>WHYT01016551.1:27059-75711 GCA_009806455.1 Tetrax tetrax
CGGCCGGTGCCAGGCCTGCCCCGCCTGGCAGCCTGCCTCGCACGCGGGGGTGTGCGGCCTGGGGAGCCCCGGGCCACGCGTGGCGTGCACGCCTTGCAGCGGGCTGTCGCTTCTGTGCGCTGGAAACGCAGTCTGGGGCGGGCGGGGGAATTAATCAATTCCGGTGTTTTACAGCGAAGAAAACGTTTGGAAACTTTGTGACTACATCAGGAGTCAGGCTCAATACCCTTTAGAAGAATTTTACGCTGTTTTCATATCCAATGATAGGAGGATGGTGAGTCGATGAGATGTGATCTGAATGTCAGGTCTTCAGACAGCAGCCCAGCGTAGGTGAGAGTCCCAGGCTTTTAGACCACAGCCTGGCATAGGAGAGACGTGGTCCCAGGCCTTCAGACCTCAACCCAACCCCTGAGTGAGACATGGCCCAAAACCCTGTTGTGGCTGACTTTAGCTCCGAGGCGTGCAGACCGCACTGCGTGAGATCTTTCAGTTGTCTGAGGCATTGAGGACCGTGGGAAGAGACACGATGTCCCTATGAGCGGGGGCCGGGAGATTTCTTCTCTGTAATCTGTTGAGTTTAGGGGAATGGTTATTTTATGTGGGCCAGAATAGTATTGCCAACTTCATGCTCCTGAAAGATAGAAACTAGGGAAAATTTTCTGACTGCTGCACAGACGCAGACATAAAGTAATGAAATTGATAGGTTAGCAAAGAAAGAACCAAGTAACCCAAAATTAGTCTGTATTAATCTGAAAAGTTTTATTTGCTACAAATTTATTCCCTTATGACTTTCAGATTCCACTCTGGAAGCAGAAATCGGGACACGGAGATGAGCCTGTTGTCTGGGTAAGCCATTCTGTTCTTTCTCTCTCAGTAATTTTGAGTGTTTCCTTCTGTACTTGATAGCTGCAGGATCCGACATGGGCAGTGTCAGCCACCTTCACTGTAACAAACTGTTCCATCTGAATGTAAAGAAACGTTTTTTTACTGGGAGAGTGACTGAGCACTGGAGCAGGTTGCCCAGACATGTTCAGTCTCCATCCTTGGAGATACTCAAAAGCTGTCTGGGCATGGTCCTGGTCAGCCAGCTCTAGGTGTCCCTGCTTGAGCAGGCGAGTTGGACCAAATCGCCTCCAGAGGTCCTTTCCAACCTCCATACAGAACCATTCCATAGTTCTGTATTAATATTTACTATTCTTTTACAACAAATTTGTAAAAAGCCTTAAATTTGGTGCCTTTTTTATGATTCATAGTAAATTGACAGCGAGACAGTCAGTAGAATCTACAGGTGACAAACCTTAACACTGATAAGAGTACATAACAGATTTGTGAAGATTATTATTTGGATATTGTTGAGGCTACCAGCTTTGCAGAATTTTAAGTAGAGGTCTGTACTTGTACGAAGTAGATGAATGAAAATATTGCACGTAGGCCTGACAGAGGATTGAAAATACAAGCAAGATATGTATTCAGGTGCCAGCAGTTAAACTAACCCATAAGTGGTGGCTTTGGAGTGTCACTTGATCGATTAATTATAATTCAGTAATTGGCACTACATGACAGAGTTCTTTCCATTATTTGGCATGGAAAAAAGTATTTCTTGTAGAATCATAGAATAGTTTGGGTTGGAAGGTGCCTTTAAAGGTCATCTAGTCCAAGCCCCCTGCAAGGAGCAGGGACATCTCCAACTCGATCAGGTTGCTCAGACCCGTGCCCAACCTGGCCCTGGATGTTTCCAGGGATGGGGCATCCACCACCTCTCTGGGCAACCTGTTCCCGTGTTTCTACCACCCTCATTGTAAATTTTTTTTTTTTTCCTTATGTCCAGTCTGAATCTACCTCCTCATTTTAAAACCATTACCCCTTGTCCTACCCTTGTGGCAATTTCTGTTTCTGAAATTCTGCAAAATAATCTGCAGACTTCTGAAGTTCTGTGATTTCTGAATCATTCAATCTCTCCCAAAATACCGGTATATCTATAGCACAAAAGAAGGTTTAGTTTAAAAGGAGTTCCAAGTGTTTTGAACATGATCTAAAAAGGAATTAGGAGAGTCAGGAAAGGCCACCACAGATTGTGGATTTCTCTTAAAAATTCGTGGATTGAAAGGTGTTTCACCTTTGATATTTCAGTGGATCACAGAACATGTAAAGCTTGTTGTTAATTTTTCTTATACTCTGTAACAGATTCTTCTAAATATTGTCACATACAGTTGTATGTGTTTATTGGTCTGGCAAAATAGCTTGCCCAAGATCTTTTTAATTCCGATTTCTCTATGGTTTTGTTTAATATTGAAAGTGTCAAAAGACCCAGAGGCATTTTTTCCCAGCTTCAAGAGTTACCGCAGGAATTAGTCTTACTCCTGCAGTCCTCTTGATCTGAGCCATTTGCTGCTTTTCCAGTTGTATGCTGGTTTTTTTCAGGTGCTTCTTGCACCTGAACACTCAGCGCTCAAATTCACAGACCGTGTTACTGCAACAGGTACAACATCTCTTGTTAGAAGAGATCACCAGATAATTTTAATGCTAAGCCGTGATCATATACTCTTCTGAGCTTTTGTTTAGGACTGGGTCTAAGACAAAAATGCTTATCCCACTCAACTTTTGTGTTTTGGTGTGGCACATGGAAGAGATTCGCTGTTTTCTTAGGAGCAGCGTACACTTTAGTTTAGCTGTCCAGGCTTAAATCAAAGGAGGCTGCACGGGAATGGGGAGAACACCAAGGTTTCTCGAAAGGCACGATGAGCAAGACAGGGTTAAGAAATCTCTCTCCTGGTGCCAGAAATATAACAGGCTTCGTACTGCAAGGACACAAAGCAGGATTTAAAAAAAAGGATCTGTAGCTTCTGCTTTTATAAAGGAAGCTTTTTTTTTTCCCACTCTCTTTGCCAGTTTCTCATTAACAGCTGTTTTAACTAATGGCAACTGCCCTTCTTTCCAGGACTACCATGTTATTCTACTTCATGTTTCCAGCGGGGAGCAGAACTTCATTTATGATCTTGACACTGTGTTGCCGTTTCCATGTCCTTTTGACATGTACAGTGTGGAGGCCTTTAGGCTGGATGATAGCCTTCGTCCGGAATTTCACAGGTGATGACCTAAAATATAAAGACTGTGAATGTTATTTAATGAAATCAAAGATGAAGTTCTCTTTGTGGATGTGTAGTGACAGAGGGTTTTTGCTATACTTTATATGTAAAACAAATACACTGTGTTATTTTTCTAAAGCTCTTTACGTTAGTCATCAAAACCCCTTTTCTTTCCTACTGTAGTTTTTTGTTAACTAGTTAACTGCTTGGCACAATATTGCTGATTTATGTATTTAATGAAATTAATGCTCCTTGATGGGAGGAAAGGGCTCTTGTTCTGAGTGACTAATGCAGTATTATATACATGCATCTTTTGATACAACTTTGCATTATTATTTAGGAAAATCAGAATGATTAGAGCAGATTTGTACTTGAAGACGTTTGCTTCAGACAGATCTCATATGAAAGATGCAAATGGGAAATGGCAGAAACCTCCTCCTTCATACCCTTGCATTGAAACTGCAGGTAAGCTGCCAGAGCTTCTTTCTCCTGCCTACAGCCTTGATTGGCATAGTTCAGGATGCACACAAGAAGTAAATATGCTTCCGTAACGCATGTCCACAGCACATCCAGATAGCTTATTATTTCGCATGGGAAAAAAAAAATAGAGCTATGAAGCATTTGGCACTTCCTTTTCTGAACATGTGAAGTCTAGCATGCCTCCTGGCATTTGCCATTATTAAACACGTATTACTGATCATCAGAAACCGAGCAGAGACTGAGAGGTAAGTAATGTTATTCTCTTGTTACAGCAGGGAACTGAAGCAAAGACACCAAATAACTCGCTTAGGGGTCACACAGTGAATTTTTCACACACTGATTATACCACACTTTAGCTAGCAAGTCTCATCCTTCCAGAGCAGTTTATTTTGACAGGAGGAAGTTTCCAGGCTCTGCTCAGAGTGCTGGGTTTGCCTGCTTGAGATGTTTGAGGTTTCTCTACGGGGTGAATGAACCTGAGGACGCTTTAAGGCAAACCGGCAAGTCAGCAAATCTTTCCCCAAGCCTTAAGCCTCTTTTAAGTGACAGTCCAGATAATAGCCTCTGGGCCAAGCGCAGAGAGAAGACATGCCATCTCTTCTGTAGAGCTGCTTAAACCATTCTTACCACACAGCACTTCAGCTTTTTCTAATCATGTGTTTGGCAGGCTGGCTAACATTTGCCATGTGTTTGTTTGTTCTCTTATTTTCTTCCCAGATGGAGAAAAGCATGGTGAAGTTTTGCTTTGAAAGAGTTTTTGTGTTACTGCTCTGCATGTTTGGTTTTGTTGCTTTTTTAACAATGCAGTACTGCTGTATGTTTTATGTTAGAGAAGGCAGGGTCAAAGAAACATGATTTGTGTTTAGGTCCAAGTTTATTGTGGTTTTCAGTTGCTAGGAAGTTTAATTCTCAGTTTTTGCTTTGGCTTCTAAGGAAGCTTGGTGTTTGACGGTAGAGTAGAAGTTAATTATGAATGTGGGCAGGAGCACAGATGTCGTCTTCATTGTGAAGCTTTAGGTGTTTTCTAGACAACCCAGGGTACAAAGCACCTTAAATTCTACATCCAGTCGAGTTTTATGCAAAGGCAGTGTAGCGAGTGGAGAACGCCTGAACTGCAGCTCACAGTTCACCGTTAGCTGGAGCCTCCTAGGTGCTGAGGACTTTTTACCTGTGGAAACCTTATTGTTGTGATAGTTGAGAGCTAGTGAAAGTGTGAGGAATGTAGGTCAGACCAGAAAGGTGAAAAAATTTTACTCAAATCAAAAGAGTAGAAAAAATTACTTGTTGGATATTAAGTTACAGAATGACTCAAACAGCTGCAGATGTGTACCAGCTGTAGCGAATGACTCCATAGCTGCTAAGAGACTGGTAAAGAAATGTCTCAGCACAGTTTTATCGGGTATAAAAGTGCCTTATTTTAAACTTGATGGAAACCTGGGTGGCAGACCTTCTGTTATCACAAAAGAGCCTGGGGTATTAATGTTTACGTCCATGCCAAATTCCATTGCAGATAATGTTTTTTTTTCCCCGGCGTTTTACTTAGATAGAGTACTCTGCTTTCCATGTTAATTTGTGTTTGCACAAGATTAACTTGCTTACATATTTCATGTTAGCGGTGACTGCAATTTAATGGCTGACAGAATTGACCACATATTGTTTAAGTATCAGTTTATTTGTGAGGCGCATTTAGATCATAGCCTTATATTCATCATCATTATTATTATCATAATAATTATTATTAATTCTGTTGTTGTTTAGAGTAGACAAAATCCTAAGCTCTTGAGAACATACTTAAAAAAGCATACAAGAATCCTATATTACTTCTGTGTGCTATATGTCTTCTTTGATGTTAAACAAATGCTTGAAGACTGAAAAAGTACATTTAAAATGTATTAGTGCATTTAAATTGTATCAACAGTACTGTTCTGTTGATACAATTTGCTATGAGTTAAAGCATTTTAGTTAGGCTGCTCTTCTTATCCCACTGGGTTTTAAAGCTTTTAGTAAACTTAAAAGACAAGAATGTTTGCTCTTGGTATTAAAATATTACCTCTTCCAGAGCAAAGTAGCTACTAAGCCTGAATATAGCACTTTGGAAAAAGAAATTCTGTAGTATCTAAGTCAAATATAAGTTAAATAGGACCGTCAATAGGATAATGTAATTACCCACTCTGGAGCTAGGACAGGATACTGGGACCAGTGATCCTTTTCTATGAAGTATACCAGGAATAATGACCATGAAATTCCTTTTGGAATTGAATCAAGGAATTAAGCATTTTTTTTTTCCTACTACTAACTCAAAAGGAATAATTCTTAAACTGTATTTGTGCTGCTCATGGAGTTGCAAATAAACCTTCTAAAATAAGCTGAAGTCATAAATTCCAGCCCATGCTTAAAAAAATTGAAGCTAGAACTAGGTGATATTTTTTAAAAGCTTTTTTTTTTAAAAAAAACCCAACCAAACAACGAACCCCAAACTAACCAACTAAACCAAAAAAGTCCTTCAAACTCCTCCATACCTCATCAGAACTCGCATGGTAAGCAGAAGCCTTTTGCAAGTGGCTCTGCTCTAGCCATTTCCCAGAGCTAGGCCTCTGAGTTTTGCTGGCATTGCTCTGGCCTGTGTTCCGCTCTGCTGCTGTGGGTGCCAGGAGAAGCTGGCTCACCGAAGCGGGTGCACGGTGATTTCTCACCTAGCTCTCTCCTCAGAGCGGCCCTGCCGGAATACACGTGCCCGAGCTGCAGCAGATTCCCCTGGTCTCACCTGGTTGCCAGTGGTCTCCTGTTGAAAGAAAACAGGGATAAGTTCGGTATTTTGTTCAAATAATAAAAATTAAGAAGATGCAATTTGGTGCACATTGTTCTAGGGCTGGTGAGCCCAGCTTGGGGTTTTCTTTTAAGTCTCCTTTCCACAAATTAATGAGGTCTGATTCTGCTTATTTTATGAGTCCTGATGAGATTAGTCCTCATTACTGCAAGCCTGTGTGAAATTACAGCTTGTGAGGTGCATTTCAAAATTACTCAGAACAGATGGTCTTATGGCTTACATACAACTGTTAGCATCAGCTCTAACACTGAAAAGCATTGGTTTGAATTTCAGTTCTGCCTAGGTGTTTGGTAGCACCCTGGCAGGATTGATTTATAAAGGCTTTGTTCTTTTTATTATTAGTAAAATCCCCGGTAGTCATAAATGATGGGGTTTTACTTAGGGTTTTTTTATTGCTGTTGTTTTGAAGAGCATGAATAGGACAGCTGAGAATTTCTGGAGGCACCGTGTGTGACACATCTATGTAACAGGCAAGTTGCTAGACAGAGGCCAGGCAGATGTCTGCAGTTCCTTTCTGTATCTCCTCTCTGAGATGGTGGAAGGATCCTAGCGAAAGCAGAAGGAAAAGCACTGATAAATATAAGTGGCTCATATGCACTTTATGGGAACCTTCTGCTCCTCTAATTTGAGAATGAAACTCCAATCTGTCAAGTTAGGTCCTTACTTCATGAGTTTTCATGGAACTAAAGAATCAAGTCAGGATGGAGGCAATGAAAGTATAATATAACTGAGGATACAAATATTTAAATTGCATGAGTAGCTTATTGAAGTTACACTGCTTTTTGTGAAAGATAGTTTAAGGTGACAAGCTTTGTTTTACACCGAGATGGAGCAGGATGGTTTACACAGTCAGTTGTCTTGGCTGTGGGGACAGCACCCTCCAGCTGAGTGTGGTAACAGCCTTTCCAACTCTGCCCGCAAAAAAAATACTTCTCTCCCTGCTCAGGCAAGGGAGGGGAATCTGAAGAGAACCATAGACACCTATACAAGTCTGTGAAGAGCCCACCTTTCTGAGTATTTTAGGTGGCCCCGAGCCAGCAGCAGAACTGATCTTGGAGGCTTTGTTTCAGACTTGCTCACTTCCCTTCGGCAGCTGTCATTATGCAGAGTCAGTGCAAGGTCTGTGAGCCAGGCTGAGACTTGGGTGAAACATTGCTTTCTAACTTCTGTTGGCAGAAGCCACAAGTATC
The DNA here is from genome assembly GCA_009806455.1 of Tetrax tetrax. Classification (NCBI taxonomy): domain Eukaryota; kingdom Metazoa; phylum Chordata; class Aves; order Otidiformes; family Otididae; genus Tetrax; species Tetrax tetrax. The sequence goes on from WHYT01016551.1 coordinate 34,643, forward strand.
ATGGCTCACAATGCCATCTGATAGTGCCTGGCTTTTTATTTCATCCCTGCTTGGGGCAAAAGTGTCAGACCTGATTAAAAAAATGAAATTATGCAAGAATCTCAGAATGTGCCAGCTAGGTCTCATTGGCAGCGTGTGTGTGTAACAAAGTGGGTTTGGTCAAAGAGGAAGCATTGGCTCTGAGCGTGCACAAATGCAAGCTAGGGCACAGCTCCTGAGGAGGACTGCAAGTGTAGTGTAAATCTTAAAAAAAAAAAAAAAAAAAAAAAAAAAAAAAAAAAAAAAAAAAAAAAAAATAATATTCTGCTGCTCTTGACTTTGTATAAATGTTATATGAAACATGCTCCTTCTTGCTTTTGTGGAGAAACCCTCTTGGTTTGTCAACTGTAGGATCCAGATGTCTCTTTTGTAAATTCTGCTGTTTGTCACTCTTCATCTCCTTTGGGAAGAGGATTTTGTGGTGTTCTCGTGCATTTTTGCTGAGCTGTTTCCTAAAACTGTAAGGTCTAACATAACATGCATGGCATTCGGATACAGCACATGAGTGAGAAGAGTGGCATAGAGATTGTTATGTCCTGAACTCAATAAAACTGGAGAGGTCTCACTATGTTTTTTTCTAATGGATAGCTCTTCTGCTGCTTCAGTGCCATCTACTGACTGGTTCTTAAACCATCCACTCTTCATCTCCATTCTTGTTTGCTTTGTTAAAACAATTTTTCCTTTCATTAACTTTCTCTGATGGACTCTGTTATGCTCTGCCACAATCCTTCTGAATTTAAGAGAATATTTCACTTCCTACAGACATTATGACAGCAACTTCTGAGTAAATAACAGCAGCTGTGTTTGTAACTCTACTGGAACAATACCCTCTGGGCTTCTTTACCGTTCATGGAACAGTTTTATGAAATTATTATTCTATTATGCTCAATGCACATAAAGCACAGAATTAATCTGTCAAATCTTAAACTATATGAAGAATCACATTAATTTTAAAAGAAAAGCATCTGGGAGGAAAAGACAAGTTGTGAACTGGAAAACAGGCTTACCAGTCTATCAGCATGCTAGAGCTGTTATCTGCTACTAGTTGTTCTTGAGCTACAACAGCAAATTGCTGGGCTTCTGCTATTTTAAATCCTCAGCTAGTCAGGTAGAAATTGGCCCTGTTCTACTTGACTCACTTCAGCAGTAGGGAGATGCTTGGCTGGACGTAAGGATTTTCAATGTGCAAATCGCAAACAGGTTAACAAGGAAATAATGAGGGGCCAGACCTTGGAAGTGGTGAGAGCTGGGATTTAGGGAAATCGCAGAGCTGTGCCATAGTGTAGATGTGATACAAATAGAGGACTTCGGGTCTGGATTATGCTGGGACTGCTGGGTTTGGGATTCCTGAACATCGTCTTCCCTTCCTTGCTTACCCTGTCTATAATGGCAAGCCTAACTACACCAGCTTTTTGCAGCTGAAGCAAATTCCATCCTGTGGAATTTCTAATCCATTCATTAGAGCCTACTCTTGTTTGGTTCTTAATCCTTAAATGTGCAAATGAGTCATCCATGTTAAAATAAATATTTAAATACAGCAGGAAGGCTCTTCCACTCTGGTCTTTAAATGCATTCTCTTTCAGTTTTCTTTTAATGGGCATTTTAAAAGATTATTTGTGCAGATTGTCAGTGAGAACGTAAAACAAGAAGCCCGTGGATGCTTGTAGTCAGAGCTGAATAGGCTGAGGAATCGGAAACCTCTGATCAGCATGGTTCTGAGTCAGCAAAGCCTGTACTAGGCCAGCTCCAGAAAAAGCATGTATAAGGCACCTAAGCCCAAAACTGCACACCAGCACTTTCCACTGAGCTCTCTGAGATCCAGAAATGGGACAGAATGGTTTCTACCTCTCATGCAGGAGTCGGTGCAAATCAAACTGCTGGCAAAGAGCAGTCATGGTTACTTTTCTCTTGAAACTATGAGAGTTAACTTTTTCACCGTCTTACTTCATTCAGTGGTTCAGCATTAAAAAAAATGTTTGCCCCCAGCCTAGATTTGTGCTCTTCTCCTGAGAATCCCTCTAGGCTACAGGTTGGGTTACACCAGACATTTCCTTCGGTCTGCATATTCTGGCCTTGCAATGGGCTGGTGTACAGCAAGGACAAAACTGGAGGGAAAGCAAATACAGAGCAAATACTGTAATCTGGGGAGTAACAAACTGTAGATTTGCCAAGGGGCTAATTGCTTCTGAGAGATGGTAAGCAACTTCCAATTCTGACTGCTGCTCTGATCCAGTTCCACTATAGTCAGTGCAAAAGCTGACTCACTTGACTTCGGTTCAGAACTTAATGGGAGGCCAGACCTCCCCTGCGTTTGAGTAATCAGATTTGTGTAAAGGCAAGAAGACTACAAGCACCTATTGCATGGCCCTTCCCTGTATTGGTTGTTATTTGCACTCCAGTTCTCTGACACTGCTTGACCCTTCTAGGCTGCTGTTGCAGGGAAAAATCTTACTCTTTCCTACGCATACTGGTTTCTAATGACTAAGGATGTTTAGTGATCCCGTAATGTGATTATGGCCATGGGCAGAGAGAGGGATCAGAAGCAAAAGCAACATCTCAGAGACTGGAAATAGATATTTTTGTAGCACGGTACAATTTGCAGAATCTTGTCAGACTGCTGCTCAGTAAGTGTGCTGTAAACTCTTCACTATTCTGAACTGAACTATCAAAGAGGGATTTTTGACTTTTTTCTTTATAGATGTATACCTGTGCTACAGAAGCTGCATCAGGAGCTTTAATATTTCCCTTTTCTGGTCCTTTTTAGACTCCAAGATGAACTTGGATGATTTCATCAGTATGAATCCCAAAGTGGGATGGGGCTCAGTGTTCCCCCTTCCAGACTTTGTGCATCGATTTGGCAGACAGACTGATTACAGCTATTCCTTGGAAGAACAGTGAAGTGAACAAAGTTCTCCCTGCTTCTGTTTTGAGCGTGTGTGGTTTGTTTTGCTGCTCTTACATTGTATTTATGGTTTATATTTCTTTACATGGAATAAGTATTTGGGCAAATAGAATACCCAATCAGAAATACCATGAACTGAATAAAAACTTTTATTTTGATTATGTAAGAATTAACTTGTTTTTTAATATGTTAAATCAAAGGCAGACATCCCAGCATAAGCTTATTACTTTTCCAACTACTGTGCCAAAATTGAAAAGAGTATTTACATGCTGTAAGAAAAGCTTTTGGAAAAATACATCAAATTGTTAAATGTCACCACATTTTCGAAGTGAGATACAATATATTTCCTTTATGTTACGATTTCTATCACTTATATAAACAGACAGCGCATCTCAGCTTAGTCAGTTATTTACCCGAAGCTTAAGGGCCAGACCCACAAAGGGAACATAGATTTAGTTGTACAATCTTGAACTCCCAAGCACTACGTACAACCAGGTAAGTATCTAGGTTTCTGTGCTGCATGAGGGGAGAATTAAATGCCTGCCATTTCAGTTAAACTGTGCTAGTGCTGATGATTGCTGGAAGATGCAGTTGATTTTCCTTCTTACATGGGCTGCGCATTCTCACCTGCCCCCACGTGCTTGCAGTTGGCATTTGTCTGGCCCCATGGTAATCCAAGACAGGAAGCTAAACCGACAGAAAGAAGTCAAGTTCTTTGGTTTTTTTTCTGCCTCTCAGCTCCTTGAACTGGCTTGCCATGAGGTCAGACAGATGCTCTTGCTAGTGTAAGGAAATCAGCAGGAGCATATGGTTGGGGGGAAGGGAATGAGAAAGCCTCCCCCATACAGAGTCGCTTGCTGCTGAATTTCCCTAGAGGTAATGTGAAGCTGCGTCCTTGCGGGGGAAGCTGGGAAAGCCATCATGTTGACTGGGGGTTTGTAGCAAAGTCTCCCACGTCTTAGAAGAGTGCCTTAAACACGGGATTACAGAAATAGGCTAAGATGAGGTATTTAATTCCCTGGTTTTGGACCTGTTCTGCTTTACATACTAACATATCATGGAATCACAGACTAGTAGAAAAATTCAGGTTAGAAGGGTCAGGCGGTCTCTAGTCCAGGCTCCAGTTCAGATCAGGTCAGACCAGGCTGCTCAGGGCTTTACCCAGTCAGGCCTTGGAAACCTACAGGGACTTGAGACTACAACAGACATTCGTGATGGGCTTCTGTCTTGGTGAGGAAAAGCACAGTAATAGTTTTAAGTATTAAGGGATCATTTTATTTCTAAGTAAAGTACAGAAAAATGTGAAAACTTAAAAGATACTTATATGTATATTACTGTTATATAGGTGTATTGTTATATACATATTCTACTGTATCTCCCATCAGTGCCAGAGAATTTATTCAGCATGTTAACAGCAGAGGCAGACCATTGAACAACTGTGGGATTGATTCACTTCATCTGGACATCTCTTTTTCTGTGTCATGAAGGCTGGATGAATGTAGGAACTTACACTCTCTGTCACCAGATGCAGCACAGCTGGTTGGCTACGCAGGTAGGCTGCTGCCACACGGATTCCTCGTGTGCCAGCACGGACTGCAGATAGGAGGGCAGTTGTTGGGGTACTCAACTGCAGAGTGGGAGAGTTGATCTATAGTTTCTGTTTCTGTGAACCAGCTTCCCCAGAAGACACTGAGATGATGGAACTTGGGATTCCTGATAAATGGGTGCTCAGACCTCTCCCAAGGTCTGATTTATCACCGTGTTTCAATGAAATGGCAGCTTGCTTATTTAGGTATGTTCTGTGTGAACCTGATGTGGCAGGCATGCTTTGAGTGAGTGAAAACATTGTTACTTACTATTTTTGAGTGATGTCAAGACTGTTTGTGAATGTGCGCAACAGGAGAAATTTGCCTGCTCAGCTCTATATAGATGCTAGTAGGACAAGGGAAGTGATTGTCTCCCTTGTACTCAGCACTGGTGAGGCCACAGCTCAAATACCGTGTTCAGTTTTGGGCCCCTCACGACAAGAAAGAGATTGAGGTGCTGGGACGCATCCAAAGAAGGGCAACAAAGCTGGAGAAGTCTCTAGTGCACAAGTCCTATGAGGAGCAGCTGAGAGAACTGAGGTTGGTTAGTCTAGAGAAAAGGAGGCCTAGGGGAGACCTTATTGCTCCCTACAACTGCCTGCAAGGAGGCTGTAATGAGGTGGGTATCAGTTTCTTTTCCCAGGCGACAAGTGATAGGGCGAGAGGAAATGGCCTCAAGTTGCACCAGGGGAAGTTTCGATTGGATATTAGGAAAGATCTCTTCACTGAAAGGGTTATCAAGCATTGGAACAGGCTGCCCAGAGAGGTGGTGGAGTCACCATCCCTGGAGGTATTTAAAAGATGTGGCAGGTAGGGACATGGTTTAGTGGTAGACGTGGCAGTGCTAAGTTTACAGTTGGACTCCAGGATCTTAAAGGTCTTTTCCAACCTAAATGATTCCATGATTCTAACACAGTGCCCAGGACATTGCACACACTGCCCAGATAAGACAATAGCAGAACTGAGCATTTAAAGATCACATTTTAGATGAATGGGTTATGTTTAGCACTTGTTATCCTTCAAAGTAAGCGACTGAATCTCATATATGCAGAGCTCCTGTGCATTATTCAACAGACTCTTCAAGTTTTTGCAGAACATTAGGTTCTCATCCCTTCGTACCTGAGTACGTCATTGTATTTAAATACTGAGCCGCCATCCTCAGCTGTTTTCTGGTTTCTGAAATCCATGAAATCCACTCCCTTTAGTGAGGCTTAGACACGAGAATTTGCCTGGTTTAATCTAGTTTCAGGATCAAGGCTGTTAAGAAGGGGAACAGTCACAACCATTATTCAGAATATACAAGTTTTAAAAAAAAAGTCAATGTCGAGATAGGGCGAGAGAAATTTCTCTCTAATCATTCTGAAGAGATGTTTAATTTTACCTATAGCAGGCTGGGTGTGTGTGATGGTGGCCTTTCTATAATTAACAATCTTTTTGTAGCTCTTGTAAAAAGTTGTCATTTCAGAGGGACGGGTAAAATTGAGAACAATTTCATTCAGTCCTGAGGATGCTGATACTGTAGTGCTGTCTCTGTAGTCCTTCAAGCCTGGTGGCATTTCATCACCATTTCAGAAGTTGTGCTATCAGAAAGCCAGAATTCAGGAATATACCAAGTTCTCATTTAGGGCCCCAAATAGAAGGAGGAGCTACTTGCTTCACCATAATTAGAAGTGACCAGTTCTTTTTCTAATGCTGATTAGGGCTGGTATCCCATCAGAGGAACTAAGTGAATTTCCTCCCCTCTTTGTTCCTTCCTCTCTCCAATTAACCCTCATCCTGACTGTTTTGGGGAACTTGCTGTGTTTAACCTTTCTGCTGTCGCCTCAGACTGACACGTGAGCTGGCTCGACCAGCACAGTTTACTCATAGTAAGTTGCAGACAGAAAAGCAAAGTTTATTGAGAGCCGCTTTGCTGAGTGCGTGCAGAAGTAGCGTGTGTCAGAAGCAGAAGCAAAGATCGGCCCCTGCTTGTGAAGCTGATGGTGAGGAGGCAGCTTCAGTGCCAGACATCACTAATTATCAGCTCTGTGATCATCAATGTATTTGAACACCTAAGGTTCAGGCAACTTTATACTATGGGCATACGTACGGGGTACACCATTCAGAGCACAACCTGAGTGGTCCTCAGGTACAGCTCCAGGCTGGCCGGTACAGCCACCCGACCAAAGTGGTGCTCCAGGGAGGGCCTCGCTCCTTGATGGCGGGGAGCTGGACTCATGCTACCATGAGGTGTGCTCACCTATACTCCCTGCTGTTGATAGCCCTTGAGACTTTTAATTTTCCTTCTGTTCAGATGACGTCCCGATGTGTTCGGCACAAAGATATGCTGCTTATATGCACTTTCTGTACAATGATTTCTTAGTGCAGCTGTGCTTTCCATTCCCTTTCAGCCTTCTTTACCCTGTCCTTTCCCAGAGTGAAGTCTTTCTGCTGTCCAGTTATTACAGTATTTATGTGCTGAGAGCCCTTGTGCAGTGGCATTTTGACTTGAGTCAGACACTGAACAAAGCGAGGAGAAACCCCTCTGCCCTCAGGTCAGTTACTCACAATCCCATGGTCTCCCAGCTTCTGTCTTCTGCTGGGCACTGGAAATTCTCCAGCCTTCTGCTTCTTGACATCACAGGGCATTAGCCTTATATTCATAATGGAGGGGCATCCTATCTTACGGGTAGCTCCTCTCACCTCCGTCAGGCTATTGATGCGGTACGCTGCAGCATGAGATAGGACACCCACGTCTCTCCTGCCTTTTTCTCCTATTCGTTGCTGCTTTTTAGTTAAGAATATAGTTTATTTGATAACTAACCTATTTTATTTGCCTGTTTGGGACTTTAGAAAAAAAAAAAAAGTTGGGTTTTTTCTGGTACTCCTTTGCTTGGTCGCGTGTTTTTGCAAACTTACCAGGCCTGTCTTGAGAAAATACCATTTCTTCGTTGGCCAGCAGAGAGAGCAGTCAGCATTCAGTGAACGTGTGGCTGGGACGCTTGGCCAGAGCCGCTCTCCCGCATGCTCGGCCCTGCCAGTAGCTGTTACAGCTCAACAAAAAAAATTCTGACAGCAGTGCAGAGGTGATCCGTACCTTGCAAGGTTGCCACTATTGGGTTATGTATCGCCTGTGGCTGCCTGAGTCCCTCATGTCAGTGCAGTCCTTCCTGCACATCAGGGGCTATGTATCAGCACTGCAAAACCACCCACCAGTTTTGGGACATCTGTTCAGCATTCACAGTCCCTGCTGAAATGGGTGTGTGATACCTTAGAATATCAGACGAATTGCTTTGCTATTGATGTATGTATTTCAGAGGCTAAATTGAGGTACCTGGGACACTGCAATCTGAGATATTAAATAAGTGGCAAGGAGGCACCGGGGTGCATTTTTATGAATCAGATTCCAGGAGGAGAGCCCAGGTCAGGGCATTTTGACCTGCATGGCCTCCTCTCCTCAATCCCTCATCATCCAGCCAGAGCCTCGTGCATGCTCTGAAGCACTGTTACTCTCCAAATACCTACTGTAAAATGGGCATTTTTGGGGGCCTGCTTTTCTTTTGTTAGAATTACTTTGGTCCAAATTTTCTCATTTTTCATAGTTTTTTTCACTCACCTTTTCAGCAAACATGGGCTGTAGACTGAATGGCCTGAGCAAGCTGTACCAGAGAATAGGAAGGAGGTGTGAAAATCCCACCATGTCCCTGCAGTAGTCACCGTTACCTCTCACCGGGCGCCTTCCAGAACCATTACTGAGACACTGTCCATGACCCAACTGGTGGCAATCCCCCATGACTAGCACAAGCCACGCTGCTGGACGAAGGACCTGCAGAGCATCACTTCTTGCATCACCTGTCTGAGCAGATGACGCCAGGTTTGGTGGGGTTGCCCTCCTACGACACTTTGGATTTGCAGGCTTGGAGAATCTCATCTCCTCTCGAGATGAAACCTGTTTGGATGTCTGTCTCTCTTCAGGTAATTACCTACCCAGAAATTTGAAGGAGGGAATGCTGATGATTTTTTTCTCCCTTCTGACTTCCTCCTTAGGTAGGCGTTGGCCCAGTTGAGGCCAAGGTTAATGAAGCATACCCGGAGAGTGAGTGTCTGGAGACATCCGCTCAAGTTTGCTCAGCAGCTGCGTGCACCCTTTCCCGTGGAGCTCGGCTCTCTGAAGGTTTTCATTTATGATCATGGAGTCAGAAGCAAAGCACTCCATACAAATGCAGCTTTTCAACAAGTTAAGTGCAGCTGCAGTAGTGGTTCTGGAAAACCTCTCCAGTTTGACCTAAGATAAACAAATATGGTTGCTTAAGTATCCTCAATGTTTCCTTATACTTACAGTAGGAAATACCTTGGATACTGAGGGCAGCTAAACCAAATCTTACTTAGTTATCTAAGGCCTCTGGCAAGTCCCTGAGTTTCTGAGTGAGCTAAGCCACTTCCTAGGCATGAGGTGTACCAAGCTTCAGTTTATAGCAAGAAAAATAAGCGTTCAAAGGACCTGAGCCATGAACTGTCACTTAGAAAGTCCGAGTGAAGCGACATTATTCACCTGAAGCTCATTTCAAGTGTCTGGCGCTGATGCAGAGGGAGATGAGCAGGGTGTTTCCGATGAACTGGATTCCTGACATTATATTACTTAAAAGCAGGAAATGCTTATTTGGCCTAGTCCAGTGTCATGCCGGCCTTCCCATGCAAGGCTATATCTGGAAGCCAAACACTGCAATAAGGCAGGAATCATTATATGTTATTTTTTTTAAACAGCCTACACAGTAAGAAGATGGTAGTTATCTCAGCCTTCCCTTCTTTTTAGTATGCAATTGTGGCGGCGTGCTTCCCACCGTCTCAGCTTGGCTGCTGAAATGGCAGCGCACCAGCTCCACGCTTGGAGCCATCCCGAGAAAATGTTCTGCTGCGGCTTTTAACCATTTAGCTGTAAAGCTCCCTCCACTTCCACTGTTTCTAACTGCTGCGGTGAAGCAAGGGTTTCCAGTCCTTGTTTATAGCCCATGTAATCAGTTTGGCTATTTATACGGTACTCATCACAGAGCACTTTGCTGTATGAAATGGTCACAGTTATATTTATACCAGTGCAAAAACAAAGTCATCACAAATTGAGGAGGCAACATTCAGAGTATTTTTTCCTTGCTACGTGACTCTTTCTTTGGCAATTCAAACTTTTATCAGGCAAAGAAATACAGCCTGCTGTAAGTCAGGAATTCACCAGTATTTCTCTGCGCTTGTGTTTTTGTCTTGCGTGAAGTAAATGTGACTATTTAGTCAAGTAGCTTCTTCCAGCTGCTACCTCAGTATGAATATGCAGCACTGCCAGCAAAATCCATAGAGTTGTCTTAGTACGGCTGAAAGCGGAGTTTGATCCACTCTGCCAGAGGTACTAAAAATACCTTTTAATATGCTAAGGTATGTGTCTGCTCAGAAGTTGTTTTCAAATGCATGGTTCCATGGAGTTGCTACAAAGTAAACGGAGCCCGACCAGCTCGGTGCTGAGAGGAAAAATAACCAGCACTGGGAAAGGCTGTGGGGATCCAGGGTCCCTCCTGGCCAGGGGACACCGGCACAGCACCCGCCGCCCCATCTTTCCAGCAGCAGGTTGGGAAGAAGGGACTTGGAGGGGATTTGCAGTACCCTACCTGCCATATATGTCAGCAGTGTTTAACTGGGAAGACTGTTTCCTTAATCCTTGTTCTCATTTAACTTATTTGATAATTACTAAATAAAAAACCCAGGTTGGGTATTTTTCACATCTGAAAGGCCAAGTGAGAGGCTTTCTTCCCAGCAGAGAAGAGCCACATACAGTCCCAGCAGCCCACTGCTCGCCAGCCTCTCCGGGCTCACGCTTTGCATGAATTTCGTGTCCATGCATGGAGGCAAAGGCCCAGCCTCCTCCGAGCCGCTGACAAAGGCTGCGTGAGCAGGGGTGAAGCAGTCGCCCTCCTCGCCGGCTGCAGAGCCCGAGTGAAACCTTTCTGCTCATGCTCTCTGCAGCCTCACTGCTTTGGACCGCTGCAGAAACCTGCAGCTGTGAAACAGCCCAGCCCTGGCCGTGCGGGTGCAGCCCTTGCTGGGGACCACGGTGTGTCCCTGCTGCTGCCTCCCTGCAGGGGTGATGCAGGCGGTGGAGGTGGCAGGACGTTACCACCCCACTCAGGATGCTTGCTGGGTTTACAGAAATCCTCAGAAACTGAGATTATTTGTGCTCATTCAATGAGCAAATGCCCTGCTTTAGCAGGTGGAGTCCATGGCTAACACCTACACATGCAGCTTGTCCAGCGTTGAGGATATCTGAGGTCCAACACGTGACAAAAGCACACGTGTGGGGTCCAAAAGAGGCGTTACCGTCTTCACCATCACTTGGTCTTGTCTGACATGGCATCAGTGGATCTCACAGTAAGGTCCTCTGCCCTGCCTGCATACCGCAGGAGAGCCTGCTCCCAAATAATGTCATTAACTGCTTCTCACTGCTGCTTAGTGCTGTTTGCTGGATGATCTATGGCGCTCCAGTGGTATGGCCATTAGCATGGCCGGATTAGCAAGTGGAAGCTTTGTTTTGAGCTTTCTGTAATAAAATACCACTGTGCCGTGGCATGTAGGCTAGCTAGGGTTTCACTGCCAACATTAAGAAAATGAGAGCAAAGGGTGATTAAATATTAAGTGAGATGCATGATCCCAGCTGATGCAGTTCATCTGGTAACCTGAGGAAGGGCTGGAGGTAAAAGTGGCTTCCTGAGATACCTGAGAGGGTTATTACAGCAAAACACCCTGGCCAGCAAGAGGAGCTTTGGGATTCCTCCATCAGTGGCAGAGACTTCAGGGGTAAATGCATGTGCTCAAGGAGAGGGACCACAATGAGGACCCTTAGAATATCTACATCCTTTTCTATTCAGATTTCCACCTCCTCCATAAATCAAACATCACTTCTGGCTGTGTTAAGATTGTCAAGCAGGCTGTACTTACATCAGTGTAACGTGTGCATTAAAAAAAAAAAAAAAAAGGAGCTTCATGATTAATGCAAAAACATTCCTTCCCTACCACAGGATGAACCATGTCCTAAAGCCTCTCCTCCAAGCAAAGCTGCTGCTGACAAGAAAATTATTGACCTTCCTTACACTACAGAGCCAGGCTTCTGAAACACAGCTTTTAAGTGTATGCATGTGTTTGTGTGCCTCTCTGAGTACACATATAGACAAGTTCCTTCACAGCAGCGTGTTTTGCAGTGGATATTGGCTTCCGTGCTTGATAAGCCCACCTTAAATCATATCCTCATTGTTCCCATTAGCAGTTGGCTCTTCTTGAGGAGAACCCACACTTTGGCTGCTGCTACCAGTCCGGGTGTAAGGGCTGTAAGTTGCTGCTCCACTGCCTCCCTCGCTGGCACAAGCACGGGCAAGTAAATCCAGGTAAGCTGAGGCTCTTTCCTTTCTGAGTCTCTTAGGCCAGCATTTTACTGCACTCCTAGAAATTTTAACTCCCATCATCCCCACCATACTCCCAGATTCCCTTGAAAACTTATAAAGACTTTATTTTTTTCTAATATAAGCTGTGCCAAAGCTTGGTTCATTTAGGAAGACAAACTGGTAGTAGAAACATTGACAACTATACAGGCAAATATTGTATCGCTTAAAAAACTTTATTTAGATGGCTCCATTGTGGGGGGGAGTTGATTGGTTGGGGTTTGTTTTTGTTTTTTTCCTTCTTTTTGCATGCTATAAAATTAGTTGCAGTATTATTCCAGTGATTTGTACACTTCATATTTATGCACCTTTAAAATTAAAAGCAATCATGATAAAATAAAGCAAATAAACGGTCCTGAGGAGGGATTAATCCCTTTCCTCTGCGCTCCCAGAAACCACTGAAATCAACGAGGGTCCCAAGGGGGCAGGAGCACCAGAGCCTGGGTTGAACGGCGTGGAGGATCCTTGGGAAGGCTTTGTTATTCTGCCGCGGGGATATTTATGCTTCTGGCCAGCTGACAGCATGTGCAGCAAGCGTAAACATTTGGCTCCAGCCAAGAGTTGCAGACGAGGGAGGCAAGTTGTGCGCAAGATAAACAGGGTCCTTGCGATAGCGCCCAGCTGGGTGTGGGCTGTCTCCGGCCGAGGGCTGCAGATGTGAGCGGGATTGGGCAGGAGGGCCCGCAGCACCCTCGGGGAGAAGCGGGCACGGGCAGAGGGAGATGCAGCCGTCAGCGGGGGGACGGTGGCTTTGCAACGGAGCAGGGCACTCACCCAGTGCCTTTGCAGCACGCTGGAGCTGCTGGCTTGTCCTTGAGAAAGGCTTGAAAATACCTCACTGAGGGCAGGTTGGGGGTCTGAGGAAAGAGCTCAGAAGCAGCGCTGAAGATGCTTGCAGTACTGCTTCTGATCGTGCTGTTTTGCATCCAAACAGCAGCCATCTTGCAGGGGGGTGGGGGGTATAAGTGGATAATGAGCATCCAGGCCTCCACTTTCCAGCTCTTTCTGAGCAGACCAGCTGTCCACACTAGTTCAGGCTTAAGTCACACTCTGGGTTCATGGCAAGTCTTTTAAAACTCATGTTTTGCCCTGGATGTTGGCAGACAGAGTGGTATCGCTGTGCTCCTGCCTGGGGTCAGCGAGCCTTCAGGCTCTCACTTTCCTGAAGGGCCAAGTATGGGAATTTTGCATTTTTGCAGTCTCTAATTCAAATAAAGAATAAATAACTTTGTAAATATTAAACAAGGTCCTTGCAGCCTTAGGCAGCCTGAGGAGAAGGGGTGTAAGGTGCTGTCACACCCAGGGGTGTTACAAACCCCCTCTGCCAGGTCCATGTGCCGGAGGATGAGTGGCACGTGGTGGCTTCCCTCTTGCAGTTATTGCACATGCGTATGCGTGAAACCAGTTAATGTGGCATTTTTTTTCCCCTTCTGAATGTCCAGAAGAAGCAAGGAATAACAAAATGCAAGCTTTCTACAGAGACCAGAGGAAACAATTACTGCCTGGGTGTAGCTGAGGGCAGAGCCTGGCTCATTATTTTCTGCGAAATAATTCCCACGAGGCCTTGTGGAAATCCAGCTTTTCTTTTTTTTTTCCTTCTCACTTTTCTACTTCCTTAAACTTTCTAAAATACTCTGCTGTAACATATTTTCCCCAGTCACATGTCTTAGCAAGGAGAGAAAAGGTTAAATTCTCCTTTGGTACTATAATGTAATTCATTTCCTGTTTTTCACAACTGTCTAGACACAGATCTAACGAGCATTAACCCTGAATCCCACCATTGGGTTAAAAATAGAGGCTTTAAATATAAAAGTGTGTGGTAAGAGAAAGATTGTAGGTTTCTACCTACCATCAGGAGCCAGCTCTTTTAAAGGAGAACCATTTAATTGTCTATGAGCAAGAAAAAAACCCAAATACAATTACTTCAGTTTCAGAGGCTTAAAAAGGCTCCTGGTTCCTTTATAAACACCAGCAGCAGCACAGGCGCTGCTGAGCCGTGGCACGGACAGGTTGATCCCCCTTCAGGAGTTATATTTGTCTGGATTTACACCTCCAGCTAGATCCAAAAAAGAAAGAATAAATTCCACTTCAGCAGGAGAGATATAAAAAGACTGCGAGAAAGCAACTTAACAAGATAATCCATGTTGAAAATTGTGGTCGGGTTCTGGTGGGAGACGCATGGACAAAATGGCCCCTAGGCCCAGCTGAGGAGGGTGCCCCAAACCCCAAGGGGAAAAGGGATCCCTGCGCTACCAAGAGGCACCTCGTGTTGGGAAGGCAAGGCCACAGTGTATTGGGTCCCAACTTACCAAAGCTTTTAAATGCTTGTTCAGTCATGAGCAGACCCATGGGACTCTCATCAGCTTAGGCTGGATCATGGTTGAGCTGGATGTTGGCTGTAGGTTAAGCCTGGCCCATGGGCGTGTAGCCTCCTCTGACAGTCTTCCTGCAGGCTGGGATGCCGCACCAGAGCTAGAAGAAGGGGAGAAAGATATTTCTGGCCTGTAACATGGGCTAAACCCCTCACAAAGTGGGAGTTTTGCCTGTGGAAGAAAAGCACGGAGAAAAAAAAAACCTGCAGCCCACTCTGGCCTGGCGCTGGGCACAGACAGGGAGTCAGCGACTTCTAGGCAGTCACTGACAGTTTGTCTCACACACACTCAAAGATTACTTACAGAGAAACCATTTTTTATGTACTTCACAAATAAGCTTATTCTAACAGGCTTATATTTTTAACTCAACATTCAAAAGCCCTGTTAAAATAAGTCAAAATTCATGGTGTGCTGTGAAGAAGAGGAACTCGCATTTCCTGCGCTGACTGCATTTCTATGTTTATAAACACAAGCCCTGCAGGGCTGTTTGTTTATTTATCCTGGGGAGCTGGGAGTGGGCAGCTTTCCTGTCCCACCACCCATTTTCAGCAGTCCCACGAAAGCAGCAGCACCCCAGGGGTGCCGGGCCGGACTTGCCACCTCGGCTGCAAAACCTGAGGGTGCTGCCTCTTGTGCTCGGGGCTTGTTCTGACCAAAACCGAAATGATCCAAGGAAAACATATTAAAAATAAATGTTTGTTTGTTTTCTACTAAAAAGCACTGTATACTACGCATCAAGAATGGTGAAGGGTGAACTGGTGTCTTTCCAGCTTAGAGAAGGCCTTTGAACCCACACAAGTTATTTATAGAGCCTTTAGAGAACAGCTCTCTCCCATTTCTGCAATTCTGATGACAGGAGCAGCTCAGGTTTTGTCACAAATAAAGCAAACCCCTGTGTGATTGACTGGAGTCCACCCCACACCCCTTGTAAAGCAGAGCAGCAGAACTGAGGATTAGGGAAAGTTAGGGCAAAGCTCAGTCATAATCTTAATATTTGTTGTACAACTAGTTTTCAAAATGCTTTTTGCCTAAACTCTACTTCTTTATTAGGCTCCAAGATAGACCATGACGGCACTTCAGGGAACTGTAGAGGGTGACTTGTTATTGTTGATCAAGGCAGGACCCTCATCCATGCTCCAGGCTGCCTTGCTATCCCTCCCTGAGCATTCTTAAAATGGTTGAGGTGTTAGCAGCAACACCGTGAAGATGGGAAGGATGATAGACAGACCTCACAGACCCACCCAACACATTCCTAAAAAGATCAAGTATTCACCTTGCAGAGTTTAGTCTGTTAAAATAAGTATAATTGAGTACTTTCTTGAAAGTTTGAGTATGTATCTTGACAACAGCTTTCTTATCTATCCCCTTGTTGAAAAGGCTCTGGTCATCTGGTAGACTGTCCCATGTTTCCAGAGACTTGCATCAGGGGATGCAACTTTCTAACTATACTCCTGAAGCACAGCATAACTACAAAAAAAAAGACTTAGGAAACATCTGCATTTTGTGCTTATTTTCATAGCTGGCATAGCTTTCATGAGGCAAGGCATCTTGTTTTACCAAGATAACTTCTCCTGTTCCAGCCTGGAAGACATTTCATTTGCCTTTTCAGCTGCTTTTCTCCAGTTTTCTGGGAGTCCCTTCAGTGGGCTCCTACTCTCAGTCTCTCCAAGCAGGAGCCTTGGTCAGACTGTTGCAGTCCTAACTCTAACCAGATGCAATTGAAACTGAAAAAACCCATCTAAATCAAAGTCACTTGGATAACATGTCCAGTAAAAAACAACATTTCTGTAAACCACAAGTTGCAGTTGAAGCTATCAGACCAGTGTGAGCACTAGTCATCTCTCTTGGGGCAACAATCACATCTCTGCTTTGAGAAGAACACAGATTCAGGAGCATGAGCTCCATATCAGCACTGCTTCTGCTGGAAGTGAGGGCTCCATTCACCTCATTTGCCTTTGAGGTACAATGAAGCAACAGGTCTGTCCTGGCTATTCTCCATGTATCTACTGCCACGACAACCCAAGTTCTGGATGTTCTTGCAGAAGAGTCTCTGCTTACAGCCACCAGAAGCTCAAGGCTAATAAGGTCACCAGCTTGGAAGCAATGAGACAACCAACTCTGTGGTTCACATTGTTTGAACATTTATTGCAATTCAGTGTCAAAAATGTTTTACAAAAATACATTACTGTCTGCACAGAACAGCTGTAAAAATTGGAGTTGAACATGCAAGGGAAGAAGAAAAAAAGTGTGCAAATTAATAATGGAAGGATTTTAACCACACAATAATATTAAACAGAAGTCTTATTATACAAGGGATGCCTTTCCCTTCATATCATCTCTAGTTACAACTTTAAGGAAAAACAAAACAGAACACACGCTCTCTTCCATATATAAGTAGGTATTTATAACTACTGTAGATTAGTTCCTAAAGATGAGCATATTTGCTATTTCAAATTAAAATGTTCTCTTGGTAGCTGACCTGTTAGCATTCTGTGCAGCGCATGATGGCTAAAGACATGCAAGTTCCATCCTCAGTTGCCCTCCCAGGTGGGAAAGAGGCAATGCTTGGTCAATGGAGGGGGAATCCCACGGGTGTTCAAGATACCAACATACTGGAGACTGCATGTGTCAAGGACAAGATGGATTTGTTCTCCCTAGGGCCAGATCCTGCAAAGCCCATTTTCTACCAACAAAATCACTGGAGAAAGACGCGGGGTAGAAATCGGGCACCGGTGAAGACCGGCAGCCACAAGCTGTGTGGGTGGCTGGCCGCATCTTCAGAGCCTTTGACAAGCAGCATTGTAAGCAATGAGCTGAGGAAACCAGTACAAGCAGAACACCAGTGTCCCAAGCCCTGTAACAGGGAGTCTTTATCAACCTGATCAGCCATCAGCTCCACAGGGGCTATGTTTTTGCAAACAGGCCAGCTAGGAAGAGCGGCATTTTAATTTAAAGCTATGTCTTTTTGGCAAGGTGCTGATCTACGTGGGAAGCTGCACAAGGGGTTTGTAAGAACAACCCCAGAGGACAATGCTGGTTTGCTGTACCGAGCAGGAGATAAGTGTGAAACAGCACAGCTGATTTATTAGCTACATAACAGAATTTGAAATGTTCCTGCTGTAAATCAAATTTTAGATACTAAGGGCCAAGGAGTTTTCTGGGCAGGAAAAGCTACTTTAGTACCTGCATATGTTCTAGAAGGTGATAGCTTCACAAGAGTAATTGAAGTAAAACAAATGGGAACACAAACAGTTCAAAACCTGCGGGCAAAGAAAAATAATAAAAAAGATGTTCCCACATACAGAAAGTGGCAGGGTGCAATTAACTGTTTACATACAAAGCAATGTCTTCAGAGCAATACAGGTTTTCCTAATCACTTTACAAAATAAAAGGATGTAGAAACTCCCACAATTAAAAAAAAAAAGAAACCCAAACAATGTAAGAGGAGGTGCACACGTTTTATGATCAAACATTACCTTACCATAGTTAGTATAAATGGCCTAAGGTATGTACAGCTGAAATTGTGCCTCTTGAAGTGGCTATCACATTATAACAAACTCCAAATACCTCTTCTAGAAAGCTGAGACAAACATCTCTGGGATCTCTCTCCAAGCCTCCTCTCCTGCATGGATCTATTTTGCCTCTTCACAGCATCATGTTCCACACTGTTGCACTGGTTAACACATCCCCCGAAGATAATGAGATTTCTCTGGATATGCTTGGCAGGAGAAAACCCCAAAGAGAGAAAACCCCCTCCTTTCCTAGTATCAGAACTGATGCATGTCTAATGGGAATGCATCAACTAACTGAAAGGTGAAATGCCATTTGAAATGAACATTCTGTTTCCAAAATACAAGTAAAAGCCTGTTCTCCCTTCATAATAGCTTTGCCACAATTGTCCTAAAATAAAGAAGTCCTTTTTTTTTTTTTGCGTGAGAGCAGCCTCACACCATCTTGCCTGGAAGCTCCTGTTATCACGGTTGCTTTTGTTACTCTGCCATCCTCAGCCAAGCAGGTGCCTTTGCACCGCTAAAATACTGGTTGCTTTGTTTATAAGTGGTTGGACTAATGTATTTGGAAGCAACAGCATTTCATTTCAAATACAAATCAAGAGTATTGGATTCACCACAACACCTCCCTGTACCAGCCAGCTGAGAAACAATGACTCTCCCAGAGGTCAAGGTCTTACTTGACAGTTGCTGTAGCAGGACGGTAATGACCGAGGCAATAACTGAAAGAGGCTTATTCTGTTCCTTTTTGTTTAGTCTGTTTTGTTCTCAATACAGTAGTTTCTTGGTTTTTTGCTGTGTTGGACACTGACAGCAATATCCCAGAACCCTGCATGAGCAACACACAAGTGTCTGTATGTATTAACAAATCAAGAAACTGGAAAAAACACTAACCGAAGTGAATTTTATAAACAGGAACTTCAGTTGCACATTAAGTGTGTTGCCAGCATGGTCCATGCTCTCTGGGCAGAGGACACAGAACAAACTCTTCGCTCAAGACAAGTGAAGGGCTGAGAGAGGCAATGGCTAGAGCTGAGATGTTCCCAAATCACAGCTGAACGCTGGGGTTTTTCTATGTTGGCTTGCTATGGGTGGCAGAGGCAAGACTATGAAACAAAGCAACCCTGCGCCAGAGCTGGAAACAGAAGATGCTGAGGGCCCAGGTCCTCTTGCTGCTAGAAAAAGCAGCTACAAGAATCTCCGAATAAAGTGGCAATGCTTCACTCACTTCACTTGCAGGTTCCTGTCCTTAGTGTCCTCATTCATCAAGCCAGATTTCAGCCTTGTCTACCCGCTGCCATCGATGCGGGAATGAAAACAGAAACTGGCCTCCCTCGCTCACAAACATCCTCCCAAACAAGCACAAGTTCATTTTTACAAGGTAACAGCTTTTAAATCACTTTCAGTTGACATGAATATGATTAGCAGGCTTATGCTTTCCACGTGCAGTCAAACTGATGGATGGGGCATCAACACCAAGATAAAGCTATCCTGCATATGTTTCCTCCTCATCTCTGGAGTGTGCCAAGCTCTGGGCCATGGCTAGGGGTGGCACAGGCTCACAGAGCTCTCTGGAAGAGCAAAAGCTTGGGTTTGCTGTTGGAAGGCAGGAGAAGGGCAATTCTTGTCTGTATTTTGCTCCTCCCTTCCCCACTGCTCCATCTAGAGGCAGCTTTTTCCCTTTTTGTGTCTCTTGCAAGTGTATGCAAAGTGATTTAGTTTGCAAAAATGCAAATACTGTCAATTTTTAAAAACACAAACAGCTGCAGAAAAGTGTTGAAAGTCAGTTATAAAAATGTAAAAAAGAACAGAATATTTAACAATAATTAACTCAAGTAGTTCTTCCTGAATTGTCCTGAGTACTCCTCTTCCTCACAATTCTTTGTACATAGTGACACGCAACCCACTGTTTACCCTTCCGAGGTACCCTGCTTACATCACGCACAGAGAAAGTGCTATACAGGAAATCTACTGGCAAACCGCAAAAAACTTTCCACTGCAGGTTTCCAAATTGTTATATATGAGCTGGATTCTTCTAGCTCCACAGTAGGGAAAAGTGAAGCATTGGATGCAAAAGAGATGGTGAGCCAGATCACGGCCGCAGTGAAGTGAGAAGTTTGGCCTCTTACTCCACAGGACTGAAAATTTAGCTCTAGGCTAGTGTCAGAAGATCCCATAAAGAAGGTCAGCACTGGAAGCGGAAGGGACTAGGCTGGGTCTTTGTCATTTCCGTGGCACAGAGAAATAACCAAAGATGTCAAGTGCCATGTTGGAAATCCCTTGCTTACCCCAGTCCCGACTGCCAGGAAAACGCTGACTGATTTCTTCATGCTGTCTTGCTCACAATCCTAAACTCCAGCAGTCTGAAATTAAACACGATGTTGCCAGTCTTCCAGTGACTAAAAACCACATCGTTTCACTGTGTTCAACAGCCCAGTTCTCCCTACATTTTACCAGCTCCAAGGTGATTGAATTCACTTGACAGCAGTGGGAATACAGAATGGTGTTATCTGTTGTTGGAAAACTAGGAAAACATGGGCTTGAAGAACCAGATTCTAAATTCACTTGGGATTTCAACCAGTGCAATTAACCTAGTGGAGTTTATATGAACTTACATTGTGAGACTAAATCCAGTTCTTTGTTTCTCTGTACTAGAACTTCCTCCCTTTTAGATAATCTTCATCCTTGTGGCTTCTCATTTCCCTTTTGCTTAGTCTTTCATAAAACCAACAAATTAAAAGAGGATGGAGTAAAGTCTTAGGTATTTATATAGTGCCTATCATCTAGGCATTCAAGCACTGAGTAGAGCAAGAAAACTAATGTAAAGAGGTAAGCATTAATACAAGAAAAGATGCTTACTATCACAAACATTTCCCTTTAAATCATTGTACAAAATACAAAAGTTCACATTGTACACTGGATTTTCATTTGAAAGGTACTCAATCTATTAGAGGTAGAAAGTGGTATGGTGCGATTCTCTTTTGCAAGTAGGCTAGAGTTCTATCCTAAGTATTTCAGAATGTGTCCTTTTAAAAAACATAAAAGTATTATTAAACTTGTCACAGGGATATTTTTCATAAATATTTTTAAAACATCATATTTATAAATATGTGTGCTAAATAAAACCAGATGGAGAAACAGTTCAACAGTCCTAGCCTCGTATTGCATTCTCTCTATTGGAAACAAACCAAAAGAGTTCTCATGGTTGTGGGGCAAATTCATTTTTAACTTCTGAAAACAAAAAATGAAGTTTTTTGCCCTGTATCTTGTACTCTGATCATAAAAAAAGGGACTCTGTACAACATGCTGCATTTATACACCAGTCCTACGGAAGTCTGTATTCCTTAAGTGCTGCACGTCAGTGAGCAATTTCACCTTTCGTCTCTGAGATCCTCTTGTTCCTTGACTCAGGAGCTTCAAATAAACATGAATATTTACACTATTTACAAATGGAGTGTCCAAGCTCAGTGGCATAAAGTGTCCTGTAAGAATCGCGTAAGCTGCAGTGACCCAAGTTCAGAACCTGAACAAGTTGATAAAGTCTTGCGGTGAAAGAGAGGTGGAGCAACTCTCCGGGTTGTTGGCTGTGCAAGGGTGATCAGTACCCTGGGAAAGGAGAAAACAACTCCATTTAGAGACACTGCAGAAAGGGCGCCAGAACATCAGCCAACTTCACGCTGCCCCTCTGCCAGACGTCCCGCTTGCAAATAGAGCAGAGCCCAGAATAATATTTCTACTTTCACAGACATCTCAGAACTGGACTTCAGATTTTAGAGGCTACTGGCAAGTCAAGGGAAATAAAACCAGCAAAGATCCAATTCACTCTTTTCCCCTCTTCTCTGAGGGAAGAGAGGCTAGAGCCTAGCACCAGCTAAGGGAGTTTAGCTCCAGAGACATGCCTTGGATATCACCACAGTGGCCAGCAGATTTTTGTCCTGAGTTGTTTTGTATTCATCAGCTCTCATTCCAGATCTTGTTGCCAAGACCTCCACTGCCATGTAATGGGTAGAAGGAGCTGCTGGCAGTGCTCAGATGATTTACTGCAGGCCCATCTCCTTCCCCTCTGGCCTTGATGGCTGCTACTTTTGTTCAACATAAAGATGGGATCTCTGAAGCACAGGACAGAAAGGGGACGATTAATAGCTGAGAGAGAATTAAGATGTAGGAAAGCACTAGGTTATGCAGGCAAAGCAAGTGCAGCCCCCTAAACCAGCTACAATCAGAAGCAGCACTGAGTGCCCTGTGGCTCATGCCCCAGTTGAGTTGGTCCCACCAGCACCTCCTACCTTCCAGGAGAGGATGTGGCAGTGCCTGCACAGCTGCAGTGTGTCACCATACTGCTCCTTCCGGGGGTAACATCTTATGAGCTTGAAGTACATCTTTTTCCAATCCAGGTGTCCTTTGTCAGATAAGATTAGCCGTTTGCGAATCTTAAAGATAAAAATTATCAAAATTGTAGCAGGTCAAATAACATTGGGTTTTTTTCCCTGTTCAACTTGTGTTGTTCTCCTCTCCCTTACATAAGAGTCATCCTACCGATCCCATAAGAGTTCCCTTGTAACAAAAAAACACCCCTCCTGCTCTGAATGTCCAGCTATAACCAGCTTCCTGATGCCAACAGCCTCATCCAGTACCACGATCAGGGTCTATCTCCATTTCACGAATATTACTGTATGAAAGCTTGAAACCCTGGGAGCTATTTCATACTACTTTAGCCACTCTTTCTGGCTGGCAAGTATAATTGCATTTAACAATTTCAGAAGTTAAAGTATTATGCTTTTTCATTGACTTTAAGAGTCAATGATTTGTCACATTAGCTTGGGAGACACCAGTCTTTCTTTTAGGGCTCATTAACTGCAGAGATTGGATTTGAATTTATTTGTTAATAGAAATAACTTCCCCAGAGTCACTTCCAAAGTCAGATCCAGAGTGAGCAAATAAAGCCAAGTCAGCAGACAAATCTGGCACGTGGTCTCTGAAGTGCAGAGGTCTGGTATAAACATCCCAGACATTCACCAATAAACAGAGATGGGGATTTTTGTTTGTTTGTTTTTAAGTTTAGAAGACCCCAGATGATTACCAGCCTGCAAAAGGTACAACGTGGGTGGCGGCAGGGCTGTTTTCCACATACCGTCCTGTCACTCATGAAACAGCTCAGAGGGGATTTCTTGCTCTAAAGGGCAAGAGAGTACGACTCATCGCTCATGGACCACATCCACAGAGATTCTCTGCAAGGGTGTCAGTCCCTGGGACGTCAGGGCGATTGCCGGAGCTTGCCTGCACGTTTTCCCTGCACACGTGGGGCAAGGAGCAACTGCATGACTTGCAGTTGCTACCTCCTGGATTAAGGCTGAAGAAGTTCACCGTATGACTAATTCCTCAGGGTCCTATTTCAGGAATCATCACTGTAGCATGCAAAACCCTCTACATAAATCATCTTCACAGCCATTCTCATGCCAGCCTGTATTATCAGCTCGCAGCACGGCCCTTAGATCCAAGAGACAGTCAACTAAGAGCGTCCTACCCATGGGTGTTCACTTGCTAGTGGTTTACAACAAGCAACTAATGGCAGTTTGTACCCCTCTCTGTACCTGTCTGTCTGTAAAGTGGTACTGGCAGAGTTTCTTCCACAGCAGCCGGTCTTCGCTGAGCACTTGCAGGTCAGGTGCCACCTGACCGAGGCTAACCAGGTCTCTCCCATCACTCAGTCGCTGCATGATGTTCAATTGTAAACACAGCGGCAGGTCTGTCAAAGTGGTTCCTTTAAAGGCAGGCTGGAAGAGACAGACAAAACTGAGCTCACAGGAATCTGAAAACCCAAGCAATTCAAGCTTGCAGTTGAGTTACTGCTTTTTAAGCATTGCTCTTCACATAGAGAATAAGCAGCAGTTTCCTCTTCTGAGTAAGGAAACGTTTTACATAGAGACATTTGACCTTCTGCCACAGAAGAGTTTGAAATACCCTCAAGGCAGGGAACTTGTATTTGTATTACAGTAGTTAGAAGCAGAGATGCAGCCCAAGCCTCCTTCTCCTCTTTTTGTCCATCCCATGTCCATACTTGTGAGACTCTACTCCCAGAAGCATCACCATCACTACAGCAGGACATTGGCTATGTCACAGTATCAGCTATTAACCATCCAGGTCTTGCCACCACGAGGGATGCTGGCATTACTTCTCAAGTTCAGCCTCCTGTTACACAAACTGCTGGAAATCTCGTGCTCTTCTGCCATGTGTTTTAGCTCATGTCATCACAGGATCCTGCTGTAACCACAGCAGTGGCTCATGAGGACCCACAGCAGGATATTCCTTGCGTGGCTTCTCAGGTCACTGCTGGCAAAGCTAACTTTTCCTCTGTGAAGACCGGAAGAACCTGCCCTTTTCCCATCAGCTGCAGCCATGGTTTTCCAGGCTGCTCAGCCACACCAAAGCACTTCCTGGCTGAAAGAGCTAAAAGCCACCTTTGCCTGGTCTACATGGACTGTTTTACAAGTCTTCATGGAGCACAGCTCCAGGACAAATTGACCATAATGGATCAGTGGGTCCTGCACTCAGGGGAAATCCAAAACACACGTAGGAGCAAGGCACCAACAAGGACCACAACCTGGGCTCTGGCTGCTCCAAAACCAGCCCCAGCCGTATTAAGTTAGCAAACAGCGGCTTTTAGGATTGGGCCCCAACAAAGAAACAATGTTAGAGAGATGTGCCAAGTTTCTCATTTACCCTGCACAGAGATGCTGCTATTTTAAGTCACAGAGTCACAGCATCCATCTCCCAACTGGCAGAGCTATTAACCATTTCAAACAAGAAGCACGCGGACTGCCATCAGTGGGGGAATGCTGCGTGAGGCTGCTTTTAATCATATGGGCCCATCTCTGGTCGTGCCACCACATGTGAAACTCCATGGGCACAAGTACGTCTATCCACAAACAGCTCCCACCTTCCCTTCAGTGCCCCAGTGACCAGCCTGCCCGGACCACGCAGCACTGCCTGGTAACTGCAGGGACCACAGCTTTTCAACCAGTGCATCATTTTTGGCCACCTCCACCAGCAAGACAAGTCTGAAACAACCCCTCCAGAAGACGTGAGCTGTCTCTGCCATCTCCAGAGGACATTTCTCGCCATGAACAGCTTTAATGCCACAGGCTGAGAGTTAAGCTGTAAGCGCACTGCCTGGTTACACGTAGATGCTTCCTCTGTACAATCCGCAAGTCCAGACTCAGTGACCCTGCCCATCAGTGCAAACTGAGGTAATATTTTGGGGTAGGAAAAACACACTGGAGCCTTGGATCACCTCCCGTTAATCTCCTTGCCAGCCTGACTTCTGCATTCTCCTGCACTCTCTCTACATAGAGGCTTTGCCAGGGCACAAGAGGCAGGACTAAGCTCACAGGCTCTTGGGTCAAAAAAACCCCAAAGCTCATGCTTATGTCTTATTTGTGAAGAAATCAGTATGACTCAAGCAAATCCTTACAGGTTTTATGAGGCAGGGCCAAAGACTTATCTGCTACTTCTTTTCCCTCAGTACTCCTTTCCAGGGCTTTTCAAACATTACTTTTTTTGGAGAAAGAACACAGATTAGATCAGAACAGATCAGTATGCTGTCACTGTCTGGATGGAGTGTTTTTCTAAAGCAGCTCTAGCACACACAGTATTTTGCAAGTGGTTTGTGTTTTGTTTTGGGTTTTTTTTTTTTTTTTGAAAGGTTTAGGTCTTGGCTGTTGCAAGACATTCCCCCCCTCCAGAAACACCAGAAGCACTCAGTGCATTGTAAGCAACTGTCTACAGAGAGCTGAGCTTGTTCTTCCTTCCTCTAAACTCAGCTGGTTTTGTTCTAGCTTGACTTGAAGTCAGCTTTCAGTGGTATGAATTTTTTTTTTTTTTTTTTTTTTTTGCAAGCTCAACATCCATTTTATTTTAGAAAAGCATCTGTAAACTTACATACAAGTAAGCATAAAAGGCAGTTCTGCAATATTTTGATGCACTTTTGTCTGGACAGATAGTTCTTTGAAATGCTTGTCTGTGTTTTATGAGTCCCTAAAGTAGAGGGAACAACCCACATTGTACTATGAAGCTGAGCAGCAGGAGGTAGGTTCTGACTTGTGGTGCGCTCAGGGCAGCAGATGCTCAGGTGGAGCTGACCCTGGCAGTGCCCAGGCACACAGCAGCTCCCCAGCTCGCAGACCTGCTGTGTCCCACAGTCCGGCCAGTGCCTCCTGCGAGGTGAAAGGAGCTGCATACTGGGAGGGACAACAGAGGTGGGGCAGAGACCACCATCAGATAAGGCACTGCTGCTTTTGCAGCTCTTCAAACTCCCTGGGACCTCCCGGAGTTCATCTTCTCCTGTGTTTGGCTGCCTGTGTTACTCTAACTGAAGGACTGGAAATTGTTTCCTCCTGTTCCCAGAGAACACAGCCATGTAAAATGATGAAAACAGGTCCTTTGCTTAATCCTTTGCAAATGCCTCTGTGGTTGACCCACCAGGGAAAGGTGCTTTTTATACTGTCAGGCCACAGTACAGTCTGCCCAAGGTGGAATTTCACAGTCCAGTTCACTGCAGAAGAGTCTCACAAGGGGCACATCAACACAGATCAGCACTGGGGGCAAGCTTTAGCATTTCTGTGGAGTAAGCATCCATACAAGGTGGAAAAAAAGAGTCTAGACATGGTCATGGGCAACTAATAGGTGTCCCTGCTTGAGCAGGGGGGTTGGACCAGATGACCTCCAGAGGTTCCTTCCAACCTCAACCCTTCTGTGATTCTGTGAAGTGAAGTAAGTTCAAATTCGATTCCCATGCAAAGCCAGGTGAGGAATTTATCAACTAATGCATCTTTCCCATTGCCACAGAGGCTGTTGAGAAAACAGATGTTGTGAAAGCAGGACTCGTCCGGCTGGAACAGGCAGCTCCAGACTACTGAAAGAATCATTGATATTTTCAGCCAGGAAGCATGAAGTTATGCAGCTATTTGGAAATTTGCATTTGATTTACAGATTAAACAAACCTAAAAACCTCAACTATCTGATAAACAAGTTTTGAAGGCAATTTCTCAGTTTGAGAAAGACAGAGCTGACTTCTCATACTGAGGCCTAGTCTCTGAAGACTGGGAGATCATTTCCAGCCCAGCTCTGTTCACACAGCACTTCATGGCCATGAAGGAGTCAAACCACACTCTGCGACCAGTAACAGTGAGCATGACCCTGGGTTGTGTACATTGAGTTTGAATTAAGGAACACAAGTAATGCTAGGAATGCATCCAGTTATTTTGGCAACTCCAGGTCCTTCCCCAGCACTCTATGCTTGCACTGCGAGTACAGTGGGATGCAGTCATCCAAGTGAGACCTGCTACATGAGAAGGTTTCATGAAAGAGTCACATTATTTTTAGCTGTCAGGATTTGTGCTTACCCTGGTGATCTGAATGTTGTTCAGTTGCTGCTGCCAGTGGAGAATACTCTCCATCCTGTGCACCCACATGTTGATGTTTCCAACCAGGACAGACTTGCCAACCCGCTGAACCAACGTGCAGAGGGACGTGTAGAGGGTCTGCAGCAATTCCCGTATTAGCCTGATGTTCTGCTGATCTTCAAGGACTTTGGAGGAACAGAAAAGGTTAAAAATGAGAACTGCCCAAATAATTTTCTTGAATCTACATGGTTCTCAAGCAAGTCAAGTTACTTGCTATAACCTCACAGGCCAGGAGAGCCAACCTGCACTTTTCTTTTCAGAGGAAAGCATTTAAACATTAGCCAGGCACAGCAGGTTAGACAGCAGATGGAAAAAGATCCTCCCAGGATAAGCAGATGAGATACCTGCCCTTTCTGCAGCACTTCCCATTGCCAGCCACTGGCAACCAGCCAGCACTCCCCTCTGATATATGCAAGATGTTATCCGTGTGCACCTCCTCCCCATCTACCCCAGCCGATGAGCAGACAGCTCAGGATCCCCTTTCTCATTATGTATACACACACTTACAGGGCTCTCTCAATTCCCAGGCTTCAGCCAGAGCTAAAGCATCAGGGAAAGAAGTGGCACATCTCAACCACACTTCAGCCCCCTCAGCAGGTGAGGGCAGTCCTCAAGCTTTCCTTTCCTCTGGGGCAGTGGGAGCACTTGATGGTACAGCACACTGGCAACAAGGCAGCAGCAGAGACTGCAGATGTGCCAGGCTGGGGGCAGGAGCAGCCACCTCTTCTACAGTCAGAAATAGGACTCAGTAGGATGCAGAAGGGGTGGTGGCATGGAAAGTTGGCGAAGAAAGAATCAGATACCTACCACAATACAGACATTTCTTCCCACTCCCCCTCCCCCCTGCCCCAGTCCTTTGCCAAGGGAAAGGAAAGTGGAACTGTGCTGCAGAAATAAGCAGTGGTGTGTGCCCCTTTTCACCTGTCTCGCATTGCTGGACTGTTCTCGAGGATGTGGTTCACACCGAGTACACCAGATTAAATCAGACTCCTCCTCCTTCTCCCCCTCACTGTTTCCGTTTCTTACCTTTCTGCACTACTTTTTCCAAAATGTTCATGTAGTTTTTCTGGGCAATGCCACTCAGTGACGTCAGCTGAGACTTTGCTATCAGCTCCAACAGCTGTGGATAAAAATAGAAGTTGCAAGCCTTAGAGCGCAGAGATACCTTTCTAATCTTGACTCCTGGTCACGTGACACAGCAAAACAGTCCAGAGACTTGTTTGCTGCTTGAAAATAAAAGGGAGACAGGACGACAGAACAAACTAATGCAAAGGGGGAGGAGAACAGAGGCCAAATAATTAACCCCACATCAAAAGGAGTGGAGAAAAAAAGCCATTCTAATAATCTTCAGCGGAAAAAAAAAAACAAAAAAACAAAAAAACCCAAACCAAAACCAACTTGATTTCATTGTTCAGAGATGCAGAGAAACCACAGAGCAGTGCTCAGACTGACAGCCTCTGTTCACACCGAGGGAACAACGAACAGCCGTCATAGTCCTTCACCGGGGCATAAACAAGCAGTGTCATAAGGGAACGCGAGCGAATGCTGGTTTGGATGGTGATATTATTGATGGGGCATTAATGAGAATCAGACTCCACAATTTACGTCAAACTCCTGGGTTGCATGCTTTTTCTCAAAATGCTGTCGCCACGACAGAAAGGTTAAGCACTGTACTAAAAACAAACCCTCCCCGCCCCCCCAGCAAACGCCTCTTCCCCGAAGGCTTCCTCTTCTCTGTTCAGCTCTTACAGCTGCGACACCAAACCACCTTTCCCTGTTTGTCCTGTCTACTTGTTACCCTCCCCCTCGTGAAAAATCTCACTTTTACTCTCATTTAGGATTTGCTTCCCATCACTGATCTCCTGACTCGCAGACAGGCCGAACGCTGGATTTGGGCTGCCGTTGCTAAAGGAAGCATTTCCCACAGGGAAGATGCCCTCTCCTCCCCAGCTCTCTACCACCACGAGAACAGCTGCGGAAGTTTCCTGTGGATCATGCTCTGCAGAACATGTGGTCTGTGATCTTCCAAGCCTTCCTCCCTTCCCCCAGCATTATATAAATACACAGACTGTCCACGTGTCAGTCCATTTGTTCTGGATGTACATAGCCTTCTGTTTTAATTTAGAAAGGAGAGGAAAAATCTTTTATGCTACAAATCAATCAACACGTTACCACATGACTAGCTTATTAATCCTTTATCATCTGCAGCTACGGTATCCCGTTGCTGGCACCGCTGAGAGTCCAGAGAAGGTACAACTACTTGTGTCAAGTAACTAAGATGCCTTTTGACAAGACTTGATAAGTCATGAGCTGAACTGTTTGCCCTGCTATAAGAATGACAGGAACGTATCCAAAAAGTCACTGGCAGCTTGCCGTGAAGCAGGGAGCTCAGGGAGAGGTATTACTGCAGTCACTCCTCTCCTCATGCTCGTCTCGGGTCCTGGCATGTGACTGCCAGTTGGGAGCGGTGAAGTCGCCTAGAGTGACCGATCTCTTCTTCCGTTTCATTTCCAGGCCAACACCATCATCAGATGGCTTTGAGTTTACATTCTATTAATATCTTGCACCTTGCACAACAGAAAGAAAACAAGATGAAAGAAGACCTGTGCTAACTCCTGTGAAGGGCAGGCTGCCTGTTTTCTTGGGTCATCTGGGAGAAACAAGAGATGCGGGAGTTGGGTAGTATTTGGTGCAAGGCATTAGCAGATCTTGCTATATCAGCTAAACTGAGACCACAAGGACTAGATACTCTTAAAAATACAACAGTTTGCAAGATGTTTGGAAACTTAAAAAAGATCTTTTGTTAACGTCATCAAATACTGGAGGATGAAGAAAAAAGTAATCAGTGTCCCAAAGCAGTATGTAATACTCTGCTTACAGTAAACTATTTAGCCTTCAGACCTTTGATTATAGCCATCAACTTGCCAGACTCCATCTGTACATTAGCCACACATGCACGCAGATCAGCTCTTCTGTGCATGAACAACTGCTGTCTCCAGATTGCACCGTTCTGGAACTGGCACAGAGACAGCTTCCTGCAGGCTGGGTGTCAGCAAATGTTGTGCCCGTTACTGAAAACGCCAAAATACACCCAGCGATAAGCATCACGTAATGCAGTATCAGAAGAGCTAGATGCCAGGGCTATGCTTAAGAGGAACAATGATCTAAGTCTCAGTTCCTTGAAGAACACTAAATAGGCACAAAATTAATTTAGCACAAAATTAATTTAGCCAAAGGAACAGATTCAAATCTGCTTTGTCTGTGTTTATCAAAGTTCAATTTACGTTCAGTGAATCAGCTCAGATATCATGTGTCACCTCCCTTCCCTGCAGCAATAAACACAGGATGAAATTCCATATGAAAACTATGTTGTGAATACTTCTAGGACTACTGTGCTCCCCAGGGACTGCTGGCTGAAGTGACTGGCTAGCTCTCTAAATCAAAAGAGATTTTTTTTATTCTTCTGTGCTCATATAATACACAAAAACCAGGTAAGCAATACAGTTCATCCATGCCCCACATGCTCCAGTGCACTGAGGGTCTCCCAGTGTTGGCACAGACCCAGCAGATTAGGGTCTCAGTTAATGGACTGTCAAATTGGGGTCTACAGCATTATATAAAACAAAAAAATCAATGTTGTCACTTGCATAATACAGACTAAAAGCAGACTGATGAATTCAGATTAATGCTGAGTAGGGTAAAAAGGCTGGAGAGCTGCAAGCATGTGTTGCGATGCAGTTGCATTAAGTCCAGCCCACGCTCAACAGAAAGGGACAGATGGTAGGAGATCATGCACAGGGGAGGTTAAGAGCAATTTTTAAATGCCTGCTTTTCAACAACACTAAGTGATTGCATTCCAGTCGATTTTAACTGGAACTGGGAAGTCTGCAACACCTCCAGAAAACAGGGCATTAGATCCCAATTCACTCTTCCAGCTCCTTAAAAGTTGAAAAAGATGACCTGGTAGCTTCCAAAAAATCCTGAAGAAAATCCCAGAAAAATCCTTCCCCCACCACCTTGTCCCTATTTTGTTTGCTCTGAGGGGTCTGCCAGAGGCACAGAGAAAAGGCAAGAGATGCAGTGGGTTATTCCAGAGCCTCTGCAAAGCTGGCAGGAGGCAGCATCTTCCACAGCAGGGCAATAACCTGCTCACGTCCCCGTCAGTGGGATGGGGCTCCTGCTCAAACCTCAGTAGTAGTTTGTCTAAAGCAGTTGGTGCAACGAGCAACTGAGCTCCGGGAGCAGAGCTGGTTATCCTCCTCCCACAAGCACACATTAAAAACAAGCAGACAAAACAGTGCCGTGCAGCAGGGAACGAGGGCCCCTGTTTCAGGGCCATGAAAACATGCTGCTCCGCACCCATGACTACTGCGCTACAGCCAGACGGCACTTCTGCCACTGTCTCTGTTCAACACCAGGGTGCACGGGCAATCCATATCCCAAATAACCCACGGCTAGATGCTCACAGCACATGAAGCCAAAAAATCCTCAGCAGGCCTGCTGCGCCAAGCAGGAGGGCATAACCTTGCCGCAAAAAAGGGAAACACTTTGTAATGATGAAGATCACAAGTCTCACACTACTGAAGTGGAAATCCCCCTTTGAATACCCCAAACCAGCTACAGGGCAGCTGGACTTCACCCTGCGGGGATTCATGAGCTCTTCCTGGTTGGGGATGTGGCTCCTTGCACCTGGACTACTTAGAGAAACGTAGTGCAGTTAAAAATTCCTCCTCCAGTCTCCTCTTGCTCTCTCAGCCCTTCCCTTTGTGGCTGAAATGTCACACTGGTTTCAGCTGGGAGGTAGAGCAAGAGCAAGGCGAGTCATAATGATTTACAGTGCAGGTGCTGACAGATCTCCATGAGACAGCACCGAGCTGATATTCTTTCAGCACAGCATAAATCCAGGACTCCCAGAGCTAACTGCTATAAAAACTTGGAGAAACAAATTTAAGAGACTACTTTAGTAAGCTGCACGCTATCTAGATCACGTTATTCCAGAGGAGCTGTGCCCATGCAGCTTAACCTGACCTAAGCTTTTATGATCAGAAACAGCACCTTCCCTTGAGACATTACTGCACAACCATCATATGACAAATCTTTCTGAAGGAAGCAGCCTGCAAAACCTCACTGTCATCTGAACACAGTGTTCCCGAAGGAGAACCAGTAACTTCTGGGCTGCAGGCACTTTTGTCTCTGCTAATATTACTTATGCTTACAGAACGCTTCCAGTCTTTTAATTAAATCTGTAAGACCAGAGAAAACAGGACTGCTTCAAGACCAAGAACCGTTTGGGTCCTCTGGGTCAATCACACACTTCCTTACTAGCTCTAAAAAGGGAACATTGTCCTGTAACATGCAAGCAGATGCTATAGTTTAAAAGATCAGCAAGGACCAAGTTGCAGCACCAACACCTATACTTAGCACTTCCAGCGCTATATCAGCAGACTGTCAAAACAAGATTGATGTTGGAGGAAAATTTCTTCCGCTTCGGTTACATGAACTCACTGGCTACAGCTGATATTTGCCCATGAAAAATACCTGCCAAGCTTCCTGCAGCTCCCACCTCCACCTCACTGGAAGGAGGTGCCCGTTTTATCAGTGTACCATTGGAAACCCCAAGAACTTATTTTGGGTATATCTTAAGGAGGAGACACTTCTGTACCACAAAAATCAGCACTAAAAACACTGTAGCACGTAAGTTCAGAGAAATTCAGAAATAAATGCTTATAATAATAAGGCAAGAGTTGATGTTCTGCCTGAAAGCCCATTTTGCTATCAGCAGTGATGTAGCTTATTTCTCTATAGGGCAAGTTTGGGTGTAGGAGCAGAATCCCAAGCCTGCAGCTGTTTCTCCCTTCTTCCCCTACAGCCGTCCTCATATTCTCACTCAGCCTCCAACTCTAAACTTCCCTCCTTGGAAAGCATTTGCTTGATGAACTAAGTAGTGTGACATTAATCAGATACCCCGAGCAACCGGTGGAACTAGAGAGAACAAGGAGAGGGAGGGAAGGGAAAAATGTTTTGCCTGCCAATGTTCAAGGCATTTTCCATGTGACAGCTTGCTCATCTGTGTGCTCTAGGAGGCCTGTGATTTGCAAAGGATCATAAACAAGATCCACATCTCGGCAGAGCTTTTCATGAGTAAATCTGGCACATAAGGCATTTTATGAGCTACTATCCACCAGAGACTTGGCCGATACAAGTCCTTCATTCTAAGAAGTCAGTTTTATATTTGATCCATGGTACCAGGTTTAATATCTTCTTTAATCTGCCAAACCACAAGTCAGCCTCAATTAGAAAGCTTCATACTTCTCAGTAGTGCTGTATCCTTAAAACTACTGAGGGAAAAACTACTCTTAAAAGCTCAGAAGAGAGGTAATTTGTCAAAACAAGGACACACGCCAACCTCCATACAGAACACTGCTATTTTGGATACACAGCACATTTGGGATGCTTTTATGAAGTCCTCACAGGAAAAAGGGGGAAGGAGGTCAGCCTAAGCCTCCCCACCAGACCACACCAACTTCACTGAAATTTGAGTTTGCTTGTCAACAAAGTTTAATGAGACTTCTGCTCAGTCATTGCAGTCCCATGTGAGACACTCATCACATTGGGCTGAGCATCAGAAGCCCACCATGTGCCACAGCTTAACCTGAGGCTATGCTTAGGCAGAGGTCTTGAGTTCTTCATTGTCATAAGATAAAGTCTCACAAAATGATCTCTGGAGCACCAAAGTTTTATTTTATTTTCCTCCTTTCTATTTGACTAAAGGGTTATGAACTGCTTTTTCCACAGTAATCCCCCAGAAGATGACACAGCTGTGTGTGTATGTCTGGTATCAGAAAACACTGACTACTCTCAGTGCTGGTGATCACCTTGTCTTCACAAGCAGAAGTTGTCCCAGGATCAGCAGAGCTAGGACAGCCTGAGTTTCCATGGGGTTGTATCCTGCTTTGTGTCCCCCGGCATCCCCACTCCCTGCCACCATCCCTGCAGTGGGACACCCAAGTGACTGTCAGTGCCCTTCCTGCACAGCCTGTACCCTTCCCAGGGTGACAGAGGTTTTCACAAGCTCCTTGTCACCTAGACAACAGGTGAACAAAGCAAGGTGAACTTGCTCAGATCATTTCTTCCTTAGACACTTTTCATGACATTTGACTCAGCAAAGGTAAAGCAATACCAATGCTGCTTGCTCCAGAACCTAAAACCGGAACAGCTGGTGCCTCACCAGTGATCAGCTGCTGATGAGATGTGAAAAGGAGCTGTTTATAAACAGCCTCAAGTTAATAACAGAATTTTTTTTAAGGTTATTGAACTCCAAACCTTGATAAGCATTCTGAAATTTGAGATCAATTTGCAGGTCACATGTGCATAAACATACAAGCATCTGCAGCCCTCGGGACAGTAGCTCCCCCAACCACTACCACCTGCCTTGGCCACCGAGAGCCAAAAGAGAAGCCTTGATCTGTTATGCAAAGCTAGAGCATCTGCAACCTGGGGCTGATGACTCCCTTCCTACTAACTAATGGTGTCAGAACTAACCAAGGGCTTCTCCCACTGAAACTGCTGCCAGTCACACAGGATTAAGAGCAACCATGATCCTTAACAGAGAAGTTAAGATCAGTGCCTCCAAGAGGGTCAGCCCATCCTCTCATTCCCAAAACGCTCAGCTCCCCAGAGTCTCTCCTGTATCACTTCAAAGGAGATAAACCCTCATGGAGCTGGAGCCTCCTATGCCATTGCTCTATGTCCTCTGCAGAGAGCCCATACTCCTTTTGGGGCTATGGGAATCACATTTAGAAGTCAAACCGAGAACTCAGGAATTAGAAGCTAAGTTTTCTGGGTTTCAGAAGTGAATTTCACAACTAAAAAGGAGTTGGAATGCTAAGCTAAGGACAGCCCATCTTCTACATTACTACCAACTCCCCCCTCTCCATTTTAACAGATCAAAGAGGAGGTTTTGGAGATCCATCCACAGAACTTCCATCAATTACTTCATGCAGCAAAGCCCAACACTCCCACTTGCATGCTTGAACCCCTCTTGTTCGCCAGTGCTTCCCATCACCCAACTGGAATTCAGTTAAGAGCCTCCACCACCATCACAGCAAAATAAACCCTGGCCTTTCACTCACCCTCACAACATAGTTGAATCGCCTGGAGTCCAGGATAGCACTGGAAAAGTCAAGTCGGTTGAAGGCTTCTCCCAAGGTGCAGTAACCATGGCGCTAAGAAGAAAAAAAAACAGTCTGGGTCATGTTTTTGCAGACATGAGTTCAGACAGCACTAGGAAGACGTGACCCAGGGCAACTCAATTTAGCAAGCTAAAGGGTACAAACCATGGGACCAGCTCACAGCCGGAGGAGGCAGATCTGTCTCCCGCAGAGCCACACTTACTGACGTCAAGAGTGGGTATGGCCCAGTGTAGATTATGGTAGTTTCCCAAGAGTGACCCTAGCTCTGCTCGTGACCCATGAATTTACAGCTGAGAATGAGCCACACATTCCCGGAGTTCAATATATAGCGGGAGTTCAGAGCGGTCTCATACAGCCGCTTCTCTCCATGAGCGCAAGCGAGCCGTTGTGATGAATTCCACTGATTTTCCATGTTAGGACTGTACTGGGTGAAAGCCAAGAACAGTATTATGGCTTGGTCTGCAAATGGCTGTTGTTTTTTGTTCTGGTTGTTTTTTTTTTTTTTAAAAAAAAAAACTGAGGGAAGCAAACAATATTTTAAGCACATGTAAGAGTCTTGTACAGCAAGCCCTGGTTCCCTGATTGCGGCTTAAAATCATTACAGAAATTCCAACCACAAGCCAGATCTTCCACTTATCTCAAGAGCTTCTGCTGATTTATTTCAGCACAGGATCTTCCACCACTTGGAAAAAACAGTAGAAAAGGGAACAAAGAACCTCTGGAGGCACTCACCTCTTTTGTGCTCCCCTTGTGAACATAGATCCATTTCTCCTGGTGGAAATCTGTTTGGACAAAGACACATTTTGCTCAGTTAATTTTCCACTTTGCAGAGAGCTGGATCTCTGTTCTGCTCACAACACTTACTGCCCTTTTAGTGCAAATGAAGTTATTTTAGGTTTACATCACTGCACTTGAAACCGAAACTAGCAACTTGCTGAGCCGCTTTGTTTCCGTACGGCTTCATTTGATACTGCGGCCCTGAGCCTCAGAAAGGGCTTCTGTTTCAGTGACACAGCTCAAGACTCTAAATGTTTAATGTGCCAGCCACAGATACACCATAGCATCTCCTCTTCTTTGGTCCCAGACAGTAAGTGTGGCTGACAGCCAGGTTTTGTTGTTATTGATTTTATTAACTATTCATTACCTTGGTTACAGGCTTGGGATTGAATGTCAAATTTGAAGTTGAGCAAAAATGTCATGAGACACCAGGCATGTGGGGGAGAGCTTTTAGCAGTGAGGTCAGGCTCAGAGGAACATGCTTGTGCTTGCAGCTAACTTGCTAAAAAAGAAAAATCTATTTGGGACCAAAATTTTCCCATTTCTAATTGCCCCTCCCTTCCCTCAGAAATGGGAGTTGTCCCATCCACTCCCCAAAATAGCTTCCCTGTACCCATCACATGCTGCTAACTCGATTTGCAGGAGAGTTCTTACTGTAACAGCAGTTATGCTGCCCCATCCTTCTCAACCCATTCTCACACAGGCTTTTGACCCTCCTTCCACAACACACTGGCAATTCAACAGCCAGTGTGAGTATAAAACAACCCTACTTCTCCCCATCTTGCTAGACTGCCTTCTTTCAAGGAAATATTGTTCTCCTGCAGTCTTTTTCCACCTACAGATGCAGCGATGTAATTCTGCCTGGTACTGTGAGCCCAAGGGCAAACCCAGTCTCCGTTACAGGCATGCAGACCCTGCATCAGGCCCTTTTAAATAGTAGGTCACAGTAGAATCCAGCCAAAAGCTGTCATGGTAACATTTGTTTGTGCAGAGAAGCGAATGCACAGAGGGGCCCAATTTTGGCATCAGTTTCCAAAATCCTGGGGGATGCACAATGAGCTAATAGTAGTGTGGGAATTGTAACTCATTTCCTCTGTGTATGTTTACATTTGTAGCCTTCACATGTAACCCCAGTACCTATCTTGCAATCAGACCACAGCAGACCTTGCTGTCCCAGCAAGCTCCCACAGCGTGCCGTCTGAGACCCCAGCTGCTCGCTGTGCGTACAGAAAGATTTCAAACCTTCCATTGTTTTGCACGAGCTGAAATCTTATTTCATTTTTCATGCAATCTGTGCACATAGATAGGATCAAAGCTCACATTCAGGCTTGTAGCCTCCAGTAATGTAGATTAGTACTCAACATGCATATGGAAGGAAGAATAAATTTAGCCTGTTGTGCAGAAGGAAGTCTACAGGGGGAAAAAAACTGGAACTGGTTCATTTGAATGTACCATAGGAAAAAATTACCCTCCTTCTGACAAACACAAATGACAAAAATTTGAACATAACAAGTACAGTTCCTCAGAGCAGGGATTACTAACAGGGGCATAAATCTTCACATTAAACTGTATCCAAGTTCTCTGCTTAGGTCAAACATGGGCGCAAAGCCCTTCAAGATACTCTGGAAGACTCCTCACGCACTGTGCAGAAGCCATAGATATGAAGCATTTTCCATTCTCCTGCAGTAACTTTTATTTAAAAAAAAATTTAAAAGCCCAAATAGACACCTTACATTGAATCTTGGCTTTGTTATTCAGCAGGTCTTTTTTTCTCTTCTTGGCAGCAACATCATAGTTCAAACTGTTGAAGAGATTCTCTTTGTTGTGATCATCCTTTTTACAAAAGCTGTGAATGACACAAAGCAAGGATTCTGTTTATTTCTGCAGTCTGCTGAACACTATATTTCCTGCAAGAAGAGAAAATACACAGGTTTTCACTGTGAGCCCCAAAGCTGCCTCCTTGCAAGCTGCTCTCGAGATGTCTGCATGCAGTGTTCATCTGTGCTAAGATAACAGAGAGGAGCAGGTAATACAGATCGCACAGTTAGTGCTGGAACACTGCTGAGCAGTATTCTTTTCCTCCCTTTAACCTGTTTCTATCTTTAAGTAACACCATATTCTCCTGCTGTAGGTGGTAGAATCCTTTAAGCCAGTCAGACTTCCACAGAAAGACATATTTAGACATCTCTGAGGACATACATATGCACTCAAAATATTTATTAACAAAAGAGTCCCTACAAAACATTCTTTCAAGCTTACAGGAAAAGCTCAGCTGATGTTCAGCCTTGGCTGGTGGTTTTCCAAGCCCCACATAGCAGTGGCTGTACAAATTAACAGCTAGGCTTTCTTGTCCAGGAGTGCCCATCTTCTGCTTTTGCTGGAACTCTGCTGTAACTATATTATTAGTGAAGAGAGCTATAACCCCTTATTTTCTTTCAGGGCAATGAAAGACTATCTATAAAGAGGCCATGCATCAACATCTCTACATTCCAGACCTGCAAATCCACAGATCCAAGCAGCCATGTGAAACTAAAGCCCCCCGCCAGCCACATCGCTGTGGCGGAGATCCCTAGGGGGTGGTGGGAGAAGGCAGCACCCACCAGTAGCTCTGGGCAGCAGCCCCCCTGCACACAGCACACTTGCCTGGAGCTGTGGGGATACCTCACAGGTGCTGGGGAGAAGACAGGCAATCCATCTGGGAGAAAAACTGAGAGCCATCCCCGCTGCTCCAGCAGCTTGCAAGGGATGGGAGAATGACTGTCTGCAGGTCTAAATTCAAAGACGGGTCCTCAGTACCCCACTGCACCTCTCAGCCAGGGACATCCCCACAGCTCTGACAGGCACCAAAACGTGCTGCTGCTTGCAGCACTGGGCAAGCTTCCTCCACGACAGCCATGAGGACCCTCACAGAGCCAGGCTGCTTCCTCTGCAGACATCATGTTTACACTATTTGGCCTCAAAAAAACCCAACATACCAATTCACACCTCCAACAGCTGTTCAGCACATGCTCCCGCAAAGGAATGAAACCTGCAGGACAAGGCTTCTTGTTTCCCCCCTGCTGATAAACAGGATCAGCAGCCCAGGCCCACAGCCAGGAGAGGGGGGTTTGCTGCCTGACAGCCAACAGCACACACAAGTCAAGCGACCAAGTCAGAGTTTCAGCCCGATGAGGAGCCCAGACCACCTCTAGCAGGGTCCAGATGGGCATTCTGGTTTGGCACCGGCACATGACTCCAGAGGTGGAAGAAACCTCCCCCAGCTTCAGGACAGCTGCTTCACCACAAGCCTTGAAGGGGGCACAGCGGTCACCGGGGACGCAGCGCTTCTGCAGGCTCCGCTGTGACACTGCTGGGGGGGAGCGGCAGCAATGCAGGTGGATGGGCAGCTTGGGGAACCAGACACTTCGACCAGCTGGAGCTGGGTCAGGAGAACCTAAACTCGAGAGCAGAACATCTCAGCTGCGTACTTCCCTCATCCATGTGGCTTTCTGCTGGAGAGACAAAACCCCAAGAACGGAGTATGGCAGTAAAGAAGTGGTTTTGAGATGTCTGAGCTCCTATTTTATCAGGGCTGCGCAGAATCAATACTGGGCCAGGTTAACATGCCCCACGCAGTGGCAGAATCCAAGCCCAAGAGCACAAGACAGACCTGCTTTAAATCTTACATGTCAACAGCACACCCTTGACTGCTGACTTCCTACTGAATGACTCTGTAACCCGAAACCTTCATAACAGCAGCAGTGGATGAATTCCAGTATGGGAGGCAGATTATCCCCCTGTTTATGTACTGCCAGGTTTCCACAGGCTTCTCCAAGGCATCTCAACAGGTTGAACAGTTGAGCATCAGGATCTGGCCCTGCAAGGACCCCAGTCTGGGGCCACTATGTCACTCCTCGCTTTTTAATGGGAAAAGGGATGTATAAACACACACCAAACTCCGTATTCCCAACACAATCACACTACCACCAGCCAGACATTTTTCTATCTATTTACAAAGCAGATGCTTTGGATTCTACACTTCATTTTTATTTACAGCTTGCATAAAAAAGGGCAAGAGATAGAGACCTGCTACATAAACCTCCTTGCAAATCCCAGCAAATCCCTCTTCCCTCCAAGTCCCTTTGTCATGGACATTCCTGACCCATCCCTCAGCCCAGGCACCGCAAACCCAAACCTGACTGCACGCAGCTGAAAACAAGATGCAGCTCAGCGAGAAAAGTTTGGTTTTGACAGGAGCAATCTGGCCAGAGACCATGACACCCACGCTGCTGCGAAGGCTTCCT
This sequence comes from Tetrax tetrax, assembly GCA_009806455.1. Lineage (NCBI taxonomy): Eukaryota > Metazoa > Chordata > Aves > Otidiformes > Otididae > Tetrax > Tetrax tetrax. The sequence continues at coordinate 75,215 of WHYT01016551.1, forward strand.
GCCCGCACGGTGCGGCTCATCTTGGGGGTTTTGTTGTTGTTTTGGAGCCAGATTAGTCAAAGCTGCACATCAGGGGCATTATTCATGGCCTAGGGAAGATTCATGGCCAGAAGGACACATCATCCTTCTCCAGCCCGAGAGCCGGGAAGCCCGAGGAAGAGTTGTTTTGGGAGGAGAAGGAGAGGGGGACATCTCCAGGCCCCCCAGGAGATGCTCAGCGCTGCTCCCCGAAGGCACATCGCCCAGGCCGCGGGGCAGCGACTGTTTCTCACCTTTTCCTCGCTTTTTCCAACCCATCCCGCGGCCAGAGGGACGGCCCAGCCGCCTAAGGAGGGACAGCCGCCCCCGGGCCTCCGGAAGGACCGGGGGAACGCCACCGAGTCGCTCCGCCGGCAGGCCCGCCCCCCTCAGCGACGCCAGGACCCCGGAGTTACCCATAGGCCCGCATAGCCGCCCCCCCCACCGCCGACACCAGCCCAACGGAGCCCGACGGCCCC
>WHYT01016551.1:76050-151878 GCA_009806455.1 Tetrax tetrax
CGGCAGCGGGGCTGGGGGCGCCGCGCCGCTCCGCGCTATTTATGCGGCGGCGTGTTGCCGGAAGCGCGAGCCTGGCCCCGCCCCCGCCCCGCCGCACGTGGCGGTGTTTATCGGCGTCGACCCCGCCCTCCGCAGACGGCCCGGGGCGGGGCGAGGGGCGGGGCGAGGGGCGGGGCCTGCCGGTCGGGGGCGGGGCCAGCGAGCTGTTTGTGTGCGCGGCGCTGGAGCCGGTTGCTGCGGTGAATTGCGTGTGCGCGGAGAAATAGCCGTTGTGTATGTACGCGGAGTGACACAAAACGCTTTTATGTGTTTGCGTTGTATATGTAAAACATTAAATATAAACTGCAAATGCCTATAAAAATAATGTTACATGCATATTTCAATTCATATATAACTCCTATATTCGATTTATTCATACAAATAATATAAATATTTACACAGGCATGCTTGTTTATGCTTATAAATGTGTTTTAGATATGTATGTATCATGAAATTATATCCTATTTATAGAAGCATATGGAATCTAAACATACAGATAAATTAGAACATTGTGAAAATATATAAAATTTATATATGGTTCTATACAGAGAACATTATATATGGAGAGAATATTACATATAGAATGCTTTCTAAATGTATATTTCATCTATTTTGTATCTGTGTAATGTTTTACATATGTGTGTTATGTTTTATGTCTTTTATATATGCGTGTGCTTTTATATGCACTATGCCCTTATGTATAATGCCATTTAAAAATATTTTATAGGTAAATATGAATGACAGAAAGATACATAAATATATATAAAACAATATTGTATATGAACACGTATTTAATCTATAAATGTAGCTTATTGGGTGCATGCACTGGTAGCTGATGGAGGAGGTCTTACATACTAAACATTAAAAATACGGGGTTTTTTTTTTTTGCATTCAGGCCCAGGCCGAGGTGTTACTTTCACAGCCAGGAATGCATTATAGCTCATTTCGTAAATACAGGTCGTGTTGCACTGTGCTGTGGTGTGTATACCGTCGGCATCGCCCGGCTGGTGCTTGGGGCCGAGGGCCGAAGAGAAGAGGCGAGCGCCTGGCTGCAGGGTGGGGGGGATAAACTGCCCTAATCTAGGTCATGTTGCCGGCCGCCATGGGGCATTCGGCAACATCTGGCGCTTGCAAGCAACAGTGTTATGTATTCATCCTCAAAAAACAACAAAAAAAACCCCTAATTGAAACAAGCACTCAAGGCACAGGAGGGCCGCACGTGCAGATGCAGCGGAGCCGGGGCTGGAGGCATCGGGGCCGCGGGGTGGGAGTCTGCTGATGTTGGAAGACCCGGACCAGCAGTGTTGGCCGCCCGGCTACCCCGTCTCCATCTCCTGCCACGGCTTGCCTGGACGGGTGTTACACGGGGGTTGGTGGGGGGAAGAGTGGAAACCCACCGTCTGACAGGTGCTCGCAGCCCCTGGGGACAGAAAGCGCTTGAGAGCGGCAGTGAGCCGCAGCACATGCAAGAATTAAAATCCAAATACGAGAGCGTGGGGGCTGAGATCTCCGCCTTCTGCCCATCCAATCCACCGCTTTGGGGCGGTGGTCCCACCTGCCCTTACAGGCAGTGCCAGCTATTTTTTGCATGACAGAGGATATTGTTTAAGCTGCAAGAGATTAGAGCTGCAAAATCATCTTCTGTAGGTTTCTTCTGCGATTTATGTGCCCCATGCCTTCGACAAGCAAGCACCTTTGGATAGCAGCGCTGCAGGTGTCATTGTGCCAGGAGATCCCAGAGGGGACCACGTCTGCAGCGAGGGAGCAGCTTGGGGTGAGGCCACCTCCTAACAATGTCACTGAGCTCGATGTGTCCCCAAAAGGCTGCGGCTGCCTCGTTGCCTGCGTTCTGCCCTGCCGAGTGGGTTAAGCCGGGCAGATCTGTGTCACTGAAAATATCTTCATCCTCTTAATGAGGTTTGCTAGGCAACTCTGAAGTGCAGGTTGCGTTCAGTCTGCACAAGGGGGTGAGGAGAGAAGTGAGTGCTAGGGAAGGCAAATGCAGGGATTGATTTGTCCTGTCTCTTTTAAAAGTCATTGTGAACAGAGCAATAACCCACAAGCATCGTTAAACCCTTGTGAGCGGCCAGGAAGCCACTGTTGCTCTGCAGCAGGCGGTCGGCTGCTGATGGAAAGCATCATGTCAGAGCATGAACTGGCAAGAGCTGTGGATTTAACCAAGCAGGGGCTGTGTGCCTCCAAAATCCCTTTGGAGATTTTAACACGGTGTGGCAGGACAGCTGCTCCCATCGGCTCTGTAGGACAGCCTGAACCCAAGCTAAAAAAAATGTGATTGAAAAACAACAAAAAAAACAAAAGCAAAGCTTGCTGTGCAGACATGCAGGTGCGGAGCCCCAGTTAGCTGGGCTGGGCCCACCACAGGCCCTGACATTTTAGAAACAGTGGCACAGACAGAAATTGGAGCTGCTGCTCCGGAGCACGGACCCTTTTCCCAGAGACCAAAATAGATCCACCCGCAGCCAAGCTGCTCCGCTCGCACCGGCCAGGTGGAGTGGCAATGGTCTGCACAGAGCGAGTCGTGGAGGGGCGGCCTTCTTGAGGTCTTCTCCGACAAGTGTGTTTCCACACCGGGGTGTTGCGGGACAGCAGCCTCCTTTATTTACTTAAGCCTTAGCAGGTACCACAGGCACTCAAACTCCGCAGGCTGTTGGCCTTCGGGGGTTAACGAAGCAGGGACAAACCCATGCACATGCCCGGGAAGGTGCAGATATTTGCAAACAAGCAAAGGCATGGGTTTTGTCCAAAGCTGGTACATCTGTAACCAATTGTGGCTCAGCGTGGCTCCATGTTTACGGATCCGGGAATCAGCAGCAGAGGGATTAAAAGCGGCGTGCTTAGCTGCGAAAGAACATCCCCCTCTCTACACCAGCGCAGCAGCTCTTCTAGGGGCCCCACTGCAGCGTGTCCATCACAGCCGGCGTTACTGGCTCTGTAGGAACTCGATTGCTCACAGCTGGCAATGCACACATGCATATTGCACAGACATCAAAGCAGCCTCTTATGCCTCCTTCTAGACCTCATACACACAACTCCACTCCTCAAACCTTGAACCCCTCCAAGTCTGTGCTCCCCACGCCGAGCAACGGGTTTTATCTCAGGGCACGCACAAACCGGGCAGGGCGGCTCTGCTGCTGCCCACGGTAAGCTGAAGCCAGAGGGAATCAGTTGTAGCATGGTTTCAAAGGGAAAAAATGAATTTTTAGGATGAGTTTGGTACAGGGTGACCTTGCTGAACAGCCACAGAGTGCAGCTGGAGGTGGGGACAGTCCGGGGCCAGCGGTGCAGCCGCTCTGCACGGCGGGTGGTAAGGACTTTATTCCAGTGGTGTCTTGACTTCCACCTGTGTACACTCATGGTCAGCATATGTAGATACCGCAGGGTAAAGCTGACAGTGGAAATAAGCTCTGGCAGTGGGAACGGGCACCAAGGCTGTGGGTGAAGGGAGCTGCACTGGACAGTGCGTAACAAAACCCAGCAGCATTGGTTTACAGAAAGGCAACGAGCGCTTGCCTGTTGGTTGTGAGTCACTTGGGTTGCCACAGGTAAGTCGACTTTGGGAGAATTATCGATGTTGTCATTGTATCATCAATGTCTGCATTAAAGGATGCATTTCCCGCATGAAGATAAAGCCAGGGCAAACTTTCAGGGCAAACTCTGGCCAACAAATTCTCATTTGGCAACTCTTACAGGATCCTGCCAATGCCACAGGCTCAGGGTATCCCAGATGTGTTACTGCCATCTCACAGGGAGGGGCGAGGAGCCCATGTTTGGCTGTGGCAGCCTGTACTTTCAAACCTGAGAAACAAATGTGCCCCTCTTGCCCGAAAAATAATCCAGCTGATGGATATTTCCTTAGGGAGAGAGGCCTGGTAGCCTCTGTACCCCCATCACTGCCAGCTGGGCATGCCGGTGGCTCAGTTGACATGCCATGGCTCACGATGCTGCGGCAGGGTTTGCTGTCTGTCCAAGCCGCACGATGACAATGAAGGATACCTAACTTTGGGAATGGTGAGTCATGGTGTGGCCCAAGCGTTTTTTTCCTATACCTCTGTTCCCTGGAAGCAACGACTCATTGGGAGCAAATGCCGGGAACGAGCTTGGCTCGCTGGTGTGTGAGTTACAGGGATGCTTTAGGAGAGCTGGTTTTCCCCTGGGACACTCTCTTTCTCCTGTCTGGGTGCTCACAGGTTCCTGTGGAGCCTTATCTTTCCAAAAATTAAATAACTCTACCCTGGCTTAGGCCTTCCATTTGGTCCCTGCCTGGAAGCCTCCTAGTGACTACCTGGTGGACATGGGTCCCTCAATGCACCCGACAGCGAATCCCTTTGGGATCCTCCCGGGTGAGGGATGTCACACGAATGCCGATGACATAAATGTGTCTCACCATGGACTGTGCATTACCAGAGCCTGGTTGCAGGTGGGCATAGGACAGGTCTAACAGCAATACCGGCTGCACCCAGTGATGTATGCTGTTCTTCACATCTTCAAAGTGTTAGCTGGTGGGGATTAATCCTCATACCAGGCAGGTGAGTCTCATGACCTTTGCTCCACAGAGAGACAGAGTAAATGATGTGAGGAAGGGTGAATCAGGTCACGGCTGCGATGAAATCATGGCAGTTCCTGCCTGCCTGTCCCGTGACCATTAGACCTTATGTACTCATTAAGGAGGCAGCTGGCATCCAAGGAGGTGCAGGAGCCAGCCTGCACACAAGTCACACAGCCTGTGGGGAAGTGCTGGGACATGACTCACCTTTGGAAGGGGGTTCCAGTGCTGGATGCGGCCAGGGAGTTGCTGGGTGCATCCTCTGACGAATTGCTGCCAGGATCTGGCAGTATGAGACCACCCAGTTAAAGACACTAAAAGGCCAAGGGCAGCAGCTCCTGGCAGGATCGGGGTGCAAAACTTCGTCTTTGTCACCTTTGAAAGTCCGAGCCTAGTATTTTAACCCTCTGGACGGGGTCTTGGCTGCTGATGTTGGGATGAGAGGGCTGTTTTTGTAAATCACTAGTGGGGACTCAAGCCAGGAGACTGGCCCCAAGGGCGGATTTGGTCTCACCAGCTGCTGCTTGACCTTGGGCGAGTTGCTCGATCTCCTCAGGGAGAAGCCCGCTCTGCACTGGATTCAGAGCAGCACAGGGCAGCAGCTCCTTGGGAACTGGAGGGAGAGTGGCAAAAGAATCTCCTGGGCAAATACCTGGTGTGAAAATAGAAAATATTTAGGAAAAGTAAAATGGCACCCTGGCTTTACCTCAATTAACAGAAACATATCCCAAACACGGGATGATGTGGCCAGGACAGATAATAGAGAGGAGAAAGCCGCAATAGTACTGGCAGTTCCCCATGCACAAAAGACAAACAGCGGGGGGTTGTCTGCGAGCCAACTTCCACGTACATTGCATGCGATGGCCCAGCCTGTCCTCCCTCCCCATAGGTAGCTCTAAGGGAGGAAAGAGGCTGGCAGCTAATTAATGTCAGCAGACTGATTGAAGAGAGGAGCAGTGCCTCGTCAAATTGAAAGTATATCTGGGAAATATTTCTTGCTTCTAGGAAATTGAGCACGATGTAGCTGAAAGCAGGCTTAGAGATTTGATTTTGTAGAAAATATATATTTTGCATGTCAAAGGGTGTCTCCGCCTCCCGCCCGCTGGGTTAAGCCGAGGATTTTGCAGTCAGGAGTTGTTAGTACTTAACATTCAGTTCCACAACGAAGAAGAGCCAGAGTTCAGAGCTACAGTGGGCAAGCGACCAGTGGCACCTGCATCGGCTGCACGACAGTCCTGCGGGACGCAGGTTCCTTTGTGGGACAACAACTCACCAAGCCGAGAGCTGGAGCAGCTTCAGGGCCTCCCTGAGGTCCATGGCAGTGTGTGTGCCACACCGTCAGTGCTGGGGAAAGCAAAAGGCGCCGAAAGGCATGAAGGTCTGAGGGTATCGCACCCGTGCGGATCAAGTCAGCGGTGGGGTTGGCTTGGCCTGGCCTTGTAGTGCAGGTCATGGCTGACCTTGTGGAATAACCAGTGAGCTCCTGTAATTACCCTGGGGACATCATGTAGTGGCCATGCCTTTCATTGCTTCCGTCCTCCTTGTGGCACATCTTGGCTGTGGCTCTTATAATGGGTCTGAAGTTTATTATTGGTGCTGCAGTGTTTTCTGTGGCTTTTGTGGCCCTCTGTGCAACAAGCATCGCTGCCTGGTTGCCCACAGTCTCAGGGGACCCGGTTTGGTGACACAGATTCTCCCTTTTTTTGCCCACTGCTCTTGTTCTCTGGATGCCTGTTACAAGGAGGTGGTTGACACTGGGTAATCCCTTTTGCAGCCTCCTTGCATCTTAATTTTCCTGTCTCCTAAAGGGATTTAGAGCCTTCAGAGCTGGAAGGATGGTGCAGTCCAAGGGCAGAGCCTGCTGCAGAGGACGGATGTCCCTGGAAGGGAAGGCAGGAACACAGATGGAGGGAACGGCGTGTGAAATTTCCGCCCTTCTGTTCCCTCAGCAGCCTGTAGAAAGCAGCTGTTTCCATTGCGTGAAGAGCCGTCCCCGGGCAGGGCAGTTTCCAAAGGTGAGAGGTGGCCCCAGGCGAGGTCTGGGAAGGTGCCAGTGGGTTACAGCCCTGCACATCAGGCACGCTGCCCGCTCCAGGCCCCTGTTCAACACGATGGGGGAGAAAATCTGAAGGTAATCCCTTGCTGTTGGACTGCACAGCGCATCTACCCTCTCTCACAGGCTCTGAAAGGAGTCGATCTTCTCACTGGCCATTAAGCAAATGCAGATTTCATGGTCATGCTGTAGAAACCACTGCAGGGGAAGCAGCTCTGGAAGTTGTTCCTGGCTGGATTTGAAGGTGCCCTCTTAGCTGACCTTCTTGTCCCTTATGTGTTTCTAAGCAGTTTTACGGGACAGCTCATTTTTCCATATGCGAGAAAGCCCTCTCCTGCACCAGCAGCTGCTTTCTGCAAAAGCCAGAGCTTCGACCACTTGATCTCAATGAAGAGCCCACAGGAGTTTCTCGGGATGCTTGCCTCCATGTCTGTGGCAGGCTCCAGCCTGGGTCGCTCTACATTTTCTTGCCTGAACACCACCCTGGCAGCACCCTGCCTGATGGGGTGGGCCATACGAGGTGGCTGGGTCTCGTGGGTGGCCAGCACCCAGCGCAGCCATGGGAGCAGGCTGCAAAGGGCAGTGGGGCAATTTGCCACATAAAACTCCTCACCGAAGGAAGAGCATGGTTATTAGAGAGTTCCGATCCTCCTCGCTGTTGGTAGGATACACAACTTTTCCTAAACACAGCCCATCCAACTACATTCCTGAAGCACACATTCCTTGCCAGCGTAGCTCACCCAGAGTGTGGTCAGGAATAGTGCTGAGGCTTTGTGTGGGACCTCTCCCAAATACATCTTTAACTGAACAGGGCCACTTGGCCCACGTGCTTGAACTTGGACCAGGAAAAAAGTATTGTAATTACCCGTCTTTTTGCCATGTTCTGCCCATCGCCCATTCTTTATCCCTCACATCTACGACTTACAAGCACCACCACTCTTCCAGTGTTGTTTTCTGTTTCTTGAGCATCTGACGGATGCTGTGCACGTACCATTGCCCTCTATTGGGCTGCACATTGGGCTAGCATGGGTGCCAGTGAGCAGGGACACCAGCAGAGCCACCTCCTTGAATTAATATTGTTAAGGCTTGTTGTCATGCAGCTGGAGGTACTAATTTCTCACATAGCTGAGATTCAGCTGGCTACTCGTAGCCACAAAGAATGCTTTGCTGGAAGGGCAGTGGCCAACTTTCTGTTTTTTACCGTAAGTCTTGTGATAGCTGGCTTGCTTTTTGACAGCCCCAGTTTCTGGAGCATAGTTTTGGGGTGAGAAGCTCAGCTTTCAGCTTAAACCGAGAATGCGCATTTGCAGCCCTAATAGTTGCAGAGGAAAGCTGCAGAGTGCCTTCCAAGCGTGCTCCTGTGGCTCAAAAAAATGCAAAATGCCCCACGTTTTGGTTAGGAAGACAACCAAAAAAGAATATTATGTTTTTAAGACTAAGTTGTGGTCTTTGAGTACTTGGCATTGGCCATCGCAGGGAATGATGCCAGTGTGCCAGGCCTTTGTTATCAGGAAGCTACCCATAATGTTGAGATCCAGGACTGCAGGGATTTGCATGTCCTGGAATCGGTGACAAATTCTTCCCTTCCCTCCTAGGAAGTGCTGAGAAGGGTCTGGCTGCAGTGGTAGCTCAGTGGGCCACCTCTCATGGCCAGGACCTTTGAGAGGAGTGGGTAGGAGACATGAGACCAAGCTGGCTCCTTTCCCTTGCCTTGGCTGTCGCTACCACAGGCAACCTTAATGCTAGCGCTCTTAATCTAAATACATACAAGTAAGATTTTTTTTATAACTATTTTATTATTTTATAAACAGTTGCATGAAAGAAGAATGTTTTCTGATCAGCCCTTCTGCTGAAGACCACTGCACATCTGAGCTTTTTCCTTCCAGTAGGTAATATGAAGACATATCTTAGGGGCTTTGGCTTCAGCTTCCTCTCTTTCAGGCTTGGTATTGCTCCAGTAGAGGCAAAGACTTTGTGGGTCAGCAACCACAGTTTTTAATCTGCTTTTTTGTGCTTCCCTGTGCTGTCTGCAGACATAATCACAGTGGTCAGTCCTTGCTTTCAACTTCTCCCTTGCTGCCCTGTGATGTTTACATGGTGTGCAGCATTCTGCAAGCTGCAGATAAACAGAAATAAAAATCAGTGTTGGTTTGCTTTAGAAGAGTAATCCCTGGAGTCAACAGCCATTCACTGTTGTAACCTTTAACTCTCACACCAAGAAGTGACTTTACAGAAGAAGTAAATAGAGTATCGACTTAGGGTTCCCACGTGTCACACTGTTTTCACACGAAAGCATTAACAAACTAAACACAGCACGGGGATGAAGCAATAAAGCATCTGGACTTTTTTGGCCAGGCATAGAGTAGAGCGTGCCTGATTTTTCCAGGAAGCAAGTGGATTTGCAGAGAAAGTGCCAAGGAGTCACAGCAACATCACTCTTATTACAAGGAGGGGATTTTCAGCACACACTGTGCTGAAATGATGGTGGGTGGCTACTACATCTTTAGGATCTTTCAGTCTTTCTGGAGGCAATGGGAGCCCAGCTCCTAGAAGATGTCAGAAAAGGGGAGGCAGACCTGGGATAGCCCAAGAGCGATACTCTCTAAGGTGTTTTCCGTCAGTCCAGAGCTGGTAGCTGCAAGGAAAGGGCACAACACTAGTACCTGCAACAGGAGGAATGAATTTAGAGTTTAAGTCCATATTTCTTTGGCTGTAGTTATCTCTTTTCCAAGTTTTAGCTGTGAAAAAGGCAATATTTTCCTTGTAAAATACAAGGAAGATCTAAGTGATACCAGATCTATCTTTGTAAGTATATATCTAGCGACGTGAATTTGGAATTTAAAAATATATTTAAAATTGGAGGAAATAAAGGAACTTGCTGTTTGGAATGTTTTATCACTCAAAAGACAAGTCTTATCTCTTAATCAGGGATAGTACTGCAATTACACAACCTTGCACTGAGTTGCTTATCTCAACACTTGATTGATGGGCAGAAGCATTTTTTGTAGGGTATCACAGGTTCCTTTCCCAGAGGCTCAGGTATAAGCCGTGACAACCCCTCAAAGTCACAAAAAGGCCCCTTTATACGTTGGCAGTGGTTGAGGTGTTTGGGATTGATGGAAAAAATAATTCATCTCTGCCATAGTAAAACTGGGATATGGGGCTGCAGGACTCATAATTCAGAAAAAGCCCAAGCAGGCCACCTGCATGGCTGGAACATCGATTTTGTTTTTTTTTAGTGGCAAGAGCTGATGCGCATTAAAGGCCTCTGAGCTCTGCAGAAGCAGTTAGGTGCTCTACCCAGCCACCGAAAAGCAATCCTAAAGGGAAAATAAAAAGTTACCTGTCATCCTTCTTGGCTCGTGGTAAGATATGTGAGCTGTCACATTACAATTATAGGCCAGTTCAAGAGAAAATTTTGTCCTCCTCATCCAAAATGCATCGCCTGGCCCTGGACAGGACCTTTCTCCTGTTTTTTGGCAGCCAAGAGGCACATTCGCCTGGGTTTAACAAGCCCCGTGCAGGAGGAGAGCCGCGGGGACGCCGTGCTCTTGGAGTGTGCCAGCTGCGGGGTGATGCAATCTGCCGCCCCGCTCCCCAAACGAGGTCAGGTTACCTCGCATTTCACTGGAGTCAGATGTGTGCTCCAGGACAGTCACCGCGGCTCCGCTCACAGCTGGGAAACTGTTAAATTTCAGTAATTAACTGCAAGAACGAGTCCGTTGAGTCTGTCCCAGCCTGTTCTTTAGGCTGCAGGTCCCCAGGGGCAAGAGCTGCTTTTTTTCCAGAGTTATATTCTCTAATGTGATTTCCCATATTGCATCAGAAAAGGTGAGTCCTCCTAAGTCGGCATTTAATTTTAAGGTTCTTCTACTCTTAACTCAGGGGTCTGCCCAAGCTAGGTGGGACACGGTAGCTGTATTAGTCTGAGAGGGCCAAATCGTCTCCTCCTCTGCTGCCAGAACAGCAATTTGGCACCTGCAGCTGCTGTTGGCGATTTCCCCACTGATATTACTGAAGCAGGTTTTGTTCTTAAATTTGCAGTCCATGTCCCTAAGGAATACTCTAACTTGAAACTCCATGGTGGTTCAAATGAGGCTTTTTGCCGATGGCTGCAGCGGACCTGTAGTCCTCTTCCTCCAGCCCTCTGTTGCCTGGAGGCAGAGCTGGTGGCCAAGAAAGAACATTTCCCAGCAGATACCATGCTATTTATCGGAGGGTGTTGAGCACTGTGCAGAGTATGCTGACTTTAAAATGTGACCACTGTAAGTACACCAGCTGGAGCACAAGGAAGGAAAACGCTTCTAGATCCAAATTTAGTGATCAGCTATTCCATTGAGCGTGAAACTTGTGTAAGAGCTTACAGCGTTCATCTCTCTGTTGAACATCCAACAAGTACTGCAACAAAATTAATTCCAGATATTACAACTGAGTTTAGCTTAATGGAGAAAAAGCTTGGAAAGCTTTTTTGGAAGGGGATGTGTTGTGTATATCGATTTATCTATATCCATTACAGGAAAGATGTTAGCTCTGGTGTGGGAGGGAAATGACACGTGGGGCCTAACGGAGCTCTCAACACGTGTCTGTGGAAAATACACATCGTCTAAGGCAGTGTGCGCAGCGTAGGAGATTAGGAAACCTTGAACAGGTGACAGCTGATTAAACAGCTGATTTTTCAGATCACTGAGCTATTTGAAATGCAGAGATACATCATAAGACAGCTTACTCTAGACTGCCTGAATTCAGTCTTTTCCACCAGTTCCCAAGCACTGCAGCTTACTTTGTACAAAGCTGTTATTGTTTAGCCTGGGCAGAAACAGCCTTTGTCATCATATTGGAGTCTAACTCCTCCAGCTAAATTAGATCATTGTAGCAGTGTAGACAATATACAATGCTGCAAGCCAGAATGTAAATTTATTACTTTTCCCATAAAACTAATTTCACAATGTTTTTGCAACAAGCCTTCCTGCTGTCTTTTGAACAGAGTGTTTAAGTTGAAGGAAGAAAGAGAAAGTAAATTCAATTTAAAATCTTCAGACTGAAGATCAGCCCCAAAATGTTTGTGTCATCACAGTCAGAAGCCACCTTATCTTCTTGTGTGGTTTCACTGCAGCTGACTGCTTACAAGAATGGCTGATACCATGAGAACAGTTGATCCTTTTTTCACCCTTCTTCGGTGCTAAGATTTGTGCAAGATTACCTTCAAATGTATTTCTCAAGAAAAGTGAACCAGGGATACTGCTCAACCCCCTTATCTTGACGGATCTTCAAAAACATTCCCCATCTCGATACCCAGCCTTATCTGGGTATAGAGATGCTTGGTGCCTCTCTGGGCCATCTTCCCCGCGTGGTCAGACTGTATGATCGTCGGCTGTTTCAGCAGCAGAAGTTGGTGTAAAAACAAAATGGCTGAAAGATTTGTAAAGCAAAGCAGAGCTGGATGCTATTCCCAGAGAGGAGGGGAGTGTGAAGGGGGGAGTCAGCTGTGCTCCCTGTTCATCCTCCTTCACTGGTGCGTGGGGTGGATCTTCCTGAGGGGGCCTTGGGTAAAGACTTGAGGGTTTAGATGATGTCAGCTATGCCACGAACTCGTGCACCATTGCACACTGTCAGAAAAAAAACACAGTTCACTCTAGAAAGAGCAAGCCATTTTCTCTCCTGCCGGGGGCTGAAGTACGGAGAGCAGAGCATTACTGGACTGATCTGACTAAGCTGACATAATAGGCTTCAAATAAATAAGTCTGAGGCAGACAGTAATTGCAGTAGCAGTAACGTGGGCTTAGTGGTGAAAATGCAGATCGCCACAGGTACGCCCCAGCTGTGAAGGAAGGCATTATGTCTTACTTTGCTCCTCACCACATAGGACTCCATTTTATAATTTACAATTATAGCTTGATTGGCACCGCAGACCAGAACCAACAGATGAAATGAAACCTGATAGCCTCTCTCTGCTATTTAAAATAATATTCCAAAAATATCCCCCTATTCCGCAGGCATGGACAGCACAAAGGGCAGAAGAGGACATCACCTCCCAAGTTCTGACTCCATCTCTTTCCCTAGCTGTAGCCTGGTCATGTGCTGACTGTCCATACAACATGCCTAAATATTTCTGTCATTAACAAAAGAAAGGAAAAAGGAAAAGGGGCATCCTCTGTCAGCAGGAAAAATATCTGGCTGCAATGTTTCCAGCAGGAAAAGGTTAAATACAACTTTATGCCATTTTTATGAAGTGTCTGCTTTTGAAGTGTCTGCTTTCCAGGGAAACTCTGGATTTAGAAACATTAAGAGCTGTGGTGATATTGCCTCAGTGTGACCCAGAAGGCAGAATTTTTGCTTCTCTGCTTTTCTGTCCTTTTCTATGGACTGTCCTTCTCAGCCACAGAAGGTTTTCTGTGGTGCACCATCATCAATTACTCTCACAACAGACCATCTTCCTTCTCCATGAAGACAGACTTCAGTGCTTCCTGGGGGTTTCGGTCTGTACCAGTGAAATGGCTCACACAGCTGGCAGCATGAAGTGAATTAACTACAGGTTCCATAACGTTTAACGGACACAAAAAAAAGTCAGCACTGGAGTTATGCCTCTTCACATGTGAATCTAATTTTCTGACCAACCACATGCATGGTTTTAATTTACTTTATCCTGAACAGGCTATCAGTGGCAGTCAGTCTGGTAGCAAGCTGTTGTTTTTTTTTTAGAAAAAGCAACACAGAGATGATGTACAAGGGTCAGGTCTAGGATAAACTAACCTGATGTAAAGGACATTCAAAACAACATAAAAATGAGGCTGCACGTAGAATCTGTAAGTGGTGCAACACGATTCCTGCAATTAAACTGACACAGTATCAGTCAGACCATTGATCTGGTTTGCTGGACTGACAGAGGAGGATGAAAATTCAAGTTGTCAGATACCAGAGTTCTGGCCCAGAATTTAGTTCTTGGACTAAATTCCAATATTAAAGTACAGCTCTGAAGGCAGGAGCTCATCCAGAAAGTGGTTGATTTCCTCTGCTGGGAAGCGATAAAAGACATTGCCTTTACCAGTGAACCAGATGGACATCTCTTCTCAGAAAACATTGTTGTGAACTTCAGAAGCATCACGTTAATGTACAATGTTCATCTCCCTGGCATGCTGGATGAAAATAGTCTATCCATAATAATAAGGTAATTGGCTCTAATTTAGCATATTAAGCAATCTGGCCTCAAAAGTCATCAGGCAGTACATGGGAGGATTTAGCCCCTTAGTACAGGCAACCACGGCATGTGTTTTAGTGGTGCAGGTAGTAGTAGAACTGTCCGCTTTCAAACAAAACACAACACAATCCCAAACACACAATCGGCATGGATCCATCAGGACCAGTATTTGGAGTGCAGAATCCTGCTGGTCCTCCATTACATGTTCCAGCCAACTTTCTTCTTCCCCTCCCGGATAAAATGCCCTGCAAATCTAATGGTAGAATTTGGCTTTCAAAGCTAGAAAGCTCCAACTGTAGCCAAAGTAATATCCTAAAATAGACAGAAAAATGAAAAACCAGAAATGTTGTTTTCCTCTTTCAAAAGTTTCAGCAGGAAGCTAGCAGTGAGAAACCGCTAAAATGGCTTTCTCCCAGTTACCTCTCCCAATCTGGTCATCGCCCGAAATGCTCAAAACATCCCTCATCCTAAGGTCCAAAAGGACCTTGATTTCATTCCTGCGGCTCCGGTATCACTGGAAACCACCTTAAAGTAACTGAGCTCAGGATTTGGTCGTTCTGTATGAATCAGTTTTAGGAAAGCTGACAGCTACAAATCCCTGTGTTTTTGTTCCGATGATCTAAATTTAACAGTTGATTTCACAATGCTCATTTTTGACTGTAAGTAAAATCACCCTTGAAAAACAGCTTATAATAGGAAGAGATACATTCTCCGGATGCTGGAAAAGCAAAGAGGACAAATTTATCCTCATTCACAATTTAGATTGCTTCTGATGGAAGCTTTCTACTCTCTGCTTGGGGTCTTTGGATGAATACTGTGAATAAAAATAATGTTAGTTACAGAAGGGAGTCATAATTCCTGGCCCCATTTCAGAGGAAGATACAGAACATATCTACAGTGTTCGGGTCAAGGGAAACGACACCTGCAGATTGAATCTGTGATGTAAATGTTTTTTTCACATGAGGAAACCACACAGAATATTTTTCCAAGATGAAAAAGACTCTTCATCATGCACACAGTCTCTTTGGAGATGAGTTATCATTATCACTTACCCCACAGTCACATTACTACACTTCAGCAATGTAAAGAGACCAGAGAGTGCATGTAAATTCAATTTATCGTTGAAGAATGGCATAAATCACCTGCACATTATGGGGCAATCTATTATAAATGAGAGTGGGGCCTCTACAGTGAAAATCTGCTCCCAAGAGTGACAAATGGCATCTTCAACTCAGCGCTTTGTATTTGAAACAAGGTCTGCTTTCTAGAAAGCCAGGATGGAGACAAGAGAGTGACCTGCATCCTGCTCCTCCTCGTGCCTTGTCAGCAGTTCATCGGGTTCCAGCCATCCGAATTCATGGAAGAGAGGAAGATGGGCATGTGTCCTTGAAAACATAATTTTTATTTGGGAACATCCTGAACCTCGGATACCAGCGGCATTTGTCAGTCCAGCACTTAGGAAAAAAAGTAATTGCACTTATAAACAGAATGCAGCAGAGAGCAGCTACTGTGAGAAATTACACAGGGGCATTTGTAATAGTGTGCCGTGTCACAGCCCTCCCGCCCCCCCAAAACAGTGCACCCACTGTGGCTCAGGGCCTGCCTTTGGGCATGTTCAACTGATCCAGGGGTGCAGAGGTGTCCCCTCAGCCTGTGCAGTTGCACATCTGCATGGACACCTCTGAGGAATCGGTTGGGAAATGGGTGCCAAGGGCACAGGTATGGCCTAGGCTGCCCTCCTGGGCTGAGTCCTGGGCCTCACCTGTCCTGGGTTCCTCAGTGTGTTCCTCAGCTGGTAGGATGCTCGAGCATTCAGGGAGACCTGAAGCATCCTCATCTTGGACCTCCTTGGAGGTGGTTGTCCCCAAAGCCATCTGCCCACTCTGGTGGGGGGTTACCACCCCTGTGAGCGCCTTTTCTCCTGGAAACCTTTTCCTGCATCCCCTAGGAGAGCTGCCAGCGGGAAAGTTGTCACTGCAGAACCTGGTGCTGATGTGGCAGGCAGCTGGGTGCGGCCAGAAGAGCCATACTCATGGCAGAAGAATGTGAGGTGCCTCCCTGGGCTGCAAGGTAGCCTGTGGGCAGGCTTAGTGCTGCGTTGGCTGCACGGCCAGTGCATTGCTCTGGCTGCCGCGTGACGGATGAGCAGGTGGTATGGCATGCCGCTGCTCTTCGGCTATCGGTGGGGCCCACCCAGAGAAGTGGTGAGCTGGCGTTAAGCATGATGTGTGCTCAGATGGATGTGCTAGCTGGATGGGGCTCTACCTGGGCTATCGGCTCTGCTCCCTGACTGCAGCTGGCTCCTTGGGAGGGGCAGCTTGATAAGCTTCACTAGGAGAAGCTGAAGCAGGGCTGATGCTTGCCCTGTGGTCAGGTCTATGTAGCAGACCCACCAGCAGTCCCACCTCCTGTTGCTGTGCTCCATCCAGCCCCCTTACATCCCACTTCTGCTTCAGGTAACAGTCTGGTCCTCAAGACATAAACAGCAATAAAAATAACCCCTTTTATATTGCTCCTTGCCAGTCCCTTGGACCTTGTGTTCAGAGCAGACTGCAGCTTCTCTAATCTGCCTTGTGACTGCCCCAACTTGAGTGCCAACCTCCTAATCCTGCCTGGGCTCAAATTTAGCTCTACTCTTTGGGCTTCACTCTGCCTTGTCCTATTCACACTTACCTAAGAGAAGGTCTTTCTCTGTTGGGTCCTTGCTCTTTCCTGGAAGGACAAATTCTTCCCGCTCTGATAGACTTGGTGTCTGCCTTGGAGAACTCACAGGCTCAGGTCTGAGCTCCAGGCGCCGGCAGCCCCAGGCTACCATGGACTGGCTCTTTAGGACCTGGGAGTCTGGAGACACTTGACAGCGGAGCTGTTGTTCTGGGTATTTCTCAGCCCATGTTGCCTACTCCTTGAGCTAACGCTACAGTTTCATGCCCCTGAACAGTCTGAGGTGAGGCTGTTAATGAAAATTTAAAAACATAATACCCCATGAGAGACCCCTCACAGTACAAGAACTGGTTCTGTTGACAAAGGCCAGCTCATCAGGTTGGAGTTAATCAGTTCAGCATCAGTTTAGCATCAGTGAGGCTTTGTTGATTTGCACACGCAGAGGATTTGGCTTCAGTACCCAGTCCATATTATTTTACAGCAGATAATGAATGCAGCATGTCATGCTTGCTTTTTCTACCCGTCTCTGAAGCTGCAATGTTACTGACCTGAAAACATTTTCCCACTATTAAACTTTCAGTCAGGATATAAGTCCTTTTTAAGATGCTGAACACGACATGATGCCTTCTCCTTGTGTGGGAAAAGCTCTGCTCTGTACCAAGAGAAGGTGTGATCTTGACTATATGGGATAGAGATTCCGTGTGGCACTGACTCATACACTGTACGTCTGCACTAATTTTTACATCTTCCTCCTGATCCTGTTTTAGGCTGCGTTTCCATTTACTCCTCCACCCTGGGGGAGGAATCCTCAGCCAACACAACTCTAACCCGGAAACCACAGAGGATGAAAAGACCTTTCATAGCAGCAATGATGCCATGTTCCTCTCCTCTGCAGCTGCATTTTGAAAACAAAAGACCAGGAGGCAAAGTCACCACCCACAAGCAGAACTTGTAGCTCCGCAGCCATCGGGGACTGGCGCAAACGGGCCTAACGCAGATGCCAGAGAACATACTTCCTATTGACACCAGGGAAGAAGAACTGAAACGATAACCTAATCTCGCGTGAGAACAATGTCTATTTTTATATATTTAGAAAGGACAGGCTTGGGCCATGAGCTGAGAATTAGCTTTGCCCACACCCTAAAATCTTCACAAGTTTGTAATCAGCTGTTTGGGTCAATCTATTGTAAAGACTGTGGAAAGTCTGCAAAACAAGGTGGCGGATGCACTTCCACTTTATTGCACCTCAGCACATACCCATGCCTATGCACATTTTCCAGCTTCAGAACCCATTAAAGATTCTTCATAAAACAGAAAGGAAGACACGTGGAAGCGCATCCAGTAGTTTGGTGAGTCTGTTGTTTAACACAAAGTGTAGAAGATCAGGTTGAAGGCTACGCACTGGTGACCTCTTTTTACTACAGCATATTACTAGGCCAGGTTTAGCTGTGCACTTCTGGGCTGAAGTGCTTCGTGGGTCTTGCTTTTCCAACGTGGATAGCACTTTTGAACTGGCAAAGGGTGGGTGATTGACATCAGACAGAAGGCCTGATTTCATCAAGGCTTCGGCATGCCACATGCTGGAAAATGTATTCCAGTAAGTGCCATCCAGTGTTATTAAATGTGGCACTGAAAGGTAAACTAAATCCCTGCCAAGGAACTGCCACTCTGGACTTGTTTGCTCTCTGCTCCTACAGGCAGGCCTGATGTTAGTCATCGATGGGAAAAGGTCAGTGGGACTAGGAAGGGTCTGGCTGCATCTGGCTTTAACTTCTGAAAGCCCCAGCCATGTAGCAGCAGTGTAATCTTGTAAGCTTAGTATGTAAAAATCCAGCTCTTCCTTCTCTTGGACAAGCTCAAGAGCATGAATTGGAGGTAAACTATGACTTAAAACTGGATGGTATTTCATGTGTGCTTTATGTGCCAGTGCCCACATGAAGGGTAGGATGGTGGAGAACCAAGGGCAGTGTCTGCGTGAGACACTGAAATGTCTATGGGAAGCCTTTCTGAGTGCTCCCCACAGACTGCACTTCAAACCTTGTGCTATTTGTTTTCTTCTTCTCCAGATCGCAACACTCTGCTTGGATTTCTGTCATGGCCTCTGTGTGACCTGTCCTCTGCCAGGCAGAAACCTGCAGGGTCACAGGAGGTGTCCATGCAGAGCTGGAAACATGGAAATGGGTTATTTCTTCTGAGTTGAGTGGGCCCCTAAAATAAGGACATCATTTCAAACTGCATTTGGCACAGCAGAACACATTTATCTTCTCCAATATGTGAGGTAGGGAAGAGCTATTTTCTCCTCGGCATGGAAAGGAAACAGGAGAACTGAGACACCGACACCCACATTTATGAAGGTATTTAGGCACTTGCTAGGATCTGTACATCGTGGCCAAATGGCTTGTTGATAGTCACATGCAGTCTGGGACAGCAGGTGCCTAAACCCCGTGTTCCCAAAGTCCTAATGTACAGCCCTTATCGCAAGGTTAGGTTTCTCCAAAGCTCCTTACAGAACCAATCCTAGGAAAGGGCTGATGCTGCGGGTGCCAGTTCCTCTGTTTATTTCCACCGTGCCCCATCCCTGCAGACACTTTTCCACCCCAGGTACCTCAGGAGAGGTTGCTCTCAGCACCCAGCTTCGCTCGTCCCTCATGGGTGCTGTGGAGGAGCCACCTGTTGCTCTAAATCTGGCGGCGTTTCGTCGTCTCCCCTGCATCCCCATTTCAACTTCTGTAACTACGTCTGTGTGACCTGTTCTCCTCTGCTATGTAGAAACTTGGGCAGTCACATGGGGGCATGCGGGGTCACTTGTACTCCTCTGACCCTGTAAATGTAGAAGGGTCAGTTTATTTCCAGAAAGTATGGTTTACATATGGTTTTCCTTTCGTTATTTTAGATGTCAGCTAGAAGGGCTCTGCTTGCTCCCTTCAGCAACAGCAAGTAAATACCCGACCGGTTTAGAAAACTGTAACACTAGAGACCTGGAGAAATCTTTGAATGCAAGATGCACGCTGAACTGTGTGTGACCCTATGAAGAAACATTAGCTTAAAATATTAGTAAATGTTTTCTAGTGAAGATGAAAGAATATTAGAGAAAATACACAAGGCTTGAGGTGGAAGGTCCCTGTATGGTCCGTTTCCCATTGAAATCAAATGGCCAAAATGAAGAGGTCAGCAGAAGTTTGCTTGAATTTGGATTGAGGAAAACAAGGGAAGCTTTTTGCTCACTCCAGGCAGTGAAGTTATCAAGAGGATCTCGTCATAACAGATCGAGGCTAGGATTTTCAAAAGCAGTTAATTGGTTTGCTTGCCTTCTTGAAGCATGCTGAGTGGAGCTGCTTTTGGGAAGGTGTGAGAAATGGAGCCCCATGCTACTCCTGGGAGACTTAACCAATGCCCAGAGGCTGCTTGGAAACATTTGTCCCATCTACTGTCAGACAAAATTCCAGGGGATAAATTAGGGACTTTTGACTTGGACAAGCACAGATGAAGCGTACGCTGTTGAGTCACCTGGGTTGCCAGCTTGGGCATCTCCACGCTATGTCTCCTTTAGTGCTGAGACAGACATGTAGAGGCCAAAAAATGGAGATGCCTTATGTTGGCTTTAAGATTTCGGGAGGACTTGAGTTTACCAAAGCAGATGGTGAGTGCAGGGACCTAAGGAACTGTGCTTGGCAGACAAAGTTGAAGGCCTCCTGCAGTTCACAAATGCTACTTGGGAACTGGATAGTCAAGTACTGCCAGTTCCTAGCATCAGCTTAAAGTTTCTAAAGAAAGATGGCAGGTGCCCAAATACCCTTGCAATCTTACATTTGCAAGCAGTTTTCGTCACAGAACAGACAAAATAAAATGCTTTTTTTTAAAAAAACAACATGTCCTGCAGGTCTCTGTCCTTGCCACTGGCTATATGAAGTTTAAACTACCAAAAAAAACCCAACCCAAACCCTAAGAAAAAATGGGAATGGATTAATATAAATAATGTAATTGGAGAACCTTGAAAGTAGCAGGAATGTGTGAGACTTCAATGCATTCTTATCCTTTTAAAATAAAACAGATGCTGAGGGGAGGTTATAAGAAGGCTTCTCAGAAAGGCTGATGTGAAAACATTGAAAGAACTGAAAAACTTGCTTTTTCCAAGAGAACAAGCAAGGACCTGTTCCTACAGGCCTTGGATGTAGAAATGCATGTTATGGAAATGTCATGTTTTGGTATGATCTGAAATTGCAGACTTGGGAATGAAATGAGTGCATGGAGTGCTCCATACACCATTACTCTGAATTTAAAAAAAAAAAAAAAATGACCTCAAAGGGACGATTTTCATATCCAGGTACCCAGTAGGAGACTTCAAGCTTACGTGAGGGATTGCCTCCAAGCAGAAGAGCCCTTGCTTAAGTAAAAGCATTACTACTCCATGGGCACGATCCACCTGCAAACCACGCATGTGTTTGTGTCCTCTTCATTAGGCCTGTTCTTCTCCCAGAGAGTCTGTAAGTCCATATTCAATCCATCCTTGATTTCTATGGAAAACAGTGTACAAAAACATGTTGTCGGAAAAGGAGGTGGGGACTAACTTCAGCCCTGTTATTTATAAAAGGCTTTTCTTAACACTGGTAGTGTTAAGGAGCATTTAGTTGTTTTCTTTTTCTTTGAGGGGTAGCCTCAGTCAAAATCAGACCTATATTCATTTTCTGAGCACTTATCCAGCTGATTATGAGTTGATTTAAGATCACTGTTATATTAATTTAAGAATGCACCACTCTTTCTGTAGGTGTGGTTACTTCCTAAATAGCAAATAGCAGCAGTGGGATTGTACAGCAGCAGCCTTTGGCAATTCATGAAAACCAGCATTTTTCAGGCTTTAGTGGATTTGTTTGCAATGCCCTTGTGGGGTTGGTATCATCCTTATTTTAATGATGTGGCAATGGATACACAAAAGAAATAACGTATTTTGTCCACAATCACTCAGCAAGTCCCATCCTTTCTCACATGACCGATTCTGTGACCTAAATCCTCTGCTGATGTACACTGGCAAACTCTCTCTCATGTCCACCACTACTGATAAGAGTAAAGTATGAAGTAAGGCAAGAAATGGACTCATGACCTTATGGGTCATATTTATATGGTTGAGATATTCTATGATTCTGTGGAAAGATATTCTCACTGCCAGCTATCCAAACGGATGGACAGAAAGTCCCCTGGAGTGAAGGGACTTGTTTCCCCACAGGTGTGCATCAGATTTGTCCCTCCCAGCTCCCCCCATCAAATGCACTCGCGTGGGTCTCAGGGGAGTCCCACCTGCGAGCCGGGCAGGGAGATTAAGGTCTGGCTCCACAGGGATGCTTCTTACTGTCCTGAAAGCATAACTTTGTGTTGTGAGTGGATAAAAAGCAAAGCAGTGAGGATAATGCACTCTTGAGTTTCTGGCTCCTTTGACTCCATTCCTGTCTTGGACAAACTTCCTCTCATCTCCGAGGATTTAACTGAGTACAAATCTCAGTATTCTCCTGCCTAGAGTTTATTATGAATTTATTAAAAAAAAAATCCAATCCCTTCAGCTATGAAAATTACCCTCATTTGTCTATAAATAGGCTTAACCTCTTAAACCGTGTCAGATGCTGCTGATTCACCAATCTGACCTAGGTCTTCAGATGTTCTCTGCTCCTACAGCTCCAGGGCAAATGACTCACACTTTGCAAGTGCCATATCCCACTGAGCCTAGCAGTACCTCGATTCTGCTAGCAGTGTGTCTGCAGATTTCTACTAAAACTTGGGTGAGGGATTTTCTCCTGATTGACCTGAGCTCACCAACATCCTGCAGCCACAAAGCGGTATGTTGTATTTACAGGAAAATCTATGTATTTGCATTAGTCCAGCCACAGATCAGCAGAGCATAAATGTGTTCTAGAATAAAAAAAAAATATGATAAAGGCAAAAAACCAAATGATCCATGTAATCATTTCCCCAGCTGTGTTTCCCTTCCCTGGTAACAGTCCTAGGAAGGTCGGTCTGCACTACCTATCACTTTATCTTTGAAATTGCTTTGGAAATATGAAAGGGAAATGCCAACGTATTTTCAGTCAATCTAAATGGTTTTTATAGTTTGTTCCTGGAAATCAGAGAGCCCTGAGCTGTCTGAATGTTCTCTCCTCACTCTATAAAGTGTTTGTTTTTAAAAGCAGAAGGGATTCACTTTCCCATTTGTGTGCTTATTCCTAGAGTTGTCCCACGTCTTCTGCTACCTTTCCTGGGGAAGGGGAAAATTTAGATGTTGAAAACCAGGTAAAAAACTCTTCTCTGAGGTTATGTTTTAGGGTAATGATGCTCTTCTGGCTATGGGACACCTGGGGACAGAAGAGGTTGGTGTTAGACAGCTAATGCCCATCCACCACATGTTGCCTGAGTTTCCAGGAAGCCCTGGCCTTGGCACTTGTTTGATCGCCTTTGTGTGCTGATCTGTGGGACGGGTGGTGGACAAGGGAGCCACAGGGAAGAGCTGATTTTCTTTTTTTTTTAAGGTGTACTTCAGTTATCAGGTTGTGTCATAAGGTATTATTCTTGCCTAACAAATGAGCTGCATGCTTTGAAACTCCAGGTGATGATGCGCTGAGGGTCATCTGTGTCCTCTGCTCTGAATCTCACGTAAGGTCTGTCAAGTAAGGACCCATGTATTTTACGCTGCCATCACAAGTAACAGACTCTTGGCTTGAAATCCATGATTGACTGTGCATGTCATATTTCATGCTATTAAAAACATAAGCTCAAGCTTGGAAGGGCAAACATGCTTTTGGCTTCTCTGCCATTTGTATTTCAGTCTGCAGGCACCACTTCTTTCACTGGGTGTTGCTGTTTTTCTCTTGAGAAAATTTTCAGAGCCCCCTATGCCTGGAGAAGAAACAGACTCTATTTACTGACATTTGTTCCAAGTTACAATGAGCAGAAAGACAACTCTCGTAGGATCTCTCCGCTAGAAGCCTTCAGAGCTTCAGCCAGCACCTCCCAAGCCCAAAGACTGCCTTATTTTAAAAAGGACTGAGTTATTAAATATCACAGCATCTTGAAGAACGTCCATAGGACCTCTCTGTTTTCCTCCTTTTTCAAGGCTTGAGCTGGTGCCCAGTTAAGCTGCTGGGAGTCTGCTCCTTAGGCTGCCACAGCTATGTGTGCATTGCTTGCACAAGCATAGGTTAGTTCATGCCGTGGGAAGGGGGAATTTGGGATCCCATTAATGGCTAATTAAGATGTAACCTGCACTGCAAGGGAGACCTGGGGCTGGAGCATGGCCTGAAGCATATGGAGGCACCATCGACACAGCCTGGGTGACAAGGAGCCTTTCCATGCTTTTGCACAGGATGAACCCTGGGTTAACACCTTAGGGAGGACTCGTCCTCTGCCATCGGCTTCCTATCTGTGACCCTCAGTGCATGGCAGGGGAGTCTCCTCTGGCAGCTCATCCCTTTGCGTGTCTCAAAGGGACGCCGTGCTGCCAGGTGGCAGCGGGCAATAGCCGTGCACCCTCTGACCCCCTGGGCTGGCTTCCCATGTCGCGCTTGCTAACAGTCCTCATGCCAGAGGAAAAGTTTTCTTGACAGGGGCCATATTCTGCAGTGCTCAGGCTGTCTCTAAGAGTAAGAGCCCTACCCAGGGAACAGATAAACAGAACAATGTTTGAGCCTCTGGTACTCTTTAATGTCATTTTCAGGGAAATATATGTGTCATAACAACATAAAGCAGGCATAATTCCTTTGCTTTCGGTCTGCCTCGTGCCAGGGTCCACATCATTTCAGCATCAAAACAGATCCAGCAAGTTCATGGTAACTTTGCTCTCCCAAGAGCCCTCCTTTGTCCCTTTGGTTTGTACTTGTCTCTTGTCTTCCAGCAGCCTTCCTCACCCCTGTCAGGGGATGTCACGTACTGTTATGGTTAACATTTAATTTTCGCTGGAAGCCCTGGGGAATTGGGCTCTTATCTCCACATACCATGCACATCAAAATAGTTTAATCGGCCCTATTAATTCCAGGGCTTGCTGCTGATCTGGATAAAACACTGCACTTTCCCAGCACTGAAGCTTTGTAGCCAAGTTTCACATTGCAGCAGCCTCCATGCAGTTTACTCTTGGCTCCTTGGACACGTTCCTGTGCAGTGCCCCAGCTCCCACCGAGAGGTGTCGGGGCTCTAAGCCTTAGATTGATTATGGATGATTTGCCAGATCAGGAGTATCTGATCAGCTTGAAAATTTGGACTTCAGAGTCCTTGGTGTCACTTCCCGGAGCTCTGGGCAGTCACTGCCACCTGCAAACGTGGGTGCAGGGCACCTGTAGAGCTCATCTGCCCAGTTGTTTGGCCCAAGAAGGTGTCTGAGAGCAGGGGGAAATCTCAGCGATGCACCAGGACCAGGGCAAAATTCAGGGTTCGTTGCTACCACTGTGGCACTGGTGAACCTGAGGAAGGGACATGCTTCTGTCCTCACCATGCATGCTTCAGGAAGGGGTGGTGGGACACGGCTTATTCGTCAAACGCCACTGCCTGACTGAGAAACAAACTTGGGACCATGAGATATAGGAGGATGGTTTAGAGATATCTTCTCAACAAGAGGAAGAAGTGGACCAGAGTCTGCCACCTTTTCCCACCTCCTGCAGTATTTTACCCCAGCCTAAAGCCAAATGTCTCCAACAGCTGTGAGGATGCCTTGCATTTAAAACAACCATGAGGTATCCACGTAACAACCTGCGGCTGCTCGAGACGTGCTGCGCCTTGCTTTTCTTAGAAAGGGTTCTTGCAACATGAAAGAAGTGCAGGAAAACAAAGAGCCCCAGTGAGAGAAGTGACAAGTGGCAGCTGGAGCCAGTGGGTGACTCGCCGAGTGACAGAGCAGTTGGGCTCCTCGCGACTCTGCTGCTATTTTGGAAACTTCAATAAACAGAAGAGGCCAGATCAATCTCTCAGAGCTCCAGCCCAAACCCTGAGGAGCCCCGTTAACTTTGGTGGCAACGGCAGCCTGAGACACCAGTTTCTCCATATGCAGTATGCTTTGTTTGTACCCTGAGTAAACTAATCAGAAATAGCCACTGAAAACATTATTAGCAGCCCACTAATTAGCAGGTCTCAGCTTCTTTTCTGGTGCAAGCTTGCACCTAGGAATTCATGCTCATTTCTGCCATGGAGAACAGGACTGTTTAACTTCTGTGTGGGAGCTTTCAAGCAGCTGGAAAAAAAGTATGGATGTTTATATTTTTAAGAAGGGATTGTTTTTGCCGCTGTCAATTATTAATGGCTCTCAGGTCAGGCTAAGGAACAATGCCAGGGATAAATTACCCTGAACGCTATTCATATATGCCCTCCCCAATTGTTTCCTTCTCAACTAGAGGATTCACCTCACGGTGAACTCCTTGGCGTTTGGAAAAGGGGACCAAAGAAGCGATGAACTCAGAGTGCCCGTTTATTTATGCATTGACATCTTTCCTACTTTGTCAGGTGTGTTTAATCAAAAAGAAGCAGGAAATGCATTATAATTATAAACATATTACTGTGCAAGAAAAAGGCTACCCCTGGAAAGGATTGCATTGCTTGATAAACGGCTACAGAGAAAAAACACAGGCTTAACCTGTGAAGCTCTGCTAAGATCAAAGCAAAGCTGCCTAGCACCACAGGCTGCCTGTGCGGCAGGATTCAGCACCGAGTTTGGAGCCAGGGAAGTGGGAGAAAATAAAAAAAGAAAATGCGATCTCCTTCTTCCCTTGTTTTTTTTTTTTTTGCCTGAAACTTTGCCCCTAGTCATTTTTAAAAATGATTCAAACATTAAATATTTGCTGTTAAAATTAATAGAATTAACGATGAACCCAGCTGAGAACACAATAACTAGGGCCCAGTCCAAAGCCCCTTGCTGAAGCCCATGGAGAGACTTATTGTTCTCAACAGGATCTGGCTCAGGACCCTGGCGAGCCAAAGCAAAGATGGAGTTATGGCATAACCCATGGAGATCCTGGATCTCCCACAGTCTTTCCATGTGACCTTGCCCAAACTTGCAAGCGTTCCTTAATCCTCAGCACAACTGAACCTGAGTCAGTAACCTGCTGCTGCTGTGAAAAGCAAATGTCCTCCTGGGCTGCAAGACCAGGAGTGCTGTAGGTAAGACACAGAAGGGGTTTATTGCCCTTTTTGGCACTGCGAGGTTGAGCCACTGCCCTGTGCTTAAATAAAAAAAAAAAAAATACACACAAACTGGAAAATGTCCAGAGGAGAGCAACAAAAATGATCAGAGGTCTAGAAAACATGACTTATGAGGAAAGATTGAAAGGGCTGGGTTTGTTTAGTCTACAGAATTTGAAAGATCCTAATAAACTTTAAAGATGTAAAAAAAAAAAAGATATCAAAAAAGGTAATCAATTGTCCTTTGTAGGGACAGCAGAAGGGACAGCAAAGAAGATTTAGGATAGATAGTATTAAAAGCTGGGAGGTTAATAATGCACTCAAGTGTGTTACTTAGGGAGGAAGCAAAGTGTGGCTCATGGGAGATTTTCAATGCATTGGACAAGGATCTGCCCTGAGGGAGTGGGTATCTCACTGTCCCACGGAGCAGGCTGCTTTCAGCCATGTGGTCCTACGGTTTCCATGATCCATGACTGTCTCGGAACACCCAGGAATGAGACCTTGGAGGTGATGAGTCTTCACAGCCCTCTCTGATTTGAAAAAAAGCAGTAGGTGCTCAGCCCTCCCAAAAGTTGACCCCCAAACCAACACCCATTTCTAAACCCCCTCTTTTCCTTGGCTTCCATGCTTATTAAATAAAGAGCAATGAATTCCCACCTCTGCATGGAGCCATGATTGTATTTGTGAAGTACATTGCTGCTCTCCAATGGGGTATTTGCATCTAAGTGAGCACTCAAATGCTCGAATATTAGGACGATGAGACCTCTGGAAAAGCATGTGGTGACTCAGAAAGTGTTCTGGGTAGCAGTGGCCTTGCAGATTCTGCTCAGAAAAATCCCCTCCTGACACTGGAGAAAGGAGTGCCTTGGTAGACCCTTGCTAAAAGTGCTTTCACCTAGAGCACTGCAAAGCACTTGGGGAGGTTCCAGGTGTTGCTCTAGGTAGGACAGGTGGTGGCCAGCACCTGATTAGAAAGGCAGCATCCCTTCTCCACGTAGCTCCTGCCCTGTGGCTACCTGTCCCCTGCCCTGAAGCTGCCTGTGCAGCCTCTCTGTGACCGAGCAACATTCCTGGCCCTCGTCTGCCTCAGTGATGCTCAACACTGTTCTCTGCTTTCAGCCCTTTTTGCGAAGGGCTGCAGAAGCTGTGGTCAGAGCTTGCATCAAAGCCAATTGACAAGACAGAATTCTATCAGACACCAGGCTTTATGTTTACTGCCCAGTGAAACCAAATTCCTTGAATTATTTATTATGGCAGACTTGGAGGTGATGTGAGGACTCCCCGAGGGCCGGGAGAAGGATGCTGTGCTCAACGCTGCTGCGACCATGCCTCTTCTTTGCACTCAGCTACAGCTGTGCAAGGTACTATTTGGTCCCCGCATGAATGCTGAGAAAATAGCTAGTTATATGATACGGGAATTAAAAAAAAAAATCTGTTTGCTTCCAAGTGTAAACCAATGACTATGGCAATGGTTTGCAAACATAGGGTTATGGCCCCAAGTCAGCTTTTTTTTCCTCGGTTCTGGGTACAGTCACGAGCCTGGCAAGAATCCATGTCAGCTAAAATGCATGGCAGCAACTGGCGTCTCCTGGAGTTTTGAAGCTGAGTGGGGTCACAACAGGAAGGAGTTTGGGAAGGCGGCACTGCGGGGTTAGGAATAAACATCTCCCTGGGGCAATCTTTCCATAATTGGCCATGACAAGGCTTCTTTCTCCAGAGAGCTGGAGCTGGCCTGTGTGGAAGCAGAATGAATCACTGCTTCAGTCCAATTTGGCAAGTGCCGTGATTTAGCCCTGCTTTGCACAGGGAGGAGATGATGATATAGACTGAAAGACAGAAGAGAAATGTAGCCAAAGGCTTCCAAGCTGGGAGATGAGTTTGGGTTCCCACTCATTTTTTGCAGGTTTACTCAGATCCTTAGAAGGAAACCCTGGCAAAAACCGCTCATACAAAAACAATTCCCTTTATCAACAATGCAGAGGGAACAATGGGGACTCCTGAACACAAAGCTCATACAAACAATAATAACAATTTTATTTCACATTGTTAAAACAGCAGCTGATACACAATTCATCCTTACAGCCCCCCACTTCATTAACTATTTCTGTCGCCCTTCTGCTCCCAGATACATATTTATGGGAGGGGATCTTTGCGGTTGGAGTTGGTGTCCTGCAACATGGTGGTGACCACATGGCCATGCATCCTTCTATGAAGAGGAGGGTTGAGGATGGTTTCCTCATGTCACCCTGTATCCTTGGAGAAGTCCCATTTTCTTTCAGGTATGAGGAAAAGAGAGTGTTGGTTCTGACATCCTTTCTCTGAATGGTGGCCACCAGTGCTATCTTAAAAGCTTCTTGCAATCTCAGCAATCTTACCAATTCTGGTGACCTGACAGCAGTTCACAGCCTGTTCAGTATCTAATGTTTAATTCCCTCCCTTTAAAAATATGCACTTAGTGGCAGAACCCCACAAAAATACTGGTGGAGCCAGAGCTGCTTTGCCAAGTGGCAGACTTAGACTTGCTCTTCCTGGAAAGCTGGTTTCCTGTCACTGGCTTTGTCTCATCGCTGTTTTCCAGTGGCTTGGAGAAAGGAGAAAGGGGAAAAAAAAGAAAGCGTTCCTTCCAAATACCTCTTCTCTTTTACATCCCCTTTCCTCCATGTGTCCTCTCTCCTATTCCAGATTTCAGAAATTCCATCAGCCAAAGGGCTTCCTAGCCAACCCCACTGCTATCTCCAATGCAAAAGGTGAAGCCAACTCCTCACAAAACAAGGTCTTTTGAAAAAGGAGACACAGACAGTCTTCATTTCCATTCCTCCTTCTCCTGCTCCGTTGGAGAGCAGACAGGTGGAACAAAAATCTTCCCTGCACCACGAAAGAGGTGCAGAAAAGTCAAATCTGCACCTTGTCGCAATGTGAGAGTTCAGGTCGACGCATCAGCCTTTTGCTAGTTTCCAATTTGATTTTAGGAACATTAATATTTCATTTCTTATAAGATGACTACCATAGCTAATGCAGGCAGTCGCTGCTGGGCTGGTTACAAGGCTACAGCTTGGGCCTTACTCTTCCAAATGCTCCCACCACTCAAAATGGAAATGGTCCTTGTTCAGCGCTGAGCAGCAAAGGGCCATGACATGCATGCTAACACAAATGCAATTTACCCAGATCTTACTTTCCCTGGAGATGCCAGCATTCCTATTCACCTTTCACTTTAAAGTTTGTACAAGGCCAAATCCTGCACTGGGTTCTTATCCAGTATTTTTTTTCCTGGTTTCTCCAGAGACTCTGGGTAAGGCCTCTGGGCCTTCAGCACCACGTGCAATACTGGTCAGGTGAAAACGGCATCAGCACAAAGCTCATGACCTCTCTGGCACAGCACTTGGGGAACAACTAATGCTGCTGGTGCCTTCAAGGTCAGGGGTATGTGGCACCCCATGAGGAACCTCTGTCTGCTCTTGGCAGAGAAAAGTGGGCCCTTTCTGGGAAGGAAAGCACAAAATTTCATTTAGAGAAGATTAGAACAGGGGACACACTGCAGTGTAAGGCACCCATGGTCAAAGAGTTTGTGTGGCAGTTTTCCCTTTGGTGTCCATGTGTCAGTCTCTGGGTCATAGCAGTCCAAGGAATCCAAGTCCTCAATGACGTTGTCCACGGTGAGACATCGTCCCCCTGTGACATACAGCTTGTTCTTGATGACAGTGGCCCCATGATGCATTCTTCTGTCTTTCATGTCTGCACATTTAACAAACTTGTTGCCTTTTGTATCATAAGCGATTATTCTCCGAGTGTACCCTAAACGTAAAGCCAGAGATGGAAGAGACAGATGAGAATTAGAGTTTATGGCCAGCAGAAGGAATAATGTATTTCCTGCTAGTCTTCAATAAAACCTGTTATAAAGTACATAATTTGGCAGAATTAAGATATCTAAGCTGGGAAGTGATGAGATGTCACAAGAATGCCTATCTGTCTATCTTCCATTCCTATTTGTCTTCACTCTGTCTCATAGCACCTTGGCAGCCAAGGCTTGACAAGCACCATAAACCCTATCGTATCAGGCAAACAACCTCACAGATACAGTTTGAGCTTGCAGTTTTCCACCTGCGCCTTCAAAAGCTCTTAAGTATTTATTTTCACCTGACAGACTCCTAGAGCTTCACTCAGAAGCACAGAAACCAATGGCACTTAGATCCCTGTAGATAATCAAGAGCACCCATGGCAAACAAACTGCTTTGGGCCATGTTTTACAGGCCTTGAAGCCACTTTTCTTAGCAAAAATCAAGGCCTGTCTTGTTTAGGCCAACCCACTCCCCTTTGTTATGATGTGACCAGTCATGGAAAGAGGATCTGAAATGTGATGAAAGCTATTTTTAAGATAAAATTTTATTTTTCTGGGTTTTACTGTTGTTGATAAACCAAGAGTGTTTGGCTAATGTTTTGGCATGGAAGCTAGTAAATAAAACTGTGGTCAGGGCTAGACCACAGAGTGCCAAATTACCAACAAGATGTCATCCATCATGCCATGGGCAGAGGCTAATCATTGGGTTGAAAAAGACACTGAGAAGTTTCCCCTTTCTGCGTGTTTCACACCCCTCTCAAGACATTTCACAATTACCCCCAGGAGGTAGCTACAGAATC
Organism: Tetrax tetrax; assembly: GCA_009806455.1. NCBI lineage: Eukaryota > Metazoa > Chordata > Aves > Otidiformes > Otididae > Tetrax > Tetrax tetrax. The sequence continues at coordinate 107,341 of WHYT01016551.1, forward strand.
AACATAGCTCTGTAGCCCACCCATCCCAACAAGCCATCCATGGCCTTGTGGTTCTCCACCCTTCCAAGAACAGCAGTCAGGAAGGGCCAGGTTGTGAGTCAGCAGGGGAGGAGCAGGACTCCCATGCCCTTGTCTTTCTCCTCTCTTTTGCAGAGAAGTAACTTGCATTGGCTTTTCCCCAGTCTTCCCCATCCACGTCCTGCTACCCAGGGTAAGATGGTGCCCTGTGGAGAACTTGTCCCTACTTCCATGACCATGAGACCTCATGAGAGATGTATATAGAGGGTAGACACACTCCTCCTGTCCTTCCCAAGCTCCACGTGATTTTGGGTGAGCATATCCTGCACGTGCCATTTGCCCCTGCAGTGTGATAGCCACACTGGGCATTGATGCTTCTCACTGCTGGGCGTGCTGGCTGTGGCTCTGACCATCCCTGGCTGGCACGGGGAGCACCTTGAGCAGGAAGAGTGCAAAATCCCACAGGAGGTTGGCAGGGGTATGTGGGAGGGAGGGCGAAAGAGAGCACTTACCTCCTACAATGATAATTTGGTCTCCAATCACAACAGCTGGTGCACAAACATTCTTCACCACTCTGGTCTCCATCCGAAACCATGTATTCCTGGAGACATGGTAAACCTGACAAATAAATAAAGATATACACACAGCTGTTTATGTTTCATTTTATCTGGCAATTGCTATTACAGAGGAACTTATGGTTCTTATTTTCTCCTAATGAACACAATCCACTGGCTTGAACTGCTGGAAACCCGACAATTTACCCACTTTTTTTCCCTAATATGTCCGTTTGGAAAGTGTTCTAGTTCTCCAGGCTTGCCTGCTCAGGAGATGCTAGCACATGCACTAAGGCAGAGTGTATCTGCCATATGAGAGCTGCTTGGCTGTAAATCTTTGTATGGCCATTAAATCACTGCAACTCCTGGATAATGCTCTCCCAAAGTACAAGCCATTTCATTTCATTTTCCAGTTATTCTGTGTTTTCCTGCCTCAGTCTTAGCAATTTCCTGGGCAAATAAACCTCAACTTCACCCAGCTCTGCTGGCAGCCACTGCATTTGCCCAGCTGCTATATATGTGCTGGTGGCTGGTATGCACTCAGATTGGCAAGGAGATTTTTCTGATGGGACTTAGAGTGTTATCTAAGTCATCAATTTATGTGAGAAAAAGAGCTGTGCCAGATGATGATCATTCAGTCGTCTGTATCTGAGTGATGCAAACTTTTATGTCATATCATCCGCTTCTTAATATATCAGACACCTCCAGAACATCTCCCCACTAACTGATAAATGCATTTCCTTCCCCCTGATAATCGAGAATGTGATCACCATAAAGAAGTATTGCTCATGTCCTGGCTGCCATCTTGGCCTTTAATGATCTTTCTTAGTTAAAACATCCAAATCAGTGAAAAACACTCCTGGGGAAAGTAACACTACAACACCGCTGAAGCATCAAATCAGATAAGAAAGGATTTCATGTATTTTTTTTCTCCTAATAGAGTTTAACTGCTGAAAGCAGGCAGAAACCCAGCAACATGTAGCAGAAGCCACATTTTTAACACAACTGTTTATACAAAATAACTGTCAGTTTTAGTCCTGGCCCTTTGATGAGTGAGAATCTAATCGCTCTAATGATTGCAAATCTTTGCTTTTGCTGGGGCGAGCAGGTGCGTGGCTGAGACCCCAGCTCAGCTGCCAAGTGGAAAGCAGTGATTTCAATGAGATTGCTGACAGGCATGAAGCCAGGCAGGGGGGTCAAGCGCTGCCCCCATAGCATCACCTGCAGCAGCCCTGGCCCCAGTGCCCACCAGCAGCAGAGCTGACCAACACTCAAAGAAGTACCTCAGGGATTGTGCCTGAGAAACACTGAAAGGGGAAAATGAAAGAGCTGCCAGTGATCCTTGCAGACAAGAATTTCCTAAATCCATGTGTTAACTCATCCTGCCTCTTGCTGCAACTCACAATAAAATGTTTTTGGGGATTTGCTTTCCTCGGGAAGATAATGAACTGCTGAATACCTTAGATGAAACTGGCTAAGACAAGCAGGACTGACCATTACCTGGATCAGCCGGACAGGGTTTTGCATAATGTCTTCTCCCCCAAAGAGGTAGACCCTCTGATCTTTGGCAGCAACAGCAGGGTGAAGGACGGCAACAGGCATGTTTGCCATGCTCTCACAGATGTTGTAGATGCTGTCGTATCTTTCCACAGAATTCAAAACTTCCTGGTTTTTGCCAATTCCACCAAATGATAAAATATAATTTTTATATGCCAAGCTTCTGTGAGAGTAGCGTGGAACTACCATGTGCTCAACCAACCTCCACTGATTGAGTTTGAGAGAGTAAATGTAAATATTATCACTGACCGGGCTTTTCTTATTGCTAACAGGCATCCCTCCGAGCACATAAATATTGCTGTGTAAGCTCACTGCAGAGGCTTTATACAGGCGCAAGGGAAGTTTGGCCAGGCTTAGCCATTGGTTCGTCTTGTCATCATAGAGCAGGACATCCCTCGTCGTCTGCTGGTTGTCCTTTCTGCCACCAATGATGATGAGGAACTCTTGGTTGGAGTACCTGCGAGGAACATGCAGCATGGGCTTGATGTCAGGCGTGTTGGTGCTATACAAGGAAAACATATGTCTCCGCATTGACTCAAGGATGCTCCTGCAGGTGGGTGAGGACTGAACAAGGGAGTCATTGGCAATGAAGTGGAAAAGGAAAGTTGGATGGACATACTGAAGCCTGACCTTCTTGAACAACTCTTGGATGTAGCCTTGTCTTGCCTGGAGGTCATGCCGGATCCAGACCATCAGTGTCTCAAAGACCTGCTCCTCCTCCCCACAGAGCTCATCATCCCCAAGGTAATCAATGAGCTCCAAGGGACAAAGGTCCTTCAGGTCCTCAGAAGAGGCCACCTCAGGAAAGCATTTCAAAGCCATAGCCTTGGCTTTCTTATTCAGACTTTGGCAGTTCAAGACTTTTGCCAATCTGATCATGCTCAGACAGTTATCAGGAGTCAGCTTGTCTTGGAGGTAGGCAGAGCAGGCCTCAAACAGCTTAGCGTACTGCAGCATGGCGGCCGTCTCCAACAGGCACAGGACATTCTCAGCGGATATAAGAATCTCCCCTGTGTAAACATAAAGGATAATCTGATCCAAAATCTCAGCATCAACCCCCTCCAGTACGACTTTAGCCTGGCGACTCTCTCTGAAGTCATTACAGAACATCGCCTTGAAGTATGGACTGCTGGAAGCCAGCACGTTTCGGTGGCAGGGGATCTCAAAGCCCCCAGAGCAGAGAGTAACATCAGTCAGCATCCCGCTTTGCCGCAGAGCATTCAGCTGCCTCAGCAGTTCAGAGGAGAAGTCCTGGTCTTTGAAGAGAAACTCCTCAGTGGATCCCTTTTCCATGGCAAAATAGGAGACAGATGAATTCTGGACTTGGCAGTAAAAAACCAAATTCTTAGCAGCTTTTATTGAAATATCCAGCTCCAAGGGAACAAATCGGGACTTTGATGTTGCTCTAAATATCCATTTACTGTTATGAATAAAAATGGAACATGGGTTAAGCACAGTGGGAAAATAATAAAGAGGCTAAAAGGTCACTAATACCCTTTAAAATTTTCATAAAGTTATCAGATAGGTTGCGGCTCTGAGGTCAGCACTGCCTGTGTCCCTGGCAAGAAGCAAAAGCACTGAAGTTATCTCACTGATTTGAGATGAAAGCTGGACGGCTGAAGCAATTGGTTTGTTCGTTTTAATCACGCTGAATAAATGTGCTTAGACATTTATTCACTGTTTTAAAGTATTAGCAGTTTAGTAGCTTGCGCCTCTTTCCCCTAGAGTTAGTCACTCCCAAAGAATGTAAATCTGGCAGAGCTGAACTCTGCAGCAGGGCAAACGAAACCCTAGAGACTGGGAATCTGCATTAAAACGGTTATTTATTAACTCTGCTTAGCTGTGGTATTTTTTATGTTAATCAGACACACAATGACTAAATTAAGTGCCAGGCAGAACAACAGGATGAGTATCTATTGTCATGGCTAACTGCTCAACCTGCAGTGAAACCGTAGGGTAGAAACATTTACCTTCTGTGGTCCTTCCCTGCAAGCACTTACTCTCTGCCGTTTATTCTCTGCTGAGATTTTCCACAGCTAGAGCCTGGATAAAAACCTATAAACCCCCGGGACGTTTCTTTCAGTAGGTAAGTGATTCACAGAGGGTGATTTCTGGCCGTGTTTATTCTGAAGTCACTTTTGCCGCTTTCGGGAGCTGTGCGCAGGAGCGGCGAGGCGGTGGGGCATTGTATACATTCCAGCGCTAAGAATAGGCGCACGCGGGCTGCTCGCTGTTATCACATGTGACGCCGCCGTTGCCTTTTGCAATGACCTGGCCGGTACTGAGCATGCCCAAGGGGTGTTTTTCTGGCAAATGTTTACATATAATAAATAGACACGGAGAGGAAAGTTCACTTATAAAAGTCCTGGCCGTCCGTTTGGAAACAGCGGCAGGACCCTGTCCCGAAGTGCCTGGGAACTCTAGAAGCCTGTAAACAGTCTGTAACGCCTTGTGCTAGGTAATGCACTGTCACTGGAGTTTCATGGAGAAAGAGGGACAGAGAAGGGCTTCCAGGGACCCCGCTGCGACGGACCGTGTCTCCACCTGATGGAGAGATCTGGGGAGCGTCGGCCCGTGTCAGTCTGGTGGGAGATGCTGATGCACCGGGACCCCTGCACCCAGGGCTGCCCCAAGGTGGGCAGGGAGAGCCCAGCTACCTCTGCCAAGCAGAGAGTGAAGCTCACTCTTGGAGCAGCTTATCTTTGTGATGCTGCTTGATATTTCATATAGAAAATATCAGGCTGTGGCCTTTTCTTTAAGACCCTCAGCTCTCTGAAATTCTTAGCAAAGAACTTCTCAAGCAGGCGCTGAGGAAACTCAGCGTTACGGGTGAGAGGACTGGAGCAGGCTGCTGAAGTGAGTGCAGCAAGCTGGAAACCAGGGTCCCCCAGGGTGGCAGATCCCAGGGTGGCACTTAGCTCCCCAGGGCAGACACCTCGATGGGGTCCCTACCTGCAGATGTCTGCACGCAAACAAGGGGTCTGAGCTCCTTTTGCAGTTGGTGAGGTCTGGTCAATATGATGAATTCTGCTGAGTTATTCGGGTCACCAGTAAGTACTACCTGTAGTTAGGCAGGCGAACAGTCCTTCGGGCACTGGTAGGTCTGCACAGGTGCTGGGATCGGACCAGCGCCTCATACCAGCAAAGGATGCTCCACAACCCCAACCGGCCCCCAGCCGGAGTCTCCAGCAGGTCCATTGTGACGTGACCCAGCTCTATGCCAATTTCCCGGGTGTTTCAAGAAAAATGGCATTGGCTGCCCATGCCCGGGTAACTGGATTTGGCCCCTCATCTGCGCTGAAATTCCTCCCTTTGCTCTGGGATGGGACTGAATCCAAAATGTTGTTTCTAAGCATTGCTACCACAGGGAAACACGAGGTTAAAGCAAAACTCCTCGTATTTCCAAAGCCAAAGCTGTCGGGTGAGTCGTGTCTGCGACTAGTCACAACGAGGCAGATGAGCAAAAATCTTTGGGAGCCACAGTGCCCTTATGTCAACTCCCGTGCCGTGCTGGCGTTTGCAGTCCTCCGTATGTTCCTGCCTCCGTGTCTGCGGCCCAGCAGGCTGCAGGGATGGGGGCAGCCTGTTCCTCTAAAACCGGCAGCTTTGCATCACGAGTTGTGCCGTACATGGCCTTTCCCAGAGACTTTTCAATGCAGCATAACAACATGGTGAAGTGCCTGAAGGCTAGACAAAACCCTGAAGGCCCAGGCCCATGTTAAAGACAGGGTGGCATTGGGTGGCATAGCTTTTTAGAGGCTGTGGCATAGCTTTTTAGAGGCTGTGGCATAGCTTTTTAGAGGCTGTGGCGTCTTGCCTTCCTGCACAATCCCTGCCTGTGTGTGCACACGTGTGTGTGAAGGGCCAGGTGAGGTGAAGGAGGGGAACAGCAGGAGCCACTCGACTTGACTCCTGCAGATGAGTCACTTTGATGGTAAAGGTGGCCATGTGCAGCCTTTTCCCTCTCCTTGAGTAAAGCGACAATGCAGAGGATGATGTTGGGGCGCTGGGAAAATTGCGTCCTCCCCTCTCTACTCCCCACAGCCGCTGCCTCACCAGTTGGCCATGATCTTGCTATAAATATTTAGAGTGGCATTAAAAACCCAAAGGAGAATTTCTCTCTCCTCGTCCAGAGAACATTAGCTACCCAAACAAAACGCCCTCTCGCTTGCTTTCTTGCTCTGTATGTATATGCTCTCATTGTGGTCCGTTTTGATGATTGATTTAGCTTTATATCTCCGTTCTGGCTCTAACTCTTTGCTGCCTGTTTAGTTTTGCCTCTTCCTGGCAGTGGCTGTGGATTATTTTTTTTAACCCTTAAAGAAACAAATGATGCTATCTGACTTGCCGGTGTTACGGGGATTTAACGTTTAATGACACTGTTTTACGGGGTCGGAGACGGGTAGGTGGGATGTTCTTCTGCTTTAGATACTGAGAAATGTGGCATTTACTTCGAAGATCCCAGGCTTGAGGGCTTTGCACGGTTATGCAAACTTCTGCTAACCCAGAGTACAGCATGTGCTGTTTAAATAGCTTATTGCTCTCGGGGGGGTTGCTGCTCCCTGCTGAGTCCCCACACAGGTCCCTGCCAATTTGGGGCCAAGGTTCCTGAGCAATGAAGCTCCTGCTGCCTGCTTTACAACTCTCTCTTCTTTCTTTCCCAGAGATTATGGTTTCAGACACAGCTCCAACGAAGTGGGTACATCAGTACTGCTTAGTTAGGATTTCCTTTATAAATAAACTAGAAATCATTTTTCATGGCATGTCCTAAGAACAGTATGTCCTATATGGCCCCTACTGCTGCTGCATGACCCCCGGTGAGAGGGAAGAGCTGCTTCTTCTGTGGGACGGCGTAACTTGTCTGAGAAAGTCTGTTTCTGAATGAGTTCTTGAGGCAGGTTTCCTAGGTTGGCATGCTATTGACCGAACCAGGCCTGAGTGGTCTTTTCTGGGAGGACAGGATACTGCATTAACCACGGGAGTGGGATGTTGCACGGATAACGGGCTGGCCTGAATAGCATGTGCAGGTGGGGAAGTGGGCTCATTCGTCAGTTATGTGATCCAGCAGCACCGTGGGACGTGGTGCTGTAGGTCCCTGATAGCCCTTGAGGGAGGCTGGGGCCATTTGGGGCTGTTAAAAACAGCGACCATCTGCAGCCGCCGCTGTATGGACACCACCAATGGCCAATTTCTAGAAAATTGAAATGTCCACCAAAGAACGATGACTTTGCTGCAACGCTGTACATACTCACCTTGCTCCTTCTGCTCTCTCTCCTTTAGTGTTCGGGATTTCCCAGTTTTGGAATTAAGATGGCTGAACCTTTTATCTGACCCAGAGCAGCTCTTTTTATGTTTTAATGTAACGGGATGATGAAATGTCTATTACCATGCACTAAGCAACAGAGCGGAAAAAAGCTGTAATCTAATCAGCCAGCAGACAGGTGCACAGAGAAGATTGGTGATGTCAGACAACTTCTAAAACTCACATACTGATCCTATTACAATTCAGGTGAAAATGAACAAATATGGATAAGGAAAAAGGACTGTTCAAGGCAGAAGCTTCACTGAGCTCATCCAGTGTTACGTGCGCTGCCTTGATAACTACTAGCCCCCACAGTTATCAAGAGGAGATCATCTCTTTCCCCAAATTTGCAGTCTAAATATACAGAGGGACAAGAAAAGATATTCCTTATTATAGTCTTTATAAAACTAGGAGAGGGAACAAAACCCAGGATTAACATTCCTCATTGTAAAAAGAGACAATTACAAGGATCATAATTAATCAGATGCCATGAGTTGGAGAGGATGGGAAGATGCCCCAAGCAGCAGTGGTGGCTGGCTGGGGGGACGGAAGTTGTGGCAGTCTGGTGAGGTTCCCGCCAACTGGAAAAGGGGTAACATAACCCCCATTTTTAAAAAGAGAAACAAGGAAGATCTGGGGAACTACCGGCCAGTCAGTCTCACCTCTGTGCCTGGCAAGGTCATGGAGCAGATTCTCCTGGAAACCATGCTAAGGCACATGGAGAGCAAGGAGGTGATTGGTGACAGCCAACATGGCTTCACCAAGGGCAGATCGTGCCTGACCAATTTGGTGGTCTTCTATGACAGGGTTACAGCATCGGTGGACAAGGGATGACCAAGTGATGTCATCTACCTGGACTTGTGCAACGTATTTGACACCATCCCACACGGCATCCTTGTCTCTAAACCGGAGAGACATGGATTTGATGGACGGACCACTTGGTGGATAAGGAATTGGCTGGATGGCCACACTCAAATTTGTGGATGACTCAATATCCAAGTGGAGACCAGTGATGAGTGGTGTTCCTCAGGGGTCCGTGTTGGTCCCAGCCCTGTTTAACAGCTCTGTCAGCAACATGGACAGTGGGACAGAGTGCACTCTCAACAAGTTCACCGACAACACCAAGCTGTGTGGTGTGGTTGACACACTGGAGGGAAGGGATGCCATCCAGAGGGACCTTGACAGGCTGGAGAGGTGGGCCTGTGAGAACCTCATGAAGTTCAACCAGGCCAAGAGCAAGGTCCTGCACCTGGGTCAGGGCAATCCCGAGCACAACTACAGGCTGGGCGGAGAATGGATTGAGAGCAGCCCTGAGGAGAAGGACTTGGGAGTGCTGGTGGATGAGAAGCTCAACATGAGCCGGCAATGTGCACTTGCAGCCCAGAAGGCCAACCGCATCCTGGGCTGCATCAAAAGAAGCATGGTCAGCAGGTCGAGGAGGTGATTCTCCCCTCTGCTCTGCCCTGGTGAGACCCCATCTGGAGGGCTGCGTCCAGCTCTGGCTCCCCCAGCATGAGAAAGATGTGGACCTGTTGGAGCAAGTCCAGAGGAGGGCCACAAAGATGATCAGAGGGCTGGAGCATGAAGGCTGGAGTCCTTCATGTTACTTCAGGCAACAGAAATCCAGTGACTATTCCACATGGCACTGCCAGGAGTGGTCTCCTGCTCACAAAATACCTAATTCTCCTTCAGATATGGGAAGACTGGGTTGGGGAGCCCCTGGAAGCTCCTCTAGTGCAACCTCCTGCTCACAGCAGGGCTAGCCTCCGAGGCAGATCAGGTTGCTCAGGGACTTGTCCAGTTGAATTTTTGAAATCTTGAAAGATGGAGATTTTACAACCTCTCTGGACAACCTGCTCCAGTCCTGAACCACTCTCCTGGTGAAGATGTTTTTCTGGTAGGAATTCAGTTTGTTGCAACTTGTGAATGCTGTCTCTTGCCCACAGAGAAGCCTGCTAACTTCCTTCTGCTGCTACTAGTTGGCAACTATGTGCTCTTCTTCCTATTCTTTAAGTCCAGATACCCTTATGATGCTTCTCTCTCATTCCTCTGTAACTATTGCATTAGTCATTTTCCATTTAGCTGCTCAGCAAACAAGATTTCCCCGAGTGCCCTATCACCACAGCTGTCGTTCACATTGCTACTGTAGTTCATTCTAAACAAAGGCTTAATTTAAGTCTTCATCGAATCTGGGTCTGGTTCTGATTTTGTAGGCGAGGTAACAGACTACATCTGTAGACACCGGTCTTGAAATCTGAACTTGAATTTTGAACCCCTGACCTAAACTTTTGTTACAGAGGCATAGGGACAAGTTTTACTCTCAGAGCACTGGAGACACAGAGCAACTTCACAAGTGTCAATGCCACCACTGTACGTATTGTGTACAGATAAAGAGATCCAGCATGTAATTCAATAATGACTTTGGCCCAGTATGTGTGGGTGTGAAGATGTGTAGGCTCCTGCCTTGGTTTCAGGCCAATCTCTAATTAAAGAGTGAAAGATTAAGATGAAAGCAATTGTACTCTTCCTTCTTTAGTCGGAATGACCTACTAGTGTTAATTAAAACAGTCTTCAGGCAAAAATAAATTTGGCTGCCAAAGTTATGCGCTTCACATTAAATAAGGACACAGCCGGGTTTAAAGTGTGCTGAGCTTCTAGAGCTTGCACTGAAACCACTCATATAGCTCTGGGCACTCTTGTTGGAATATTTTAAAACACATCCTTTGCCTAAACCAGCTCCTTCATGTGCATTTCAGACACCCACTGGCTTTTTCTTCAAACTACCTCATTTGAGAATGGGTACCTGCCAGCTTATCTTGGACTGAACATACAGCGTGACCTCTGGAGGATAAAATATCACCAGGAACACTGGGCACCTAAATAGATTATTCATCTATCCTTTCTATAGTCTCTGGTTACAAGAGCCCCATGGCAACAGCAACAGGAAGACATGCAGATCCTGCACTGCTCTGCTCTTTCTGGGTCTGAACACTAAAACACCTTTGATAAAGGCAAATCTGGAATCAGATGGTTCATTGCAGGTTCAGGATCTGCCTCTGATATTTTTAGGTTGCTATAAATTTTGCTAAAGGAGGATCATGTGTCTAAAATGTCAGAACATCCTGTTACACCTGTGTGACACAGATCATCTTTCTTAAAAGCCCTCCATCTTTCCCATCTCCAATCTATTTCGCCCCATCTTTTCAGCCTGTAACTAGTTGTCCAGGTACTACTACTGTGATATGGATCAAGCAGGAAGAAAGAGGTCCAGTACTTCAGAAACACTATTTTCAATGGAAATTAGATGCCATCAGCCAGCATACCTCAGAGGATCTAGGTCTGAAAGACCTTTCCCCCTGCAGAGTCGTACGCTGAAAAAGGAGAAAGGGCCAAACACAGAGAAATGCTCACAAGCCCATTTCCTTGACCCAGACTCTTCTCTCTCTTCTTATTTGTCAGGCCTTGTCATATTATTTTTCATCTACATCTTCTTTCATACAATTGTAGGATTTTAGGGTAGTTCAGGGAGGAAGGAACCTCCAGTTGTCTCTAGTTCAACTTCCCGCTCAAATCAGGGTCATCCATGAGATCAGACCAAGTTGCTTTGGGTTTTATCCAGTCAGATCTTGGAAACCTCCAAGGATGGAGACCATGCAGCTGTCCTGAGGCCCATGTCTGCCTCTGAAGGAACAGCATTTCCCTGCCTGACAGATCCACCTCACAAAGCCCCATCTCCTCCCCAGTTATCCTCCTGCACCATAACCCCATAGGTGGTGCTGATGGGGACTTACGTCCTTCATGGGATAACTTAGGAAGTAACTATGCTGAGAGGGCAACTCACAGACGGGGAAATGACTACGACCTTCCCTGTTGAAAGCAGGATTTTAATCAGGGCCTGACTTAAATCATTAATTCATAGCCTTTAGGTTGTTTAAGGAGCTGTGATAATGGGCTGAGAAGAAATTACAATCCATTTTCTTTTGGCAGGACTGTAATGGCATGACATGGTACCCATCAAATAGGGGGAAGAACAGGGATAATCTTCAGAATGACAGAAAGACAGAAAATCTACCCAGAAGAAACAATGACAGAATATTCCTCCGCATATGCAAACACACAGAGGTCAATTTAGATTTAGTTTTTTTAACGTGTCTTTATTGCTTAAGGACATTTGGCAAGATAGCCATAACATAAACTTCACATCCAGCATTACTTGGCAACACATTTCCCAGTTGGAAAGAAAATAAATTGGATTTCTTCCTTTGTGCTAATGCCACATTTTTTGGATGCTATTTTGGAAACTAATCAAGAGGTGGCTGCTCAGTATGCCTCTTCATTCGTGATGGCTTTTTAGTGCAAAAGAGCCAGCAGCAACTTTCTGAAGTCCCCAGAGGTATCAGATCGGACAGCTTCAGCTAACGACTTCTTGTACATTTGCTGGAACTTCTCCTTTATTGCTGGCAGGTCGCTCTGAGGAGACACCAAGAGCCTCTTTAGGAGAGTGGGACGTGCTTTAAGGAACATTCTCTGCTCCTACCAGGACCTCTGGGGTCTGATCCAAGGTCCATTGCACCCGGTGGGAGGAGGAGAGGAGAAAGCAGGAGGTCTAAAAATCTTGGAGGACTTTCAGCTTAACATTCAGATTTCAGGTAAGCCCGTGTCAGATGGTGTGGTGAGGGGACACTAGCTGCAAAGAAGGGTATGGGCCTGTGTGGAGAGCTGTGCTGGGGTGGCCAGTGGTGCTTTGTGGGCACAGCCCTGGTATCAGACAAACTCACATAGGTTGCTGCGAGCTACTGAGGCCACTCCGTGGTGGCAGGCACTTCCAGGAGTATGGCTAAAAGAGAGTTTTGTTCCACCCACAGAAGTAATTTTCTAGTTAGTATGCGCAGAGAATGAAATGTCTTCTCTTGAGCTTTCCTGTGAAAAGGCACCCACAGCAGGGGTCTGATCTTTATCCCTGTGAGTTTTAAATGTTATCATGATTGGACTATTTCTTAGCAGAGAGACTACCCTGGAGTCTACTTTCTCACACTGCTGATCATTGAGAAATATGCTCTCCTTGTCCCTGTGAACGACTCCTCCTCTATGTCAAGACTGAAACAGCCCTGGGGTTACAACCTACACAGCTTACAAGGAAGGAAGATTTAAAGACTGTGTTTAAGATCTCAAATGTCTTGTGCAGTTTTGTGCCTTTTAAAATGACAATTATCCCCTTTGGCTTTTTATTTTTCTTCCCTCCTCCTCATCTGTTTTTTCCTAGCTGGAATCAGAGAAAATTGCCAACATATGTTTATAAGCAATTCTCAATTTGGGAACTGCTGCTTTATCATTACTTAACTAGGAATTTACTTTTACACATCCTACTGGGGCCAGAGCTCTCCGTGGGTTAGTTTTAACCAGGTACAGTTGACTCCACTTGAAATTGCCTGCATGCTTTCTGGTTAAGTCCTTTTGAAAACAGAAATAGATGCAATATCAAAATTAGACTTGCCTGGGTACAAAAGCAGAGTGTGACCACTGATGTAATTGGGCTGAAATGGGTTGACTGAGCACATGATCTACCAGGACTCACTCCACACCCTCTATATTTCTATTTCTCCCAGAGCTGATGGGAGGTGTTACAGGTTGCAAGGTACCCTACCTCAGCCCTGGTCACAAGGATGCGAATCAAGGTCTTTTCATCAGTCCCAGCTCCTTTCATCGACTTGTGCAGAAGTGTAGCGAAGTAACCTGGGCAGTCTTTGGCACAGCTGACTAGAGAAAACAGTAAGAGGCTTCATTACACTTGTATATTTACCCTTTGTGATACATCTTCAAGGAGAAGGAAATAGATAAAGAGGAAATAAAGGAAACTCTCTAGGGTTTATGCTCAGAGGTATGAGCTGGTAGGGCTTTCATTCTGTGACTGGTCTCCTATCAGTATGCAAGGAGAAGTCTTGGAGTCTGAACGAGGACATACGTGTTTCCATGTGTTACACAGTGAGATGATCAGCACTGAGTACTCTGCCATTCCACAGTGAAGATGAAATGAATGAGAATGAGCGTTTGCCCTTCTGGAGTTCCTCTTGCCCATCTATTCTTGGGGTAGCAGCTCACTCCAAAGCTCACAGGAGCAAGATTTGGGAGGGCCTAGATCCAGATGGATAACAGCAATACCAGTAAGCTAACAAGAGCCAGGGGACAGCCTTAAATAGCAGTCACAGTCATCCCCAGTGCTAAATTGCTGTCAAGGACCCTGTACATTTTTGTGGTCACTGGCTAGCACACTTCCTACAATGCCCAGGCATCCGTTGGAAGTTATCAACAGCGACGGCCTTAGGGGCAGCTTGGAGGTGGCTCCCCTGTGTTAGAGGGCAAATAATTTAGCTGTGTGGAGAGGAGCTGTGTCTAGTGAGTTTTATTTCTAAAATCAAGCGGTACAAATGACTACTGAAAAATTTATTTTCTCTTCCTGGAAGATATGTCGGCTCGGTTTAGGGCTTTCTCGATGGCTGTCATCAGGATATACACAGACCCCCAACAACCAAGGTCAGAAGATGGCAAGAACGAGAATAGAAAGCTCTTGACAATTTTTATTTTTTTTTTTACCTAGAGTGAGATAAGCCTTCTCCAGATCTCCAGATGTTTCACTTTTAATGGATTCTTCTATGTCCTTCCCACACACCTAGGACGGCAATAAAAAGGAGCCATAAGAACTGCTGTCTGTACACGTCATCCCACTGCCATAAAACCAGCGTCAGACTTAGGATCCAACGGCAAAAGGCCAATTCAGATCCTTTAGAGCCTTTCCAAGGGAATAATTCAACAGCAAACGAAGTTCTCTCTCTGGTGTAAGTGCTCACAGATCCACTGGCACCAAGAGAAGAAGCTCTGTGTAGCCAGGTAAGGCACAATGGTGAAGAGACAGATAACCTACATCAAGCAGTCACAGGCATTTGAGGGCTTCAAGGACAAAGAAGCTGCAGCTTCTTCTTGAGTCACCCCTTGTGAGGAGAAACTATTCAAGCTTCCTATATCCCCTCTATCAAAGGCTCTAGATGGCTCCCATACAAATAAGATAATTTTTGGAGCTTTACCAGCTCTGTGAAGTTTTGTTACATATTGTCTTTGGCTTCCCAGGGAAAGTTTACAAGCACTGCAGTTGCTCCCAAGTTTTTGTATTATTCTGTAGGAAAGGGAAAAACCAGACTGCCGCTTCAAAACAGAGTTTATCCCAACTTTTGTGAATTTCATGAACCTCAAAGGTTTTTACTTTGCTCTGTTTTGCCTATGGGCCTGCACAGTTCTAGTAGACTTTCAGGTTAGAGCTGGGAGACCATGAGAACAAGGCAGCAAGGAGTACCTTCTGAGGATTTAGGCTTAAGTTCTGCAAAGCCCCAACTTGGTTTAGTTCTTGCCCTATTTATCTTTCCAACTGAGGACTGAGAGGAGGACTGATGTTTGCATGGCTCTAACCTTGGCCCACTTCTACTTCAAGTACAAGCCAGGCAGGATGTGGTGGATCGGCCTGGGCAACCTGATCTGCTTGGGTTTAGGAATGAAAAAGCCAAGGTAGCTTGGCTATTGGAGCATTGAACTGAACCTCCAGGGTTTGGGCCACTCCAAGGGAGAGAGTATCAGTTAGTGACTGGGTTTGTTCTCCTGCCAGCAACAAACCAAAACTTGGATTAAGCTGCAAACATTTTTTCAACTATGGGCTCTTTATTATGCTGACACTGAAATACGGCCTTGACTGGAGTTTTTTTTTAATCTTCAGTGCCTACAGTTACAGTTTTCTGGTGAACTTAGAGTCATCCTAGGGAAGTTCAGGATTGTAAGCCAGAGGCTGGAGGGGAGACCCTCTCCTGAGAATAAATGTCACTGCTGAGCTTCCACCTCGCTGTTGGAAGAGGGACCATGGATCTCCCATCGCTTTGACTCTCAGGTCATTTCCAGGCGAGAGGTCTCAGTGGAAGCCAGCTCCAGGCCCAGGCACGAGTCAAATGTCCCTAGTGGGTGACACAGGGAGAAGGACCAGACAGCTGGGATCCTGCTGCCTACTTTGCCTTATGTTTGGAGACAGAGGAGAACACAGCGCAGTACCTGCACAGGCTGTCTCTGCCCAGTGTGGGCAGAGAGGAAGAGGCTGGAGATGTGCCTCTCCCCAGCCAATACGAAAGTGTGAAGCAGAGGGATCAGGAGGAGAGACTTTGCTAGGCTCTGCTTTGGAGAAGGAGGGGAAAAAATTGGAAAAGCATAACCCTTCTGCAGGGCAGGAGTTTGTGAACCTGTCCCTTTTCTAGTCCTCATGCAGGAGTGAGGACACACATTGTCATGCAGCTATGGGAAGGAAATCACTTCATGACGTTTATTTGGCTGGATGTTTTGCAGGTTATGAAAGGGAATAGGTTCTTCATCAGCAGAAGATACAGTTTTTATGCCCTATTTCCATAAGATCAGACTCCAGTTGTATAAAAACATTTTCCAAGATTCTTAAAGAACTCAAGAAGTTTTAAAATGGCAAAGAAAGGATCACCTGCACTACATGTCATTATAGGGTCTGCAAAGTACATGTCAGGCCCTGTGCAACCCACATTGCAGAAGAGACTAACTCACCTTCTCGTAGGCTTGAAAAGTAGCTCTCAGCTGACTATAGCTTCTCTTTGCTAGGACCACATTGAAAGCCAGTTCCTCTGTTCCCCAGCGGCCTTCTCCTGCCTTGAAGATTACATGTGATTTTTTTGAAGCACTTGTTTATTCACAGTAAAGACAAAAAGTCAGCCAGACCCCTTGATGCACCAAGCTCCGGCCTGTGCCTTCTTGCCCATCTCCTTACACTGCCATCACTCCTGTGCTCGGTGTGTTTAGTCACCCCCTGAGCAGCATGGGGCAAATGGGGATTTTTCCACAGTCTCACTTACTTTATACAGATCTGTGGCATCTTGCTCGGCGAGCTCTGCATTGACCTGTTGGGTCTCATCTCGGGTTGCCTACAGAAAAGGACATGACCGTAAAAAATCCAGGCCAAGTGCCGGTTACTTTTTGTAGAAGAAAAGATTGTCAAGTCTGTGGGCTCACAAATATTTTGGTTATGGTTTTGCTGCCATCTGCTGACAACTGCCCAGTAATGGAGCACGGTGGGACTGGCGGTATGGCTTAGAACGGGTCTGTCTGTTCGCGTTTGCCATAGCCCTTGGTTTTGCTGACTTTAGAGGTGAAGCCTGTGTGGTAGGGTTTATCTCCCAGTTTTATTTGCTACGTGCAGAGACCCTAGGAGATTGCAACTCTGATGCCTCTGGAGCAGGAAGGACTATCGGCGTGGGCAGCTGCACGGCGTAGACCATACCCTGCGGGTGCTCCCCTGCGGCAGGGTGGCTCTCTGGTCCCCCTTGTCCCCAGACTCCTTGCCATCCCATGGGTGTTCCTGCTTCCTCCCCCAGCCAGCATGGGTCTGGAGCAGAAAACAAAATCAGAGGAACACCTGATCTGAATTTGGAGTTAGCCTTGCTTTGGAGGGCCAGATTAGAATAGCTCCAGAGGTCCCTTCCCACCTGGCTTGTTCTCTGATTCTGCTTTGTGCCATTTTTTGTGGCTATTTTGCTACTGGTGGGAAGTGGTATCATGCGTGGCCAGATGTTGGAGTGGAAACAGGGCTGAGATGTGCAGACAGAGCTGGGGCAAGATGGCCCTAATATGGCCTCTGTCTTTCACCCCCGGAGGGCTGAGCTGTTGGGTCATACAGCACCCTGAGCTCAGACTGCAAAGCGTTTTGGAAAGCAGCTGGTATATCTGTCATCCAGCTACTGCAGAAAGGTTCCCAGTACCTGCAGGGAAGTGTTGATGGTTTTCATGGTGGTGAGTATGACCTGATAACTGCAAAATATTGTCCTGACTAACTTATATACTCTGAGCATTCACTAACACTGTAATTCATCATAGAAATTATGAAGGAGTAATCTATGAAAAAAAAATAATCTATGAATAATAGGTATTTGTCACTCCAGAAAATACATCCCAAGAGGCTGAAGAGAACTGTATCAATGCTTTCCAGAATGGGAGTCTAACTGTGATGTATTTAGTGATGTGACTGTTAGGTCTTTAAAGCTTGTTCTGTTTATGGAATCTTTTAATTTTTCAGGGCTTTTTCATCAGACTGGCCACCATGTTGCATTTCTAGGTGTGATCCTACTCTTCTTGGTTAGACTGTGTCTTTACGGAGATAGTATTTTTTTTCTTTATTTCATGTAGGTGGTTTAAAATAAAGTATGTTTTAATGGAAAGTATGGGGTTTTTGTGAATGAAAAGCTAAGTACAACAGCAATCTCTTTCTTACTTGTTTTTTATCTATCTGAACTGTAAAATCCTCAGCTGATACAGAAATCAGATTTTGCTGCTTTTGGGCAGAATTCAACCTAATGTAGCCATGGCCATGAATGGGTATCCTAGCCATTACCATGGTATAAATAATAAAAAAACAATGCTGTTGTCTTCAAAGTATTGGAATTTATTACAATTGCTTCTAATTTTATAAATTAAAATTTTATAGATTAAAAAGCTATAGATATAGAAGGCTTTTATACTGAAGAATGCCTTTAGCTCACTATAATTACTTCATTATTATATTATATATCATAATTACATTATTACAAATACAGCTAACGCTTATTATGATTACCTAGTATAGATAGGATAGAGAAAAGGAAATATCTCTGCCAGGTAGCTGCATAAGAGAAAAGCCCCCAGCCTTACCTCTAGCACAGTGACTAATATCTTGCGTAGGGAGCCACTTGTGTCACTTTTAACATCAGACTCTAGATCTTTATCAAAGACTGTGGAGGAAAAAAAAACCTGTGAGTGTTCACCCAGTGATAAAGGTTTTAAATAAAGTGGTTTGAAAGACAATACTACTTACGCCGTTTGTATGCCTCCTTTATGTTTACAATTTCCTAGGCAAATAAAGCAAATAAATAAATAAGGAAAAAATTATTAATTAAAGTAAGTAATAAATAAATAAACAAAATCACAGCAAGTCAGTACCATACTCATGTTGTGTGAGGCATAGCAGGCAATGGGGGTAGGAGAAGTCAGATTCTCATCCCCGACTTGTGCTGGGACTCACTGCAGTGCAGAGGCACAGCTCAAACCCAGCAGGGTTCAGGACAGCATTTTGAGGAATGCCTGACTCGTGGAGGCATCCCTCTGGTTTCACTTGCGTTTAGGCAGAAGCTAAAGGGCTTTTTGAAGAGGATCATGTTCCTGTACCTGGCAGGAGCCACCTCTGAACAGTCAGAGCAGTGCCAAAGCTGCATTTAACAGGCACTTGAGATTTCTCTGTCATCAATGTTGCCTCTGTGCCGTCCATAGATGACATGAGTAGGACCAAGGAGGGCATTTGAATTATATTGCTCTTAACTACTGCAAGAGTTTCAGCCGCGGTATGGCAACTGTGCCGCTGCAGCCACTGACAACAGGCATTTCAGCCTCGGAAGCTGTTCTGATCCCTCCTCGTCCTCCCAAGGGGATGCTCTTGGCGAGCTCTTTGCCCTGCCACCTAAGGAAGGTCACATATGATGTCCCAACCTTATTGTTTCGTGTGCACAGAATCTCAATCAGCAGCGACTCATCCGTCCCAGCGCCCTTCATTGCCTTCTGAAGCTCTCGGGCCTCGTACTCGCAGGGCAGGTCCAGCAGAGCCAGCACAGCCTTTTCAAAATTCCCACTCAAGTCTGCCTTCAGGACCTCTTCCAAATCCTGTGGGGATAGTTAGAAAGGTTACCGCAAAAGCTGAGATGGGATTAGAGGATTTCTTAATTGTTTTTGTGCAATTTCCTTATTTCAAAGCTTCTACTGTACTAAAAAGGAACAAAACCATAAAAAAGCCTTTGACTATGTGAACCTTTTTTTTTGCAAAATAAATACCCTAAACATTTTTTTTTCAGATTGGATGAAATTATTGTCTCATATTTAAATTCCAGTCGATATCAGTCCAGTTTTGACTCTTACTTGTTTAAATAAATGCAAACTAGTTTTTTTAAAACCTTAACGGGAGAATTTACCGTGGAACACAATGCAGAAACTTTCTGCTTCAAAAGAGCTGCAACAGAAGGGATCAAATTTACTAAACTTCTCTTCCAGTTTTGATTAAAATGGACTTGTGGGAAAAAGCAACAAATTTCTACAAAGTGCTTTGTTGCCAAGCAATCAGCATTTTTTTTCCACTACAAACAAAAGAATCAACCTTCTGTGATACACTATACTTAATTCAAAATTTAATATGACCTCACAGAAGACCTAGCGAGCATATGTACACCGAGAAGGATGCCTACTGATGATTTTTTTGAAGCCCTATCCATAGTTAATGTTTCCTACAGTACAGGAAGGACTTGACAAGTTCAGAACAATGAACAAAAAGCCCAGGTCTAAATCTCTTGTTCTTAAATACCCTCTTACAAAATCGCAAGTGAAAATTCAATCTATGCAAGTCAGAGGCTGACACTGCTGTTGGGGCAGATTCAATGGGCACACCATGAACCTCGCTTCCCGGAGCAGCAGGAGAGCGAAATGGTACAACCTGGGGCTCCTTCCCAAAAATCTCAGGCTGCCCAGGCAAGCGAGAAGGGTTGCTACCTGCTGATGTAACCAGGATGAATCTTGGCATTTGATAATTTCTAATGCCTATTTTTATTGATCCTATTGATTATAGAACTAAATCTACAGCATTTATGTAATCAAAATCTTTACCATGCTTGCTGTAAGTTTTACATATAGAAGGCTTTCAGGTTTAGTGCTGCCTGTCTTATTAATATTAATGACTAATGAGCAAGTAGACCTTAAGAAAATACCAATTTAATAATAAGCTCTGCCGGATTCAGCTGTTTACCTAAATAATATATTGGAAGCTTTATTTTCTTACACACAAAATCACCAAGGCAGTCTACATTTTCTCTCCAGAAATCAAGTGCCCAATGAGATTTCTCAGTTTTACAGTGTGTATTTTACTTCATCACTGGAAGACATCAATACTACAGCTATTAAACTCAACAAAAATACAATGATGTAAGATCAAGCAGTTCCTCTGAATTTGCATCTGGTCTGAGAGGGATTCTGACTGAAAATTTCCCTTTTACATTAATTCCTTTTTCTGAATGTGCTGAAGATGAACAAAAGCTGAAATATTTTTTCTGTTATGAATTATTTTCTAGCTCTCCCAGCTTTGATTAAAATGCTCTGATCTGGTTAAGGCTGATTTCAAGAAGACTCTGAGATCTAAGATTAGAGATATAATCAGTATTTCAGGATATAAAATAAATTGCTGAATCAGAAACTAAGTGGTGTCCTCCTTAAATCCACTGTCCCTTGATATTTGCAAAAGCAGAGGCCTGTAGGCTATGTTTCTAGCAGGCATGCAGTTTGAAACAGAGAGACCATTTATTTTGAAATACCTTGCTATACAGAGCCTTGTACTTCTGTTTTATTTGTTGTCTCTGTGCTGATGTTCGACTTGACAAGACTTCAATAATTTTCTTTTCATCAGTTCCTGAAAAAAGAAGTTGTGCATAGGAATGATTTTATCAGGGATCTAATGCAGAAGAAATAAAACATGATCTCTAAAGAGAAAATAATTGCTATACTGATATCCCCACTGATGCCAACTTTAAGATTTGTAGCATCTAAGATTCTTTTGAGGATATATTTAACTGTAGTCAGCTACAATGTTCAAACTATAAAAGTTAACCCTTGCATGCCACCCATATTTTATCAGAGAAATTGAGTCTTCTGTTTGAGAAAGTCAGACATTGCTTCTAAAATCCAGGCTATGCTAGTGCCCAGAGGCTGACATACACATTTTTGGTGGCAATGCTTGTTTGAGTAGTCCTGAGGGATCAGCCACGAAATCCAATTCATGAAGCACATGAACGTTTGTGCCGGCACAACAGAACAAACGGCGTGGGGTGAGAGGCTGGGGTAAGTAAGGATGTGTTTAAATCAGCTTCATTAACCCACAGCCTGAATGCACAGACTGTACAAAATGGGTTGTGCTTTGCCCTAAATAGAGTCAGGAAGGGGAGCAGGAATCAGCCTCCATGGTCTGAGTCTCTGCTGATGTTGTTTTGGTTGGCAAAAATAAGTGAGAGGAACATGAGGTGCCCCGGTGATGGGCACCAGAGCAGCTGCATCTCCCAGGAACCCGTGAGGGAACAGAACATGCAGCATCCCTTCAGGAGAAAGCCCTTGGGCAGCTGTGAGCTGTAACTTATGCAATGGATGGAAGCAGCTTACTAAAGGCAATGACCGTATTCTTGTACTTGCCTTGCCTTCAGCCATATAAACAGATGTTTGCACTAAACAAAGCTGCTGGAAAGCATTCGTTCTGTTTGTGGCTAAAGGGACAGGACCACAATGATGTTACTTGGATGCCCAAAAGACACAGCAGAATAGCTATTGCATTAACATGTGTCCTGGTGCACTTCCATCTAAGGGCCAGCAGCTTGCCTCAGGCACTATTTCTTCAAGACAAGCATTGAAATGGAGAATGTGTAGCAGAAGAGTCCTATGACCCTGCACTGCTAAACTGCCCGTAGCATATGAAGGGTTTAGGTAGCAGATCAAAGGCATGCCAGGTCTGCTGATGCATTGTCGTAGTTCAGCCCTGATTGGGACCAGACTACGCAGTCTCTCTCTCACTGCCCCCACCCTCCGAGAGAATAGGGGGAGATGATATAAGAAAAACAGCTCAAGGTTTGAGATAAGGACGGGGAGAAATCCTTAAAGTTACCGTTACGGGCAAAACAGACTCAACTTGGGGAAAAATACTCATTTATTTCTAAAACTAGCAGGAGAATGAGACAGGGAACAACATAACCGTCCCCCACCCCTCCTTCTTCACTGACCTTGGTGTCTGCAGCCGTTCCTCACAACAGGCTGCCAGACGCCTCTCAGGATCCTTTTTACATCTTATTCACTTCTCATCTCCTCCCCACTTCTTGCAGCCGGGCCAGGCCAAGTTGGGCCCAGTCGGCTGCCCGGTGGGAGGCCAGAGGGTGAGGGCTGCAAGGCCCACAAGGCTCACGCCTCTCCCTCTCTGCCCCCACTCAGCTGCTTCACATCTTCTCTCTTTTTTTTTCCTGTTTTCCCCTTCTTAAATACGTTATCACAGAGATGTTATCAGGGAACATTCTGCTACCAATCGGCTCGGCCTTGGCCAGCAGCGGGTCCACCCTAAGCCCGGCCGAGTCCACTGAACAAAGGGGAGCGACTTCTAGCAGTTTCCTACAGAAGCCACCACCTTAGGCCCCCCTCACTAAACAAAACCAGAACATGCATGCACGTCACGCCGGTGGACACTGCCCCATGCTCTCCTTATGCTCTTCCATCCACCTATGGGACTTTGTGCCGTGCCTGATCTCAGGCTTCTGGGAGCAGGGACCACAAGGGTTTCTGAGGAGCTACTAGTACAAAGGATAAAAATAGAAATTATATTGGCACTCAGTAGCAGCTGATACATTTTCATCTGCAAATCACCACCAGGTATCTACAGGACAAGTTTAGGGCATCCTGTCCATTTCTTCCTGCTTAGAACTGAGGCCGAAGGCATGATCTGATTTTTAGAAGGAAAAGCACCCCTCTCTGACAATGTGGGGTTAAACTCTCAGTAGGAGGGTTCTCTGGGGAACTGTCTTGAGGGGGCTCAGTTGACAGGACAGGAACAGTTCCTAAAATTCAGCACTTAGCTAGCTGATTCTGAATGTCAACACTATACCAGGAAGAAATGCTTAAATACATGTTTACTGTGAAAATGCCTGGAGTGAATTAATAACTTATTGCTCTCATGTACTGCTTGGCTGTTCTTCCTCTGCTGGACACTGTCACCTCCATGGACCTGAAGATCCCATGAACATTGTGCATTCCTCATTCACATCAGTGCACAGTCAGCCATCTTACTTCAAACTACCTTAGAAGATGGTGGGTGCCAGTATTTTGGTTAAAAATCACGGATGCAAATTGAAAGCATCGTATATTCCTTGCAGCTCATGGAGCTGCAATGGGCTCTGATGAACATATGCAAGTGGTGATGCTTTTTACTGGTCCTTGAAGGCCTGGGAAAGGACATATAAACATGACCTTAATCTAACCAGACTAGCTGGACCCCATGACTGTGATATCAGTCTTGACAGCTTGATGTTCCTATCACAGGGAGCAAATATCATGTTTATGCCAATTCTCTGGAGCCAAGTAATTATCAAACTATATCTCACCAGTTTTTGAGGAACAAGCTGGCTTCCCCTCCCATTTATCTTAGTCATATAAAACTTCATGGGTTTCCATGCTCTTTGAGTCAGTAAGTGACAGAAAGCATAGGGATTCCTTGAAACTGGTTGGGACAGTTCTTTTACCCTAAGTTTATGTATATGCTCTTTATTATATTGAATTGCCCATCATATAAAAAACAAGAGCTTTCTTACCCGCTCCTTTGCAGGCGCTGTGTATTTTCTTGGCATCTCGGTCTGCATCAAAACCATGATGATGGCGCTTATCAGTTGACTAGGAAAACAGAGGCACAACAGATACATGGAAGAAATTTTGCATTAGTCTCTCCGAATGGCAGCAGTTTGGGCCAGGTTCTTGCTTGATCTTTGTTCACAATATCTAAACTGTGAAGTTCATGGCGGTCTTTGTTGAAATACTGTATCTAACACTAGTGCTCCTAGAATGGATCCACAAATAGCTGTCACCACATGACACACGATGCTGATCCTATACAACTGTGTTTTCCCAGTTCAGGCTTACTCAAATAATTTGAAGGTAATAACTTCACACTAGGCATCTTCCTGCCAGATCAAATATTATTTGTTTGTACCACTTTAACAATTGACCAATATAAATGCCTTATCACATGTGTACAGAACCAGGCCACAGCTCGGCAGTACATCTGTAAGTCCTCGGAGCTTACAGTCCCAATCAGCTGAATAAAAACTGGTCCTGCAAACCTCTCTTGCATTGATGCATTCATGCAAACAAGACAATGTGAGATATATAATGTGATAAAGCTGGTGGGGTTTTTTTGGTTTTTTTTTTTTTTGGCACAATAGTGCATTTGGTTACCTTGAGCTAAATCTGTTGGGGATAATAACTCAAAGTCCACAGTGGCAGCAGCAGTTTACAGCGTGATATATCAGTGTAAACAGAAACCCATGCCTGTTCCTACTGATCTGACAGCCTGTGAATCACAAGGGCTGAAATGCTGGTTCACCCACTATTCTGCCATTTCTCAGACAAGGGTAGAAGTATCCGAGATCAGGAGGGCAGCAATGCTTTCAACCCCTGTAATATGATGAATCAGATGTTTTAAATGCCTAAATTCTAAAATAATACTGGAAAATGGGTTCCAGGCTCCTAAATCAAGTAGAACTACATGCAAACCATGGACTTGAGGGGTCTAAGTGGGCCCTGCAAGTGCCTTGGCATTTCCATTCAAATAGCAAGATGTCGATCAGGCTACTTGCTTTGCAAGGCTGCCAGGCACTGGCACCATCACTGTTAATTAAGGGTTATGATACCCCAGGGTATGGCACTCTGCTCTCCACTAAATTAAGGGTTAGGACACCCCAGGGCATGGCAGTCTGCTTGTAAGCCCTTCCGAAAATGCCACCACCCTCCTGAAGAGCAGAACAGGCTAAATGGCTGATTAGCATCCTTGTCTTTGGGGATAGTACAGGGCACAGATGATTCCTGAAAGACATTAGGCACAAGATCATTCTGCTTGTGGGATACAGAGAATTTAGCCATACGGCTGTGGGCCATGCTCTGGCACGTACCCACCTGGCCAGAGAACGACCTGTTCTATTTACAAGTATAGATATAGCCTGGAAGACTGTTGGTGTTCTTCAAAAGTTTCATGCTGTGATCTACTTGCTCTGGTAGAAGAGCTGCAGCTCTGGATGAAGGAGTCCTTTAACAAAAGATAAAGGGTTTTATCTCAAGGAGAAACCCCAAATCCACTCCCTACCCTGCTTTACCAATGTACCTTTGCAATAGACTAAAGACCATTCAGTTACCTGGCTTTTCTATTGCAGTTAGCAGCTAGGATACAATTTGCCTCTAATGGTAGCTGCTGTACTGCAACCATCTCACTGAAATTGAAAGTTATTTTTACAACAGCAATTAGTAAGGTACAAAAACAGCGCAATAATTTCTCTCAGTCTCTACAGCACAAGGAAACACTTTCATTGCCTCATCATTATCACAAATGTTGCTTGTAAATGTGTATCCTACTATATGCTCTGACACACACATGCTTCTCTATATCTTTCAAATAAAGTGGAAATAGATGCATATAAGTAATTAACATTTTATAGTGGCAGATTTTATTTAATAGTCTTCAAATTTCTCAGGAATTTTGTCAAAAAGGAAAGGGAAAAGCACAAAGTTAGAAAACAGATACACTGATCACTGTTTTTATCCAAACTGAATTGCATTCGCATTCACGTGCACAAGTGTATGTGCTTCTCCTTTGATGAAATCATGTACAAAAGACATCTGTTTGCACAACATGCTTGAAAATTAAGCAGCTCTGATTTCTTTCTTCTCTTCTGATTGCTACACCCTCATTTCCATTCTTGTAAGAATAACATTCACCTTTGTTCTCTGCAATACCAAAACAAACGACAGCTAACCAGACTCAGTGGGTGATGAATTTAAGGGAACAGAATAATGGGATTCCACAATACAACGAAAGGCTACTCTGAATATACAGCCCCAGGATGCAAATATTGCATGCACAATGGGCCTCTTTGCTGGAGAATCATACAGGCATGATGTTGATGCAAGGAGTGTGGCCCAAATGCTCCTCAACATGTGGTGGATTCAATGAGCATCATGGTGTATAGATGGAGTAGGAGGATGTTCTGCTGCCCATTGGATTGAGTGTGCCCCACACCCCGCACTGTGCGGGGACCACACGGTTTTCCCCTCTCCATAATATCAAGTTTAACATGAAAAGTGTTTTCAACACTTCAGTCCATACTTTAGCGTATGACTGTTAGTATCGCTGTGTAATGCATTCACAATTACTTCTTGCATCTGTATCATGCGCCCAAAGGCCACCGTAAGCTGGACAGGCAGCATCCCTGCCTTTCCACTGCACCACATGGAAAGCAGCTGTTTGTAGGAACAGGGTACAATATCTGAATGGACTAAAGGATGAAGACATTAAGCCATCATTATTTTGGGTCTGCAGCGTTAGTATGCTTTTCAGATGATGTTCATGCCACTCATACAGTTGATCCCACTGTTGGTGCTCGGCAGCCAGCACTGAAGTTATTCTAGAGCTGTTTGCAAAGCATTTCTTTGTGAGGGGAAGGACCAGGGAAGCAGCTGAAAAATCAGCAAAAAGGGGACGATTCTGAAGCACAAGATCTAGAGAAATGTGCTAACATATCAAATGCATAGATTTGACTGCTTTGTAGTCTCCAAGTGCTATTCTAATTCATAAACCCCCAAATTCACACCAGCAGTACGAGTTGAGAACTGTTGCTCCATATTTACTTCCTCCTGACCTGGGACAGAAGATGCAGTGGTGAGAAATGCAAGGAAAAAGGCTTTGTCTGGCATTCCCTCCCAGTTTTCAGTCATTCAGCCTGGACACAAACACCTACACAAATCCCAAAGGCAAGGAGACGGTTTATTCTTTGCCTTGCCTTACCCACCTTAGCCACCAGCAGTGCTGGGCTGTAGGTATCGCCCTTGTCATGCCAATGCTGCCGCCTCCGCAGTTCCCACTGCCTCAACCGTATCACAGATGCACCTGGTCCTGGTAATGTCATTACAGGACTTTGGGAGAGTGGTTTGCTGTCTTATGCCTTGATGGCTGGTCAGTTATGCTCAGGCTTTAGCGAGTCTTTAACTCCTAGGTGCAACCTGTCATTGTAGGTGTTGTGTTTGCGTATAGCACAGTTGCAACATGTAGGAAGACGGTAGCACCAGCAATAGAAATAACATTGTGAATTTATGAAGGTTCATAAACACATAAATAAAGAAATAAATTTATTTTCAAGGGGAAATCAGGAGGAAGGGAAGGCAGGCCTGTTTCTTAATGATGTTAAGTACATGTTTGTTTTAAAGCACCAGAGGAATCTGTTGAGTCAGCTCTGCTAAAGCCTCCGTCTTCAAATAAACCACTGTAAAACATTAAATAATGTGCCTGGGAGATATAATTCTTATAGTACTGTGTGTAATACTAGCATCAGATTTGTAGATGGGAAACCTGATACTCTGGGTGACTGTCAAGGCCAACTCCCGAGTCATCTGGAAAGCCTTGGTTAAAATTCACTGCCTGCTGGGTCCCAGCCAGGATCTTGCCCACTGACAGCCTTCCCAGGCAGGAGAGGAAGCGTTGTTTCAGAACTGTACTGCTTTCTACTCTGCAGATTTTGACAGCTAGCTTTTCCTACAAGGGATAAATGGCAAAATAAATTGATGTTTAATACCATTTGTAACTTGTAGGTATGCTTTTAAAAATATGGGCAGAGTCACTTTAATATAGTTCTTGTTTTAGAGTTAAGATCTTAGATTAGATTTGAGTAGTTAACGACTTACAAGTGTAGCAGCAATTTTGGTGATAGCATGATGTGGAGTCTGAAATACAAGGTGGACAGATTGCATACAAATTTTGCAGCTGGACACAGGATGTAAGGGAACTTGCTCTCATAATTGATCCAGCTCCATCTACTCAGTTACTTCATTTTTTCTACATTTCTCTCCAATACTTCTATATTAATTAGCGTAACCAGAGTTTTGGTGGTAAAAAAATCCTCTTTTCACTTCCAGCCTAGCTGAATTCATGGCCTGTGTCCACTTGTTTTTTCTGCCAACAGTATTCCTTAGCTTGAACAATTTTTGCCTCACTCACGCAATCTTTTAGACAACAATCATTTTCCCTTGCAGCTTTGGCTAAAATTGTCACAGATTTATTTCTGTTAAACCTGATAGACTTTAACTGATCTAAACCTAACACTTCTACCTTGTGAAGCACATCAAGTAGTTTTTCCTACTGTAAATTACATTTGATTTTAAGGAGATGTAAGATAAGTTTATAGTTGAAGATGGTCTGCAATGCTTAGAGAAGAATTTGGAGACTGTTCTTTGATATTTCAGCATGTAGAGCCCTTATGGTGCACAAATAAAGTTTATTAAAAGGACAGCAAAACCAAGAAAGACATGGTGGGAGGAAAGAAGAGCTCTGGTGAATTCCAGGCATCAGTAGCTAGAATTGGTGGGATGTTGCAATACACTGCAGACACTTCTGAAGATAAAATCTAGTATCTTTCTGGAGCTAAACACAATTAAGCTTGTAGCAGATACAAAGTGCTCATCTGTCAGTAGACAAGAATAGAAGAAACACTACCATGAGCACAGAGTCATAGAATCATACAATCATGTAGGTTGGAAAAGACCTTTAAGATCACTGGATGGATGCCAAAGTCAGTGAAGAAGGAGGGGAGGAGTAATGCGGCTCCTGGCCAAGATTCCCCTGCAGCCCGTGGTGCAGCCCATGGTGGAGCAGGTTGTCCCCCTGCAGCCCATGGAGGCCCACGGAGGGGCAGAGATCCACCTGCAGCCCATGGAGGACCCCACGCCGGGACAGGTGGAGGCCTGAAGGAGGCTGTGGCCCGTGGAGGGCCCGCTGGGGCAGCTGTTCTGGAGGGACTGCACCCCGTGGAAGAGATGACCCACGCCAGAGCAGTTTCGTGAAGGACTGTGGCCCGTGGGAAGGACCCCATGCTGGAGCAGGGGAGGAATGCGGGGAGTTCTTCCCCCGACTATGAAGCAGCGGCATAAAACAACATGTGATGAACCGACCGCAACCCCCATTCCCTCTTCCTGCCCTGTGCCGCTCAGAGGGGGAAGGTGGTAGAGATAATGTTAAGCTCGGGAAGAGGGAGGGCTGGGGAGAAGGTTTATCTTGTTCTCTGTCTCATTCTCCTGCTGCTTTTAGTAATAAATGAATAGTTTTCCCCAAGTTGAGTCTGTTTTTGCCTGTGACGGTAACTTTAAGGATTTCTTCCTGTCCTTATATCAAACCTCGAGCTGTTTTTCTTATATTATCTCCCCCTGTTCTCTCGGAGGGTGGGGAGAGTGAGAGAGAGACTGTGTAGTCTGGTCCCGATCGGGGCTGAACTATGACAACCATGTTCTCATATGCCAGGTAGTTTTCTGTATTGCAAAAGAGAGACAATGCACCCTACCTGAAAATAGCTGATAATACAGTTGGGCAATCACAGCTATTTTTTTTATTTCCATAATCTCAAGCAGATGCCACAACCATGCTTGGGAAATGAGGTTTTTGGAGGAGTCATGTCAAAATGACAGAAAGGGTAGCTGCTGAGAGTGCTCACCTGCTGCAGCTCTAACACAGATTGATGGTGATAATGTGCATGGAAAAATGCAGACACAGACCCTTACAAACAAATCTCTAGGAAAAGCCATGAGGAATGTGGCTGCTGACCAGACCAGTTGAGATGCAGGTCTAATAGCTATGGGCAGAGCTCTAAAAAGGGTTGGATTGATCCAGGGATGTTGAGTGTCTACTCCAGTCTTCATTTTTGCCAGGTCCATTTTATGTGCTTTATTTAGTGGATGTCTATTTTCAACCTTCTTTTTGGTTGCTGTTTTCTTTTTACTTTGGCTTAACAGTAATAAAAAATAAATCTCAAAGTGGCAGCACATAGAAAGGGCAGACTGACCCAGCCATGCCCTTTACAGCACTGACTCCTGCATGAGCGGGGTCTGGAATAAAATTTAGGGCAGTATTCAGTTGTCTAAATGTAGGTATCTGGTGGCGTCAGCGATGCCCCAGGGTAAGCTGCCTGCTGCCTGTCAGAAATGAGTGCTCTTCTGTGGGACTTGCATCTGTCAACCGGGTGTGGATGTCTCACATACCTGAAGGCATCACCAATGATTACTGGAGGTGGGCAACAGAATCATGCCACAGTTATTTCACCAGTTTTCTTATTCTTCACGTCTATTCAATTATGCTCACAAAATGCATTGGAGAAAATAAAGGTTTTTAAAAGAATTACATAAACCAGTTCCACGTGCAACAATCCGAATTTTCTTTTCCACCAAGCAGGTGAGCACTAGAAATCCCTCTGCCTGGTTTCCCACAGATTTACATCTCCTACCTGGCTGATTTTGGTGCCTCTGCTGCCTACTGCAGCTGAAGCAATTCCTCTGATGGGCACAGGCATAATGGCCCATCACTGTGTGGATTCTCTGGTGCCTTATAAGGGTTGAGCTCATGCCTCAGCCATTTGTTCAGGGGATTTGTAATACAGTCTCTCTCTTCTCAAGATCTTCAAGAAACATAAGAGGCACCTAATAATTTTGGGACTAACACCCTGCTGGTAAATTAATCTAAAAATTGTCCCATGGGTTCAAATATTTTTAGCTAGGGCAACAGATATGTACATACTGCAGTGTCACACATCCTCTTTCTTTAGGAAGCCAAGCCTCAAACAATCCATAATGTCCCAAAGGTGAGCACAGGAGTGCCAGAAAAACAAACAGACAAGCCAAAACAATTGAAAATCCAAGCACAGATCAGAAACTGTGGAACCTGTTGAGATTTCTCAGTTCTCACCATGCAGAGCCACTGAGCCACCAGTTCAAAGACCTTTCAGGAGCCTTGTCTCCAGTTAATGAACTGGTTCTCCTCCAGCTCAGCACTGCTAGAGCTGTCAGGACTGGTTTGGGCAGAGCTGATCTTGCTGTAGGCAATGGATAAGTGAGCTGACATCTCAAGGTGCCTCCCAACTCTATGATTTTTCAGGTTTCTTTTTTTTTGTGTGAAGAGGAAAATTTATTTTCTCTGTCTACCAAGAAATTTCCCAAACCATCTAGTCACTTTGTTAGTACAATAAACCACAGGATCGAGGTGTTCATCCCACTAGTTAAATTGTATCTAATATACCACGAATGTGGAAGATAGCTTTTGGCACATCAGCACCTACATGATTAATTTTTTATCAACACACGTATACTCAAGATTAATTATTTATCCTGGATGATAATAAGCTATAATGCAACTGGAATCCAAGGTTAACTAGACTAACAGTACTAGGAAAAAAAAAAAAAGGCACGTTGTCTTGATCTTGTGGTTTTAGTCTTCTACATCACACATTGTAAGGATAACATCCTGTTAGCAGAACAAACTCTGAGCATTTACTCAAAGAGATAGTATTAGTGACACACAGCCCAAATCTCATCACTCATTCCCAAGCATTTCCGTGTGTTACGAATAAAATACAAGGAAAAAAAAATGGGAGTAGGCTGCTGTATTTTTGTTCTGATCTACTTCCAAAAACATGATGCTATGTTTGTACTGCACCAACAGTCTGATTTACTAGAATAGACATTTCCATTCTTAAATATTTTTGTCACCCTGCTGTAATGCTACCTTAGGTCCCTTTGAACTGGGTCAATACTTGGATCATAGCAGAAGGTACGAGCATAACAGGAACAGTCACACCCTCCTACCCCTATATAAAGTGTATTATTATTTTATAATAATGTCACCTGATTTTAAACCTATGCATTCCTAATAGAAAATATATCTTCCTGCTTGTGTTGGTTAACAATGCAGCTGAGATTGGAATGAACATCAACAGAGAGAGGAGCAAAAGCATTTCAGCAGTAGCATCCAACCTGCCTGACAAGTGACATAGCTCCCTCACGCGTGGCAAAGAGCCTGGAGACATGTATGACACCTCTCAGAGCTGTGGGTGGCGGAGGATCGCCCCTCCACCGGGAGCTTCTGGCTTTGCTGTGGGATGTATGAGGGCCCTGGGGCAAGATGGTGATGGGGTCCGGCAACCCGTGGCTGCTTTCTGCGGCAGCGAGGCTCTGGGACACAAGCACAGCCCTGCTCCCGGCCATGCCGGCCAGCCTGGCATGGGGCTGCAAATATTCCTGGGGGATAAAAGGGTGACTTGCTCAGAAAGCTCTAGGCCATCAATGAGAAAGGGCAGAATAGCAGATAAAGCTCATTTCATTTCAGTGCATAGGTACTTCCATGAGAAAAGCTTCCAAATATTTGAACTCTTTAATATAGTGGAGAAGCAAAGCAAACAAAAATCAATTACTGGTAGGCAAGGCCAGGTCTCATCTAACTGGGAAAGGCTGCTCAGGGATGAGGATATCAATCATCAGCGGATGGTGGGTTCTCCGTCTCCCTTCCCCATCACCCTTGCATCAAAGAAAGATGTTCTTCTGCAAGCTTTTCTTCAGTGAAATTAAAATAATTGGGCTCAATTATTCAGGTAGGAATTTATGAGAAATGTAAAAGCTTTTAGCACACAGGTCAGAGTAGATGGGTGCTAACATTCAGAAAACAAACAGAAGCTAACAGCTGCGGCATGTTGGCAGTGGGGCAGTATCGGGAAGCACCAGGGTCTGTGCTATGGTAATAAAAAGGTGGGGTTGATAAACACGTTCTCAACGTATGTCAATCGGCAAGCGCTACCTTACGGACTATGCGTGTCCTTTTGAATGCAAGGTTTCTTCCTCTGTTGTTTTGTAAAATGTACCTGTCATTTTCATTCATTTGAGCAATTTTCTCATCAACCACAATAGGTAACTGGAAAATTGCCATCTGCCTCATTGACTGCTCAGAGAACGGTACTGGTGTCTCTGACTGCTATTCTCCATCTGCCAGGCAGGCTGTCACTCTCCCAAATCCTTACAGCTGTTTTAGGTCCAATAGCTGTATGATAGCAACATGCACTGTCAGGCTAGCTTGTTGCTGACAGTTTGTCACTATTAGGAATCAAACAATTTCTATATGAAGTATAATACAATACATAATACAATGTATGTAAAGCATGTTGACTAGACTTCATTACTCAACAGCCTTTGCAATGATTCAGTGACTGCTTTCAAATTGAGAGGTGCAAATAACCTTATTTTCTACATCTAAGGCTAAAACTACAGTGTCAACAAGATCCCAATAGAATCAGTCACATTTACTGACAACTGAACAAGTGGCAACAGTGAAGGCAATTGCTCTGACAGTTACTTAACCTGCAAAAGTAAAACCATCTATCTCCTACAATGTCCCTCCTGTTTCTATATAGCTGTTAATATATCATCTCATATTAGCTTATGGCTAATTTTTTATCCACTCAATTTTTTTCACGTTCATCACCATTATAGAGAAGTCCGCAATAAAGAGAAAAAAAAATATGTTTAGGGGAGTTCCTTCATGGCTAAATTTTACACTGCCCAGTTTTAATGTGTCCACACCTTGTGGTTGGTGAAACTCCTTAACACAGATTTGTTTAAAATCAGAGCTACCTACCAGAATACCATGTAGTGGGAGTGCCAAAGTTGCAGAACTGCAGCTTTTGCTTCTAGAGGGCTCAATTCATCTGCTTAACTACAGAGACCTTTGAGATGTGCCAGGCCACCCGGCATCTGCATGGGGCTGGCAGAGCTGACACAAGGCTGACAGGGGCCTGACTCCCCTGGTGTGACAGCTGAAGCCAAGGCAAGAAAGGATGCTAGAAATCTCCAGAGACACCATGCCTGTCATGAGTGGTGTTGTCACGAGTCATGCCTCATATCACTTCCTTTTAATATTTATCTTGCAAATGGAAGCTACAAAAATGTGGTAAACAAAAGGCTTTACTCACCTAGGACAAACCTAGAATTCCAAGTCTGGAATAATTCTCTGTTACGCTGAGGGTGGACTATTTGCTTTTATTTTATTGACCATAATGACTAGCTGGAAAACACTTTGTATGGTGGGCCACTAGGGATAATGGTAACTCAAATTATTGGAAACTGGCATATTCTGCCTCTTTTTCTGCTGAGATACCAAGTCCTTGACTTGCACACTGATACAGAGATAGCTTAAGTGTTCTTATGTTTTATAAAAAATTTAACAGTCACTACCTCAACTAAGACTTGTAATGAGTTCTGGTAAGGCAACATTGATGGAACTGAAGTAAATTCTTATGTATGCCAGCACAAAAGCTGACGTGACTTAAGTGTACTTACACAGGGCTGAAATACATAGACACAGTCTTTGGGAACATCATGATGACTCATGTATGTTAAAGCCCAATTATTTAAAAGGAGAAGAATTGGAAGAATGTTGCAACCCATCAGGGAAGCTCCAAGTTTACATGCTTCTCCCCGTGGTCCCTTCATTGTTTTTAAAGCATTCCTCTGCAAGATGCATTATCTAAACATCATCTATACATTCACAGACACGTGGAAGGGCTGTTACTATACAGACATTGCATGTTTAGTGTCTCACAAACCGACTGTCTCTCCTGAACTTGGAGGTTTCTGTGTCTAACTCCTTTCCACCTCACAAGGTGGAGGAAGTCTCGAGATACTCTAAAGTCAGCTTAGTCATCTACAGCAGCAGTAATCAGTCCATTGCTTCAGTCAGTTGTCATAGTTAACAACAAAGGCAGAGTAATTCTGAGTAATTGGAGTAACTAGACATTAGGAAAAAATGTTTTACAATGAGGGTGGTGGAACACTGGAACAGGTTGCCCAGAGAGGTGGTGGATGCCCCGTCCCTGGAAATGTTCAAAGCCAGGTTGGACGGAGCTCTGAGCAATCTGATCGAGTTGAAGATGTTCCTGCTCATGGCAGGGGGGTTGGACTGCATGACTTTTAAAGGTCCCTTCCAATCCAAACTATTCTATGATTCTGTGATTCTGTGATTCTTCCAGATAGTAACTTGGCAGAACATACTAAAACTGTTGTATACAAAGAAGAGTGTTAGAGTCCAGATATTTTGGAATTTTTAATGCTTTTGTAAAATGTAATTGTTTGACCTGTTTACATTATGTCAAACATAAATGTAATGACCTTTGATATTTCAGGTGGGTTCTTCTTTTTGCCACAAGTGCATCATAAATTGTTCATGGGTAGATGCTTGTTAACACCTACCACAGCCGCACTCACAGCACGGCCTCAGACCTAAAAGGAACAGCAAATATCCTGGATAAAAGGGGATCATGGAAACAAAAAGAATCTGCCACAGCCCTTCCCCAGTGCTGGGAGGCTGAACAAGAAGGTATTTCTGTCTTCTGCTGACTGTGGGCTTACGGCCAGGGACTGAACAAGAATCAACTGTCACTGAATTGTCTGCCAGGGGAAGCAACAAATAGCAATTGTTGAGCTTTGTGATGAGATAATAAAATCATGCTGTGGTAACTAATACTTGTACTAAGGAAACATTTCTACAAGGATATAAATGTCTATAGGCAACACAGAGGCTCTTGGGATGTTTGTGAGCTTATTCCAAAGAGGACTCCTCAGGTAGACATGTTCTCCATGCTATACTTACTTTTTTATCTTCAAGTTCTCAAACCCTCTGTCCCACGACAACCTGCCACCCCCTCCTTACATTATAGAGTCCTCCCTGGCAGAAGGTTTGGGCTGGTTTACAATGAAATGAAACTCAAGGGTGTCCCAGAGAATCTCAAAAGTGGTTTAAATTAAAAACAAAGAACTTGCCCATCTCTAGATTAATTCAAGTCACAAACATGACAGAGAATAACAGAATAACGCTTAAAGAGTCTTCTTGGATTCTTGAGAAACAGAAGGTTAAAAAACAATTACACGGTTTCGTAAAAGTAAAAATCCATCAAACTTTTCAAACCATCATATCATCAAAACCATTGCTGCCATTCCAAAAACGTCCCCAAAGCACCTTGCTTACAGCAGAGCAGCTACCCAGCTATTCAGGTGGATTGATTCTACTTGTGGTAATTTTGAAGACAGCAGAAGTACAGATAAGATTGATGCAAGACTGCAATCGGAGAAAATAAATAGAGACTTTAAATCTCTAAAGATGTGCAGTCAAAAACTTTGTTCGATTGTAGAAAAAGGTATCGGATCAAGTTCAGAGAGCAAAAAGCATGTGGAAATATGCAGATTTGGAGCTGCAATGGCTGCAATGTTTCATCAGGTGTAGATCTTAATCGCGAGCTCAGCTTCTAAGAGAAAGTACACTTAAGAGCTGGTTTGAAATTTTTTGTTGAAAGCATTTTTTTCAGTAATATTTGTTACTTTTGTTCAAATTAACATGTTTAGGAAGATATTAATTTTGATTAAAGCATCAATTTACAATGAGACATTCTGATATAGCTGAAAAGTTCTATTTTAACATCCATGTAATGGAACCTTTTCTTTGAACAATGCTTAGCTTTCAGTGAAAGCATCATTTAATAATGATTTTTTTTTTTTTAAGTTTTAAAAACTAAATCCATTTAACCAAATAAGATACCTTATTTGACACAGATGATGAATTTTATTTTTCTCCCAGTAGAATTCAGGCTATTAAAAAAAAATTCACTTCTGAAATTTCAAAGTAGACAAAATTTTGGAACGATTCAGTACTCAACAGAATGAAACAACTCAGTTTTACCCAGCTTTCCAGTGCCAGTCTTGACCATGAAAGAGGAGTTGCCTTTGTGCACTGCAGTGCTTGCCAAAGCCACCATAAACCACAGCAACATGTGCTGCCACACCACAGTGCCCCTTTCATCCTTCATTAAAAAGTGCTTACAGGCTCATCTGCTGACAAACTGGTAGTCCCTACGGTTGGTTTCCGTATATCCTCTGTGAGTCTGTAAGACTTGCTCTGGAGGTTTAAAAAACACAATACATAAGACACTCATGAACCTATGGTTGCAAAACACAAGATTAGGAGAAACAACAAACTGCAGCTGAAAAGCTCTGTTAAGAACTTAGTATTTTCAGGCTGTTCCAGAAGCTGTTCTCTGATGCAGATGTCGGCATTTCTCCAAGATTACCTGTAATTTCCTAGGGACAAACACAGAATCATGCAATTCCCAGCGGAGTCATGGGCTGAATAATGGGACTCCCTTCCAAGACGAGCTTACATGTCTTCCCACAGCACAACTCCAGCGTACTGCACCTACATCCAGGATACCTCGTCCAGCATGAAGCTTGTACAACTGCTAAAGCTGCCTGAGATGCAGTGCTGTGATCTCTCTTGCTGCAGATAGACCTCAACTGGCTAGTTTAAACCTAAATGGAATATGCTTGCTCTATACTGCATTCAGTACAATGTCCAGTGAAAGGCTCTCCAGGCTCAGGACCCTCAGGAGATGCATGCCAACAACCCTACGATGTGTGCTTATGTGGACACACGGGGCTGCGTGGCAGGAACTCCTCTGGTCTTGTTTCCTATGCAGAGCTAGGCTGTTGAACTGCATGCTTCCCTCTCTTTATGCAAGCAGCCAGGCCACAAAATAATGAGGGGGTGGGACCTTCCACTCTTTCACAGGGAGAAAAAAAGCCCTGGGCTTAGTAGCTGGAGCTTTGCGCTAATGGTACAGGCTATCTTGCTCAGTCTGGCAAAGAAAATGTCCTGAAGAGCTGGTCCAATAGCAGCACATGGTTGGCATCTCTCAAGACCTTGCTGAATTTGAATTAAAAAAATAGTCAGGTAATAAAATAAAATATTTGTGCACAGATATTTTAATTTATGCAATGCACAAATAAAAAATCTTAGAGAAACTGATGTAACATTAGCCTGTATCAGCAAACAGGCTGTCTTCTGTTGACACATACTGTAAAACTGCAGGTTTTCAGCATTCAAGAAGAAAACAAGCTGCTGAATAAATATTGCCTTTTATCCATTGGTTTTAAAATTGGAGCTAAAAACCCCCAACTTCTTCAGCACAGGCTACTTAATTTTCAGAAGCACTGATCGTTCACAACTACCACATAAACATTTGACAATCGGGCTGTTTTGAGGTTAAATATCTTTATGCAGGTTTAGATACTTATTGTTAAACACCCAACTGTTAGCCAAAATTGCTTCAGTCAAAACTCATATGATAATTTGATGTAGTAAAACCTGACACCTGGACTTAAATCAGGCCCTTCTGTGAGCACCACACTTTGAGATTGCTCCTGTCCCTATTATTCAGTGATAAACTTAGCCAAATTTGGAAAGCGCTGGCCTTTGGGACAGGAAGTTTTCATTCATCTTTAGGGAATTATTTTAGTGTTCAGAGTGTTCCAACACAAATTTGTTAAACTAGTATTAGCTTTCCCATGACAACCTACGCATAATTTCTTTTTCTCAAAATTAAAGTGCTGTCCTTTCAAACTAAGCTACAATGAGTGTTAAAACACTGAGAACCTCTGTGTCATAGTAATAGTTTCATTATTCATGTACTGCAATTAAGCGATGTTACCAGCTATCTACAAGTTTCCCATCCACACTTCAAGTAGATTCTGAGATTAAATCTTCATTTGCAGCTGTACTAATGTAATTTAAAGTGAAAACAGGCAAAAATAAAACCAGGAAATTGTTGCATTCTTGACAATCCAAATTAAATAACTACTTACATGTGAACTGCCCATTTTTGCTTAGCCTGAGTGTGGAAGATGCAACTCTTCTGCTCGTCAATAAAACAAGCATTCAGATGGAACAGTCAACTTCTACTAGAGTAGCTAAATCCTACCCAACCCTGGGTTAATCAATAACTCTGACATTGTTTAAATTCTAGTCATTTCAAGGTGGGGCATGTTCATCGTTACATGGTGGCTTTATTATCCCTACTATCTAATATCACATCCTGTTGGGTCATGGAGCTGACTGGTTTCTCCAAGGAAAATCAGGACTTCACAATATAAGCCTTAAGATTATACATGCTTATGTATCTAATTGTTCTTACAATGATTTAAAACATATAGCTATGGTAGTGCCTAATACAAGCTACCCAAACATTTTAGAAAGAAGGATGTGTCCTCTGAAGGGCTTGTATCAGATCTCATGGGATTTAGTGGGATTTAATATGTCATTGAGAACCCTCAGCTCCTACAAAATATTTTGAACAGAATCTCACTGCTTTTATTAGGTTTACGTTAGCAAGGTTTTGGTAGTGCAGGGGGTTGCAGGGGTGGCATCTGTGAGAAGAGAGGTTGCCCCCATGCCAGAGCCAGTGCCAGCTGACTCTAAAATGGACCCACAGCTGGACAAAGCTGAGCCCCATCAGTGATGCTGGTGGTGCCTCTGTGATAACATATTTAAGAAAGGGTAAAAAATACTGTACAGCAGCTGTGAGAGAGGAATGAGAAAAATGTGAGAGAAACACTCCTGCAGACACCAAGGCCAGTGAGGAAGGAGAGGGAGGAGGTGCTCCAGGCACTAAGCAGAGATTCCCCTGCACCCCTTGGTGCAGCCCATGGTGGAGCAGGTTGTCCCCCTGCAGCCCATGGAGGTCCACGGAGGAGCAGAGATCCACCTGCAGCCCGTGGAGGAAGCTGCAGCCAGTGGAGAGCCCACGCTGAAGTAGGCTCCTGGCAGGAATGGTGTGGCCCGTGAGAGAAGCCCATGGAGGAGCAGATTTCTGGCAAGACTTGTGACCCTGTGGGGGACCCATGGTTGAGCAGGGGAAGAACACGAGGAGGAAGTAGCAGCAGAGACAAAGTATTATGGACTGATTGCAACCCCCATTCCCCATCCCCCTGCAACACTCAGGGGAGGAGGTAGAAACGTTGGGAATGAAGGAACAAAGCTGAGCCTGGGAAGAAGGCAGGGAGGAGGTGGTTTTAGTTTTCTCTTTGTTTCTCACTATCCTACTCTATTTTCAAGTGGCAAGAAATTAATTTCCCTAAGTCAGGCCTGTTTTGCCCGTGAACAATCTCTCTGTCTTTATTTCAACCCACAAGCTCTTTCATCTTGTTTTCTCCTCCTGTACTTTTGAGGAGGAGGAGTGAGAGAGCAGCTTGGTGGGCACCTGGCAGCCAACCAAGGTCCTGCTTGAGACCTTAGGTAGGACACCTAGAGAAAAATAAGAGAAAAAGCCAAATACACTTGAATTTATAGCAGTTCAGGGCAAAAAAATAAATCTATGTGACTATGCAAACATTAAGCAAAAGAAAATCACTGTGTTACTGCAAGTGCTGTAATAATTCTAGGTTTTAAATGGTTTGACAGACAGTACTTTCCTGCAAAGACCTCACTGCTGTTCAAATACATTTAAAAATAATTAGCTTTGACTATGGTGCTTGAACACACACAATGTAAAAATCAAATGTGATTATGAAGAATTTTATCCAGAATTTAATGCTTTGTGGTAACATACTGTCTCAAAAGCATCTTCAAAGCCTTTACTGAGTTGGGAACTACCCACTCCTTTCATCATATTTTTGGGAAAAAAGAGGGTCCAACTGACATTAAAGGAAATAATAAAGTTGGAGAGAAAGTGACTGTAGGCTTTCTCTGGAATCGGTCAGGTTGGAGGGCACTCATAAGCTCCAATACAGACTGGTAATCCTACTGCTTTTACTGGTTGTGAGTGAAATACAGCAGCCCAGCAGGCACAACTCATTAAGGATTTAAAACAAACAGCAGACTGAGTCATACTATGTACTACTCCTTCTGATCAATTTGGGTGACTTAGTTTATGTACTGGGAGTTTAGAAGTTTTAGTTTATGTACTGGGAGTTTAAAAGTTTGCATAATTAACAAAAAAGTAAAGATTGTATGGTACTTTTCAACCTTGTAAATAACAGTGCTGACTCTGGGCAGAAGAGCTGAGGACCACACTCCTGTGGATGACATACTTCAGGAAATGAGATAGGGGTGTCTGTTGGTATCTTGTGAATGGATTCCACCTCCTCCTATTTCCCTCTTCTTTTCCCAGCAGGATGGAAAAGTGAGGGATGGGTATTATGGCATGGTAAGATCAAGTTGGCTGGATGCAGAGGACAAGAAGGCACTAAGGGCTGCTCCAAAGGGTGCCCTGGTGAACCTGTGTGAGACAGAGAATTTGCAGAAAGTAAAGACAACTACAAGAATTCAGAACAGTATTTGGAGATTTATCCAGACCAGACCAAAGGGGCAGCAGGTTGACCAGAGACTGACCAGGCACTATCAGCGACCAAAAGGTTTTTAGACAGGTTTACCAAGACATTCACTAACAGGGATAAGCTGCAGGAAGGACTTAAGCTTTCGAATGTTCACTTTGGAAAGGAATTTAAGGGGTTGAAAACTGGAGTGGAAGTCCTAATAAAACAATTCAGCCTGCCAACAAACTCAGCTAAAACCAGGCATTTACAATTAATTTGTATCCAGTTGGAAGCCAGTGCCCTTGAAAGAAGTCACTGTCCTATTCCTGGATATGCAAAAACCATTATTTCTGAGGAAAGAATTCCCTGGGAATTATTTGGTCTTGAGATCTGATCAAGAGTTGTCAATTTGAATAAGCAGTTCGAAGGTACTGTACAAACGACGTCTGAAAAAAGATAAGAGTCATCTTGGTGAGCAGATACTCTTCTCACAACGGTGAAGGTGGCACAGAGCTATCGGGCCAGCCAGCAATAGAGGGAATGAGAACAAGAGATCTCATCGCAGCTTCTCAGTTCAGAGGAGAGCTGCAGTGACTCAGCTCAACTCGCTCTTTCAGAGCGCTGTATTTCACTCTGCAGGTATGCCTCTGCTACCTGTTGGTGGGAAAAGCAAACCTGGCAGGCCCCCACCAGTTCATCAAGCTTGTTGAGCACAATGGAATCAACTTCTGTCTCAGGGAACAGAGGAAGTCACTTGAGGAAGGCAAGCTGCTACTTCTGATTTTAAACAAGGAGAAACTTGTTGAAAATCCAGAAGGGGAACGTAGTTTATTTGAAAGCGGTAATGACACACGGAGTTAACTTATTGCAAGGAAAAAGCACAAAAGACTTGGAATAAGGAAAAAAAAAAACAGACTTTTGAAAAGTTAGTGAAGTGAAAGGTAATGTCTTTTGAGAATGAAGGCTGCTGAGAACAGCTGGAAGAGAATGTGTTAAAACCCAACAGGCAAATTTTCTGTATAGGAAGGAAAGATAGGAAGCATAGTAAGAAAAATGTGCAGCATTAAGTCTGCAACAAATGCTTTTGAGAAAATGAAACTCCCAAGGACAATAAACCATAACTGAGGCTGTAAGTAGATACAGAGAACAAGAACATGGGAATAATTTTAGAAAAATAAATGGACAGAATGAGTTATGAACAGCAAGAGACATCAAAGGCAAAAAGAAGATGGTCTAAAAGTGTCTCAGAATTAAAGGATAACAAAGGTAAGTGGAGATTTATTACAGAATGTGGAAGGAGAGCAGCTAATGAATGATGCACAGCAGGCTAAACTGTTCAATCTTTATTTTGCTTGTCCTCACACGGGATGGTTGTTCCTGCCAGAAACAAATGCATTTAAGTAAGTAGTCATATGTATCA
The DNA here is from genome assembly GCA_009806455.1 of Tetrax tetrax. NCBI lineage: Eukaryota > Metazoa > Chordata > Aves > Otidiformes > Otididae > Tetrax > Tetrax tetrax. The sequence continues at coordinate 150,026 of WHYT01016551.1, forward strand.
ACCAGAATAGTTAAAAAAAATATCATGAATATTCATTATCTATAGTCAGCAACACAGGTGTCCTGAGTGCCAAATCAGGGGCAGCAATCTCTGAACCAGGGCTGATTACCTTTGAGCACTAATGTAGGTCAGGGAAAGTCATAAAGGACTGGAGAAGGCTACAGGTCTTGTCTATGTTTCAGGATAACTCTGTCCATTGCCACAACTGCATGAAGGGTCAGCTGGAAAATTGTAAACTGTGCAACATCCTACACATATATATCAATCCTGAGGACCACAGCTGGGAAGGAGTGGATGTGGTTTTAATGATACCCTAAGGTTTGGAAAAAAGGATCAGTGGGCTGATCCTCAGTACTCACTGTATTTTACACATACGATTTAAACCAATGTGATTATAACTTCGGAGTTCAATGACCTCAACTGAAGGTGCAGGAGTTCAGAGTGTTTCCTCTATGACCTTCATTTAGAAAGTGAATTTGAATCAGTTGTCTGTAAATTCTCAAACTCATTAATAAACATAGAATAATTTTGTTGTATTGTACTCTTTTGGGTAATAAATTAAAATCCTGTTAAAAATCAAGTACTTTCACTATTGGCTTCTAATTACAGCTCAGGAGAATTATTCTGCCTCTCTGAAGACCTACCACACATCAATAGTTTCTTTCTAATTGTCTTGTTTTTTCTTCCTTTTTGCCAGTGCTATCACTGAAAAGTCTGAGGTGACTAATAGAAATATAACGGAATAGGAATACTGTATACATTACTGTTATTCTGAGCACCTGAATTTTAGCTTTAGGATTCTCATGTCAGTGTCTTACTAAAAGTATAGTAATACTAAGTAATACTTACTAAAAGTATTAATCATGTGCTGGTGCCACTAACAAGATAATTCACCTCAGAGCCATCCAAGAAAAAAAACTGTCCTGCCCTGCTGAGAGGTGTGTCTAACTACTGATATCAAAAGCAAACAGATAGTACCAGGCAAAGACCTGTACCATCTGGTTAATGTGGCAATGGGCAAGGCAAAAAGGGTTTCTTACTAATGTCATTTCAGTTTATTTATAAACCATTGTAGGGTGTGACACAGAAAGGCTCGTACGAAACCTTACAACTAGGTTTAGAAGAATTATGGATGAGGTCAGGTCGGCAGGCTGTGTCTGTGTTCCTGGACTGAGTCCTGCCGGTGGTAGGAGCAAGCAGGCCTTATCTGAGACTCCGGAGATTGTGTGAGCTGCTCACCTCTTCCTCAGCTGCAGGGATCTCTGCGTGTTGGCACCACGAGTGCATCTGCAGGCTGAAGCTTTTTGTCTCTGCAGTTATGCAGAACCGGGATCCTGAAGATACCAGTGACGCTGAAGGAGAACTGGGTCTGTAGTTCTCTGGGGACCTACTTGAAAATAATAAGAGCGCTGAGTTTCCTTCTATTGCTGCTGGTCCCCTTTCAGCTCTGTCACCACAGCTCCAAGGTTATTACCGAGAATGCAGGATAACAGCCTGAAGAAATAAATGGCACAAGTGATCAGGGCCTCACTTGCTTTGTTTATTCTATTTATATATCAAATAATTCACTGAAATATTGTGTCGTGTTAAAAATATTAGCACCGTTCACCCTGGCACTTAAACAATAAGAAAATGCTTCTGCATGGAAACCTGGCACTGATTTGGGCACTGGTAAGACTGTAAATGACTCACAAAATCCTAGATCCTGGGACAAGGAGTGGCATGTGCTGCTATTTTATGTGAAGTGGCTTCCTTGATGGTACAAATCCACTTGCTGAGGATCTCCCACAAACAGGACAGACCGCTGCGGGCGTTCGGGCCTGCAAGCTTTTAGTCCCTGCGCTACGCAGGTT
>WHYT01016551.1:153042-244220 GCA_009806455.1 Tetrax tetrax
GGGGGTGTGTGAGGGGGTGTTGGGTCCGCGTGCGAAGAGAACGCGGGAGATGATGGGGGGCGCGGCCCCTCTGTGGGGAGAGGGGGGGATGTGTGTGGGGTGTCTCTGTGGGGAGAGTGGGATATGAGCTGCAGCAGGACAGGTGTCACCCGAGACTTTCAGAGCCTTGCGTTTCGGTAGCCAGGGAACTGTTGCAGTGAGGGGCTGGTGGAAAATAAAACCTCATGAAATTTTGATTTGCTGGATTTAATGGGCCTCTGATAGCAGAGGACAGGTATTCTGCCAAGGCGAGAGGAGGTTCTCCTCTCCAAAGTCGTATGCTGATTGAAAGCAGGTGCTGTTAAATAATTCCTGCTCTTGCCCAAAGGAAGGATGGAGAGGATGGAGGTAGTGGCTGCAGGCCCTGAGTTGGATTCCTTGAGTTTGAGATCTCAGAAGGTGTAAGAGGAGCACAAAAGATAATTTCACTTTACCAGCTGGATGCCATACTGTTGACTGTGTAATTCAGGACAGAAAATATACCAGTATTTAAGACACTATTTACTTTAATGCAACTTCTGGAATACTGTTTTGTGTACTTTAGTGTTAGAATAGTCCTTTAGTATTTTTGTACTTTGAGCAAATACTTGGACCCATCTTTGGATATTTAATCAATTATGGATCCTGTCTATGGAATCAGGTGCTTCTCTTCTAATACCTGATTCTGCTATATGTGTACGACTTCCTTGTTTGTCCCCTGTGTGCAGTAAACTATGTTTTTATCTAAGGATCTTTTTTAATATGAGCACCACTGAGGGAACTAGGAGAAGGGAATAAAAAAAAAAACCCATTAGGAAAAGGTTGCTTTTTGCAAATGTAGGGTAGAAGAGTAATATGAAAAATTTTGAGGGAACAGTTTTTTAAATAAGGCATTTAAAGCATCGACCAAAGTTCTCTTTTTATCTTCTTTCATGGTAGTCAAGTAATGTGCTGTGCTTAATCTTGTGACCTAAGATCACTTGATTGCCTTACTTGTGTGAAGCTACAACTTGAGCTGTTTCATTATTTTATTCTTTTTTTTTTTTGCATTACAAGCTCCTTAGGTGCAGCAGTTGAAGCTTCACATGTCATTCACCATGCTTGGTTTATGCAACACTAATTCTGGGTAATTATTCAAGTCTACAAGATGCTGAATGCTTGGTAAAATGCTTGATGCTTCGTATCTTCTAAAAGATAGTTTAAAACCTTTGAGAATTAGATGCTCCGTTTTTTTTTTTTTTTATCAGAAGGGTACTAGGAAAAAAAATCTGAACATTTTTGCTTAAATCTGCATTCTGTGTAGAGAGACCTATTTAGCTACACATTTGAACTCAGACAGACACTAGGAGTACTATTGCTGTGTGGAACTGAGGAACCTCCCTGAGTAATGGCAGCTGCCTGCATAAGACACTTTGCAGTGATTTAGCTGAAAGGGATTTTGTGGGATTTTGTGTGTGTCAGCTAAAAGGCCTTTGTGTTTTCAAGGGTCTTGGAAACTCTCAGAGGGAATATGAAAGGCAGGTCGTACTCTACAGCATCCGCAATCAGTTACGATACCGCAATAACTTAGGTGAGTAAAGAAGCCAAGTAACTTCTAATTGCTATCTGATTCTTCTGTGTGGAAGCTTGTCTTTACTGTAAAACTGCAATAACTAACCTTGTTCAAAAGTCTTTCCTTTCCTGACAATAAATACTTAAAAATTATAAAACCTCAAGAAATGATTTGATTTTTGAGTCCATTTGGCAGCTTTTCTAGCAAAGTACTCTTTAAGATTACTGAGTTGGCAGGTGGAACTGACTTCCTGCTGTAATTATGCTGCCCTTTTCCAAGCAATTAGGAGATATTAACAGAGGATTTGATTAATAAAATAAAGCCTGTCACTAGATGAGATGCAAACTGTGGCCCTGACTCACCTGAGCTATTGGCTATGACTTGTTTGCAGACTTTCAATTTATTTTGCATTGTCTGCATCCATTTGTCTTCCCAAATTAGATAATAATTTCACTAATTAAAAGATAATTTTCTACAGCCTGCATGATTTCTGTCTCAAAGGGCCACTTCCTGGTATCCTGTGAAATAAATCTGCTCTACTCTTGTGTTGTCCTTACAGGTTCTGAGAGTACTTGTATCATATATAAAAATCCTTGGATGCTGAATGCCCTGCATTCCTCCTTTGTTTTTCACTTTCTGTCAATTCCATTGTACTATTTTTAATCCTTTTGTTGTAACACTTTTTTTTTTTTAAATTGAACTTCATAGAACAGTGTAACTTTTTTTCCTCCCCTTGTAGTTAAGCACGTCAAGAAAGACGAACGTAAATATTATGAGGATCTGTTAAAATACAGTCGAGATCATCTCATGTTGTACCCTTATCACTTGTCTGACATCATGGTGAAAGGTCTGAGAGTAACGCCGTTTTCATACTACACGGGCATAATGGAGGTAAGCACAGAACTGTGATGAGAATATGTGGTGTTCTGTCCTGTGGATGTTGGTGGTGGCCCTGTCGTACATACGAGGCAGTGTCATGTAGTTTGTTTGGTTTTGGGTAGGGTCTGCTAACAAGTAAGGAAACAGTAGGGAAGCTTTCTAGAGAACTACTTGTATGTGCGGTTTTTTCCTTTCTGCCCCCATTAGTCTTTCAAGAGCTGGACTTTGTTATGTGGAACAGGAGTGGAACTCGCTCTGAGGCCAGTCTTCCTCTTTTGCTGTTTGAGATTGTGACTCTTCAAACTGTAAAGGAAATAACTCATTCTGTTAGATTAATAAAACAAAGATAATTTCCGTTTTCAAAAACCAGCATATTTGAAGGTGCATTCTGTTTTGTTCTTTGTCAAAAGGGACACTTGACCATATTAGAAGCTTTTTAAAAGCTTGAAGCAGATCCTTTTTTGTGAGAACAAAGATGGTTCTGTTTTCTGTCTGTCTCAGAACCTTCTTTTATTTTCATTGGCTATCAGAAGTGTTTTATTTTGTGTATAATGATTGCAGATGTAACAGATTACTTGTTAGCTTATTCTGTTATTACTGTTACCAATTCTGTGTGCTGATTTCTTTGTGAAGACAGATACAGGATTTTGCTTATTATTCTTTCAATGAGTGTTTTTCTTTGTAAAGCTTACATTAAACAACAGTCTCATTTTTTATATCTTTAACTCAGTCTGTAATGATTAATCAAGTAATTTGCAAGTTTGATAAGGCAACTGACTTGAATAGATTTGTTTTTGTTTCGTTTTGTTCTTCAAAAAAAAGAAGACAGGCAGGATTTTGGACCTGCTTCTCTGAAACATTGACTTTCTTGTTGCAACTAAGTTTTCTTGTCTTTTTAAGGATATAATGAACAGTGAAAAAAGCTACGATTCATTACCCAACTTCACTGCTGCTGACTGTAAGTATTATCTAGTTGCTTTCAATGAGTTGTAGATAAGGAGCTTCTAAAAACTAATCTGTGGGCATCTATTTGCTTGAGCATAATCATGTGAATGAAGGTGTAGAAGCATTTCAATAGTGATATTTAAGGAGCGTGTGCTCTCTGTACGGTGTTCTGTCCACGTAGTCAGCACTGGAATTGGGCCACTTTGAGTACAGGCAGGCGTGTGCAAAACACTGTGTGGCTTCTGTTCTCGTTTGTATTACGTTCCCGTTCGCTTGGACTTCGGCGTGGAACCTCTTACTGGCTGTCGTGCATTAGCACGCTGAGCTACTGGTCCTTTCCTAGTGCATTTTTTTTTTTTTTGGCATGTGTTGGGCAGAAAGCTTTAGCAAGACACTGGAAGGCTGTTGAGACTCCTGTGGATTGAGGGATAATGTACCAGAAAATAGAAGAGGATGCAGCAGATGTTTTATCATTCTTTCTATTAGACTGGTGTGGGTATGGGATAGGGAGATTAGGAAAGCAAAAATATTGAACCTGGTGGAGGAGAACAGAGTAAGAGCAATAGCTTACTGGTAAGTTTTACAGCAAAAACTGTAAGAGCACTAGCCTACTGGTAAGTCTTACAGAACAAAACTGTAAACTGCTGGCAGAGGGAGGGTGTTAATCAAACCTGCCACTGAGAAGTTATCCCTAGCTAAAGAGGGAGGAATGCCTCAACTTTGGAATGAGATTATAAAGTTCTGTTTAAGGGTAGTGTGTAGTCAGGTGAGAAGTAGCCTACAGGTTTTGGTAGTGTTTTTAGTGTTTTTTTAAAAATAATATTGTCAGTTAACTGTACTAATTTGCCTCTGTGTAATGTTCACCCTGGGGAAACGTTTTTCTGTAGCACCAGGTAGCTCGTTGGAAATCTAGTGTTAGTCAGGAATATGAAGAGAAGAAAGGCTTCCCTGTTGTTTGTTTGTTTTTGTTTTTCCCCCTAGCAATTCTGTTATAGCAGCAGCAAGTCAGTGACTGTGGTATAATTAAGTATCTCTTTTACCATTTTGTCATAAAAACTAGTGTCAAACTAGAAAGTTGGAGTTAAAACTGAGACAGAATATGGGTTAAAACCAATTAGTAGTTTTCTAGTATCTGTTCACGATTCCTTAATGATTGAAGGCTAGAGATTACAGAATTAAATTTTTATTCATTTTAACTCAGCTGTATCTTAATCATCTTGCTTAGAGACCTATGTGGCCTTTTGTGCTCTAATTCTCAGTTTGGAGTTCTAATCCAGTGTGTGGTGTGGACTTTGTTAGGCGGAAGAAAAACTGTCAACCAAAATCTGGTACAACTTTAGTCCTGACAATTTAAAGCATAGTTAACACCTGTTGACGTGAGTGTAGGAGAGAAAGGGGTTGGATTATTCCCTGCTGCCCTACCATTTGAGTGATACAGGACTTTTTTTTTTTTTTTTTTTTTTTAATGATCATAGACTCATAGAATGGTTAGGGTGGGAAGGGACCTTCAAAGGTCACCTAGTCCAACCCCCCTGCAAGGAGCAGGGACATCTCCAACTGGATCAGGTTGCTCAGAGCCTCATCCAACGTGACCTTGAACGTTTCCAGGGATGGGGCATCCACCGCCTCTCTGGGCAACCTGTGCCAGTGTTCCACCACCCTCAGTGTAAATTTTTTTTTATATCCATTCTGAAAATCATTGAATTTCTTCAAAATACTCCATTTGTATACTTTACTGGCTGTGCTATCTTACCTGTTCGCATTAGAAAATGTCATGAACAGTTTAAATTTGGACTTGATCCTAATGTGTTTGAGTAGTGTGATTTTTAATTGTGACACATACAAGATGGATGAAAATAAGGGTTTATGGGAAGATTTAACAGTATCAAATGTAAATAATTTTTTTTCCTTCCCACTTCTGTGTGATTTGAGAGAGGAGGGAAAACTTTTACTAAATGGCAAGGCTATTAGTATTTGTGTGTGTCCAGTCTGTGAATATAATGTACTTCAAAATGGATGTTTATACAAATCATTTTATATAAGGGTAAATGACTGTCTGCACATGTGGAGTGCTCTTTATTACTATCTCAAATGGACTGTACCACTGCAGAAATTTTTCAGAAGGAAAACTGCTCATGATCTGTTACCTGTGAAACCTGTGGAGATTGCTATAGAAGCGTGGTGGGTCGTGCAGTCTGGCTACATCACCGAGGATGACATCAAGGTATTTTAGTATGGATTGCATCTCTAATTTTGTGTGAATACTGATAGTCCCTGGAAACGGGGGCTTCCTTTTGGGCAGAATATGCAAATATTATGTTGTGGATTTATAACAACTCTTATGGAAACAGGGATTGGAAGTAACGCAAATCGTGATGTTTTCTTTGTTGTCATATTCTGCGCTCTCCCTCCTTTACACTTCCTGCACTACGTACAGTGCTGAGGTGGTTTTGTATCAACCAATCTGTGGTAACTAGTGTGCGTGATGACATGCTTTGTAGGGAACAAGCAACAAAATATGTCTTCTAAAGTTTTGTATTTAAGTCCTGACAGCTCAATTTTGCCTGAATCCTCACCTTCAGTATAATTAGAACAGAATGTTAGTGGACTTAATTTGATATATTTTCATTGTTTCTGCTCCTTCTGTCTCCTTATTTTTTTCACTGTTTGCACGTGGAAAAACTTGTGACCTGACTTAATGTTTCGTCTTCATTCCACTTTCATTCTCACAGTTTCTTTTTACAGTCAGCTAGTCATTTGATCTTGATTTAATTACTTCTCTGTAAGTCTTTTGTTTAGATTGGAACATATTTAAACCAGTAATGGAATTTTTTTTGGCTGCTATTTGGAGTATCTTGGGCAGTGGCTACTTAGATTTTGACATCCAGTCGCCCCAGAGTAGTTAACCTGAAGCATGTTACTTTGATACTGTAATGGACTTCTTTCTAGAATGGTTCCAGTTGTGTGGCTGAACACTCAGTTTGGAAGTTTTAAAGAGCAAACCTATTATACTATGGACTTCACTTGCCAAATACCTGTGCAATTAAATACCTTTCCTAGAGCATGCATAATTTTGTGAGGGGACGAGAGTAAAAACTTAAGACTCTTTAACAGGAACTGCAGTGAGTTCTTCAGTGCAAATATTTTGCTTGGGAACATGGGTTCCTTCTTATATGCTTATATTACTTATGACTGGTTTGAGGCTGAAATGTTTGAGATTTTTTTTGAGTGGTATTGAGTAAGTTGTGTAGATTCATTTATACAAAAGACTAATGTGATTTCTTTTACCTAGATTTGTACTACGTCGGAGAAGTCTGCTATTGATAAGATAATTGATTCAGGTCCTCAGCTTGCTGGTTCATTAGACTTCAATGTAGTTCACAGTAAGTTTTTAATGAACATTTCTGTTTGTAGATCATGCTTAGTAAATTCTGAGAGTAGTGTTTGAAAACTAGGAATAAAACATGCAGACAACTGAAGCATAAGAGGAGGTGGAGGAAAATACTGAAGAGTTTATACAGACTGCAGTCTAGGTCTTGTAAATGTTTTAACAGTGAGCTGTTGGCAGCTGTTGCTCTGTTATTGTTTTGTTCAACAAATTCTTTAATTAGAAACTGTCAGTAAAGATTGTGAGGGGGGGGGTGTAGATGAGGACAAGAGAAACTAAAATTAAAAATGTCAGAGTTGGTAATCCTGTGTGGTAAAACTTCACTCCTTACTATTCAAAGGAGGAGAGTAGTTGTAATTTTCTACTATTTGAACACTTGTTGATACAAGTAAATTTGCATAGCTGACTATATGTCACTGCTGGTGCTGAACAGCAATTGTATCAGCATGAATTCAAGGTAGTTGTTGGTTTAATGCAGGCATTTTATTTAAGATCTGATTAGGGTAGTAATTTTACTAGATATATTACAGATATGTACACACTCTGTGTGTGAGTGAATCATCCTGACAATGCTACTTCAGATATTTCATAACACTTCACCTGAAGGTTGTCAGTACGCTTCTTCTCTGCTGTAATGAATATGGTGTGGGTGGAGTGTAATAATCTTGGGTAATACCAAAGGGAACCACTGATGATAAATTTGGCTTTTTTTATACTGTGTAATTTAGCTTTATGCTATAAACCTTGGACTCTAAAGATAACCACGCTGAAATGTTTTGCCCTTCCTTAAAAACTTCTCTCTGGGTAATCTACTCTGTAGAACTTGGTTGAAATGCTTAGTGCTCCAATCAGTCTCATGTGGGGAAAGGGTCATTTAAAAATCTACCGTATTTGTCCTTATTGTACGCAATATCTGTCTGTATCTGCTGCAACTTTGCTAATGCCTTGTGCTGAAGTACCCCAGAATTTATTTTTCAGTTGTATAAGACTTTCTGTGAAGATGTGTGGGAAGGACAGGTGAGGACCATCAGAACCAATGTGATTTAGCTTGTATCCTTGCTACGAAGTGTGTGAGTTCCAGCCTGAGTTAGGGGCGAACCAAGATGTAGCCAGCATCCTCAGCTGACAAAGCTAATTCAGGATAAAAAAACCACACTTCTTAACAGCACAGTGACGATGGTGAAAACTAAATTAACATTTAGGCAGGCACACACTCATCTTTGTGAAATGTAGCTGCTTCAATCTGTGGTCTTTCTACTGTGCTGTCCTGAAAGCACTTGTAGAGCTCCAAGTGTACTGCATCAGACTGCAAGTAAAGAACTCTGGTTTAGGTGACACCTGTTTAATTTTAGAGGTGGTTTACTGATCTGTGCTTTGCAAATGAATATTCTACTGCAGAGACTATTAGGAAAAATTATTTTAAATTCTAAGTTGGCTGATGGGGAAGTTTATTTGTATCTTTAGTACTCTGGAAAATGTTGGGTTTTTTTTTTTTTCTAAAATTATGTTCTTTTATTTATAAAGGTTTATATAACAAAGGATTTATTTACCTTGATGTACCAATATCTGATGACAGCTGTATAGCAGGTAAGTAAATATTTAATGGTATTATGCCTATGTTTTCTTGGTTTAATTTCAGTTATCCTGTAGTTCTGTCTTGGAAGCTGCTTATCTGTGTGCATGAGTTAGCTCAAGTGCTTTGTTTAAGCAATGAAATTTTTTCCTGACTAATTAGTTTCAGCCCTGTTAAAACATTGGTTTTGTTGTAGATAGGATTTATTTCAACTAGAATTCTTAGATTATTTTATATACATATTTAGGTAAGATGAGATTGTTTTAAAGAGTCATGGCATGAATTAACAAGCACTCTCCTATATGTCTGTAATGTAATGGAGGAATAGCATAGAGAAACATAGTTTACTTAACAAAAAGGATGTGGATTTTTGACTCCTATTTTCTAGACAGATGCAACTTTTTTACAGATACTGGTTCCATCCTTCATGTCTCGTCATGCACTGCGTCTGGGGACAATGTCAGAGCTTAAACTAGCACAGCATATGGCTGCCCATTGAACAACTCATGATGCTATGCTAGGTCTTGGGGGTTTCTGAATTCAATGTAATCTGTAAAGACATAAATTGTTTGGAACCTGGTCATGCAGAAGTACCTGTCATTGCTGTAGTAGAGATCAGTTAAGTGAAAGTCCTCTAAATACAGTAGACTTATTGTTTAGATAATAGCCTTGGGAGTCTCAGCTCTGAAGTGTGTGGGCAAGGTGGGTTTTTTGTATCCCACCTCAGTCAGAGCCATGATTTAATTTCTGTCCACATTACAAAATTATTTTATGGACTAGATGACAGGAAACTCTCTATACTGGATGTGCTGGAGACCGCAAGGCTATGATGCGAGGTAGAGTGGCTTTAGGTTTTATAAGAAAACGCATTTACAATCATTACTTAAGGAGTAGGAGAATTTTTAAATACCACGTATACTGTCTTTAGACTTTTATTCTTTGTGACTGGGAAATCTTCAAAATTACAGGTACCATGAAAACTCAAGTGCAAATTTATTTTTCCATTTTTATGCAGTTTCAGTTTAATAAAGAAATTTACCAAATGGTAATTTTGCAAGTAATTCTTCTTTTTAGTGCCCCCACTTGAAGGTTTTGTGATGAACAGAGTGCAAGGTGACTACTTTGAAACGCTCCTGTACAAGATATTTGTTTCAATAGATGAACACACTAATGTGGCAGAGGTAAGTGAAACTTAACCTGTGTCAGGGACATAGGAATACTTGAAAGGGCCCAGAGCACACTGCTGAAAATACTTAAGGCAGATCAATATAAAGTGATTTTATTTAGAGGTATTGCCAGGCTTAATATCAAACCTGTTTCTTTTATCTTCAATGTAGTTGTTATAGTGCTTCAGACTTGAAGGAGTACCTTCACTTCAATGAAACAATTCCATCAGCCGTAATGAATTTAAACGGGGTTGACTAATGTAGACTATTTTATACAAGCTAGAACTGGAAAAGTCTATTTTACTAGCATGAAATTAAAAAAAAAACCAAAATTTTTTCCTTTGTCAGTGAAGACATGCAAGCTGTTGGCTTAACATAGAAATGTAACTTTTGCATAAATACTTGTCATTTTAGTATGAAAATATGTTTTCATAAAGTCTTATTCTCAAAACTTGGTGAATAAGCACGTGAAAAATACCTGTTAAATACATCCAGGATTTGTTTTCCTCTTTGTGTGTCTTGTGATATACATGATTAACCTAGAAGTTACACAGTGGAGATAACCTCATATTTCTTTTTCATGCTTTCAACTGGGACAGTTATGAGACTTCATCCCCTTTTTTCATCACTTTTGATGAAGACAAAATTGCTCCTACCAGTACAGACTGCGTTTAAAAATAAAGAAAACCAACAAAAAGATGCCAAATCCCACAAGTAGTGAATTACTCTGTATTGTTAATACATTGTTAATGTTGATGTTTCGGATTTTGTTGTTTTTTTTTTTTCCAGCTTGCAAATGTCCTAGAGATTGACTTATCTTTAGTAAAGGTATGTGTGTATAATGCATCTGCTAAACTTGATATGGAAAACTCACTGTCTTGCAACCTTGTTTCATATAGCAATTACTGATTATGTGTGTCTTTCTTCAGAATGCTGTGTCCATGTATTGTCGATTAGGCTTTGCTCATAAAAAAGGCCAAGTAATAAACCTGGATAATCTTCATCCATCATGGAAGAATGTTCCTTCGGTAAACAGACTGAAGTAAGCATCTTCATTCTTTCACAAGATGTATTTTTCTCATTGAAGAGAAAGCTTAGAACCAAAATCTGATTGTAAAGCTGTTGGTTGCTTTCTTTGACTTCTGTAACAACAAATCTCAGTTGACTTTCTAATGTGTATGACGACAAGAATACTTGAACTCTTTTTAGTCTGAGAATAAGGGGTGGTAATTTAGCCTGTAAATTGAATGTACTACTTCTGTTGTTGTTGCTTAGTGCTGGCTTTTTGATCTTTAAATGCCTAGTTGCTCACTTTTGAAGCAGACAAGTGTGCATTTGCTTTAAACTCCTGGGGCCGGAAATAGCTGCTGCTGCTGTGCGTACAGAGATGGTGGCTCTTGGCACCGCTGTCAGCGAATACGTACACAGAGTTTGCTTGCTTGCTGTCAGGTACCATTGCAGTTCTGTCACTGACACTCACATACGTGTATATCTAGATCAAATCCTGGGAAAGTGTTGTTAATACCAGTCAACAAAGAGTTCTCCAAATTGGAGTGCCAAGTTGCTTTAATTAAGAGTTCTCAGGCACTTTTAGTACAATATCTATTAAGCCATTTCAAATGACGGCCATGCCTGAGTTTTTTTTAATGCTAATTCAGACTGTAAGAACAAAGTAAGATTTTTTTTTTTTCCATTGGATTCTTCTTCAGCGATGGTGGTTTGATCTTTTTTCAGAACTCTTTCAAAATCTATTATTTTCAAACCCTCAAACTTTTCTGCTGAAGCTAAAGCAGGAGTCTGAGGGACATCAAGCTTGACTGGTTTAGGGCTTAGAAGTTCTGAAAGGCATGTATCAGGTATGCCTGTGCTTGGGTTACTAGCACTGGAAGGCAGAGATACTTCTCTAGTGCTACAGTGACCGATAGACGTGGATTTTAATTCACATTAATAGGAGTACTTTGGACCCTCAAAAGATGCTGCTATCATGGGACAGTGGGGAAAACAGAAGTCCTATACAGGAAGCTGGGTCATCAGCCACAGATACAGATACCAACAGTCAAGATGATCCAGGTTAGCACTAACAGTAAATTTTAATGCATTAGGATCAACTATTTTTATATTTCTAGAGTGCCACAGACTGTAAAGGGTTCTAGAAACAAGTAAACAGATTGTGTAGATCCTTTTTTCATATAGAGTATACAGTGGGGGCGGTGGTGTCTACTTCTTGGTTTAAAATTTTTTAGCCAAATCGCTTTTTTTTTCTGAAGATTAGGCTGATCTCTATTATGGATATCTAATCACACAAAGATACCAACCTCTGAATTAAGTCAATCATTAGTTTATTAGCGATAAGAGAATTCTCTTCTAGTCAGTATGGCAATAACTAATTTTTTTTTTTCTTTAATAGATGTAACTTCAACTTGATTTTTTTTTTAAATGAAACGAATATGATCATGTATTTTCTTTTTGTTCTCTGTTAGCTGAAACAGCCAGCGTGAGCAGCCTGAATCTGTCTAGTGGACACACAAAGCGTATTGCCTTCCTGTTTGATTCTACTCTCACTGCCTTTTTAATGATGGGAAATCTTTCACCAGTATGTTAAAATTGTTCAATGTATTATGCCAAGAATAAATATGTAGAACTTCAAAATACTTTGCCTTCAATATAATACAGCTGTAATTATTTTTAAAAAACTTGTGTTCTTTGTTGTTAAGAAACGTTTTTGCTTAATAAAACTTGTATTTGCCCATTCCATTCTCAAAGAATTAAGACAGTTCTGTTTTGTTGTTCCAGAACTTGAAAAGTCACGCAGTCACTATGTTTGAAGTTGGGAAACTGTCAGATGAGAGTCTTGATAGCTTCTTGGTGGAGCTGGAAAAGGTAATCATGGTTACATGTTTGACCAAATGTTTTTTCAGCACCTGAAGTGTTAAAGGGGCCAAAAAGCCAAGTGTTTTCTTTGTGTAAAACTGCTTATTTAGCAATACAGTGATAGGAACAAGCATCTTATCATACCGAACCTAACTGGTTCAGTTAAAATGTTTCTTCATTTTTGTAGGAAAATTTGACCATTACATGATGAAATGTTTAAGCTGTCCACCTTTTAAAGATAATTCTAGAAGGACAACTGTAGGATTGTGTAGGAGGACTGCTGTTAATTGCTGTATCATATTATACCAGTCAGGATGACTGGAACATCTAAATCCTTTTACCTGATGACCAAGTCATAGTTCTAATTTATAGATGTTGACTTTGTGTATTTTTTTGACCATTTGACTAGCATGGCCAAGACTCAACTCTTCATTTAATAGTTGCTGTAGATCACCTTTGCGTATAAACTGCAGGGTTGTTACTCAGTTACAAAGCTTTAAAATGCTAATTTGTTAATCTTTCCTTTTGTGTAATTGATGTTTGTGGAAACAAAATTATATGTATTTTGTTTCTTGCTTAGGTTCAAAGCACGGGTGAAGGGGAAGCACAGCGGTACTTCGATCATGCACTTACACTCAGAAACACAATACTGTTTTTGCGCCATAATAAAGACCTAGGGGCACAAGCTGTACAGCCTGATCAACCAAATAACGGTACTGTGAATGCTTTTGAAGAAATCCTTCTAAGTTTGTTTACTTATCTGCCATGCAATGAGCTTTCTGATTAAGCGGCTATTTCAGAAAGCAATCCATATCCTACTTGTTTAAAAATATTTTGAAGCCAGAACGTAACTTTTTCATCATCCTTTGAGCCTGCATTTTTACATTTGCCTGTTGAATGACAGATTTGTTTGCCAAGGCTTGAACTTTATATCCAAAGCAACAGTTCAAAACATAACGATGGCAAGACAAGCTGAACTTGAGGAAGAGATTGGTTTCAGATTTTGTGCTTCTGAATGCCCATAATAAAAGAGTCATTGTTTATTCAGAGTTATTCTTTCAAAGAAACCTTTTTCAAGTCATGAAAGGGAGTGTATTCGTCTAATGGGGGTAGGTTTTTTTAAAAAAAATCTTGAACTTTCTCAGTATCTCTGTGCTTATTTCCTGGGATCAGCTCATTGGTGAGAAGCAAGCTGTTGTTCCGTGCCAGAAAACTCTATATGACTGGAATTGCTAAAATAATGTAAAAAGCATTAAAATTCACCCCAATAATTTAAAACTTAATTGTGGAAAATACTATATTAATGGCCTAGTATGGGAAAATGGAGAGTCTGAAATTATATTTTGTATTGTATGTTGCATTTTAGGTGATAATTTAAGAATCTTACGTTTTCACATAGGGTTTCCCTTGGACCTCTTACGATGTGAGAGTTTGCTCGGCTTAGATCCAGCTACCTGCAGCAGAGTTCTGAACAAAAATTATACACTGCTGGTTTCCATGGCACCACTCACCAATGAAATTCGACCTATTAGCAGCTGTACACCCCAGGTGAAAAATACTGGGAATTTCCCTCCCAGTATCTATTAATATAGTATCTTCTTAATAGCTTTGTTTTAGATACATCTATTAGATGTCCCTTTTAAAGTGACTCAGTTATTGGCATGTAAAATAGTATTGCAATTCATCTTAAAAAAAAAAAAAAGTCTTCAGTGAGGGAAAATATTCATATTTAATAGATTACATTTGTTTAATTTATTAATATCTTATCTGTTCAAGTAGAGCCAATGATAGATACTTTGTTCTTGAATTTACATTTATAGAATATACCGTACTATCACCTTTCTGTAAAGAGTCTTGCAATACAGGACTAAGTACCTAGAATATCCTCTGTAGCAGAGTAATACATTTGAACTCCTGTGCTGCAAAACTAGATTTACATTTCTTTAAAAGAGTTGATTCTTAAATTATATCTGTATATATAACAGTTGCAATTTTAAATTGTTTTTAATTTCTTGAATAATCTCTCTTCAGCACATTGGACCCGCAATACCAGAAGTCAGTTCAGTTTGGTTCAAACTGTATATTTACCATATAACTGGACAAGGACCACCCTCTCTGTTGCTTTCTAAAGGAACACGGCTTCGAAAACTTCCAGACATTTTTCAGGTAGCTTATGCATGGGTTTATTGTCCATCCCTTCTCCAAATGTTTCAAAGATATGCTGTACACTATTTAGGGATAACAGTTAAAGTCAGAGGTACAGTTCACTGTAAATTATGTACCTTTTCTAGAAGCAAGTTTTATGTAGCAGCTTGGTTTGTTTTCTTTCTAGGTTCTGAAAAAGTAATGCTACTCATGTGTCTCATCTTGCCACAATGTGACTCCAGTGTACTTGATGTGACCTCTTTCAATTTTAGTGTAAGATGTGATACTGCAGTCATTGTGAACTTAAGTTTGTAAGCCCATCCATAGAGTGTTACACAAAGGTGTAGAAGAGCTGTATCAATAGATAGACACCTGGTGTATTGTGCTTTTTCTAGTATCAGACAAGAAAGGACACCTCTATATATAACTTTGTCTGGTTTAGAAGATGGCGAAGATCATCACTTCCAGTTTGTCCACTGTAGAAATCTGTGGTGGAGACTTTGACGTTCTAGACTGTAATTCTCCCTGCAGTTTAAATAACAGAATAATTTACTAAAGGTTGCACTAGGCTGAACAAAAGGTCTTTGTAGCCCAGTAGCCTGTCTCTAGGGGTGGCTGGAAGTAGGAAGAATAAGCTAATATGTAATACTTCCTCTTAAGACCTTTCTAGCCCTCCTCATGTTCTGGTCTGGAACTTCCTCAGCTGTCTGTGATTGTGTGTATATAGAGGTTGTGACTGGAATTCTGGTCTCTGCAGTGATGAGTTGCGCTCCCAAATTCCTTACAGCCTTGAATCCACCTAACTTTTTAGCATCCATGTCATGCTTTGGCAAGGAGTCCCACAAAACAGTATAGGTGATCAGCTCACACCTGAAAGACTTCAGATGCTGCTTTCTCCCATTTTGTCTCTGAGATGCTAATAAGGACAAATATGCCACAAAGGAGTACTATTAGGTATTCTGTACACTAGGCAAGCCTAGGAGGAAGTAACCATGGCAGCTTCTAAACTTGCCTGAAACAAAAAATCATTGTATCTGTTGAGTTTGCAGATGCTTAGCAGTGTTTGGGTCTTGTTACTCACAGTGGCATTTGTAAAAATGATACTGTTCCAATTTATAATTGCAGAGAGGCCTCTACAATTTTAATTTCATCCTTCTGAGTAGATACTGGAGGAGCTAAATGTATTAAAATGGTATGGAGACATTCAGAGAGGGATGTGCATTCTTTAGTGTGCCTACATCAGCAGTCATCTCTGGCTCTAGGATCTGTAGATGTATTTTCCATTCCTCAAACTTCTTTCATGTGTCCTTTCCCTTCCTAATTTAAAAAACCTCTGCTTCTGAGACTTACTTTAATGTAAGATGGGATTAAATGAATCAAGGCTTTTAAAGCAGGAGGCTTTTTGTAAGGCCATTGATGATGAGCTTGATTCAAACCTTAGTCTGTCATTAGCTTAAACTGCCAGTAAATGTATGGACTGTGCACTTTTATTAGCAGAAAGCATTCAGTGTGGTAGCCTTGGAAAACTTCAATACTGCTTGAATCTGTGTTCTGGTAGGTCGGGCTTTCTTGTACCAACTGATCTCACATTGTACACCTTCACAAACTTATTGGAGCTTTTTTCCTCTGTGTGCATATATGAATGCTTCTGTCCTGCTACTGTTTTGCAGTGTCATTTTTTTTCAGGCAACTGTCAAGACATTTCTAGAAGTCTTATGGATATGCAGGGAAATCTGATTTTGAAAACTGAGAAACTAGAAATTGGTTCCCAGTCAGTGTTCTTGTCTTCCTGTCCCTCCCGCTTGGATAGGTATTTTGGGGACTGATACTTCTTTGTTCTCTGTTGACAGTGTTAGTTACTCTAGCTTATATTTTGCTTTTAAACTTATGTGGGATTATTTTCATCTCTACGTAGCTCTACAGGAATTGGTGGCAGATGTCTCCTGTTCCAAATAGCATCTTAGCTTCGAGGTTGGCAGGCTTCTTTCTTTACCGGGGAAATGAACATGAGTGATCGTTGGTGCAAATCTGCAGTGTTATACTTTGTAGTTACCTATGGTAACTTCCTAATTGTAATGATATGCTAATGCCTAACTCTAGTATTTCACTTCACGTGCTTGGATAGCCCATTATTACTGTAAATACTCTTTTATTTCTCTTTTCTAGGGTTATGATCGCTTACTAATAACGTCATGGGGTCACGACCCAGGAGTAGTTCCTACTTCAAATGTGCTCACAATGTTGAATGATGCTTTAACACATTCTGCTGTTCTAATTCAGGTACAGAGTGCTCTGTATAAATGATGAAAACATGCGTAATTTTTTGAGTTAAGCTGTTATGTGGTAGAGGAGATTAACAATGTAGGAGAGCTATGCTTTTGCCAAGAGCTGAAAAATGTTTGCCTTGTGTAGCCAGCGCTGGTATGATTCAATGGTGCTTAAGACATAAGTTTTGAACTGAACGCATATTACATATGCATTATTGTGTTATGGGAAGACATAATAGAGTTTTGATATCTAAATCGAGATGTGGGTTTGTGAGAGTGGGGATATAGGAAACTAGAATGAAAGTGAAGAGCCCACAAGCTTTTTGTACAGCACTGGTATGAAGTATCTGTGGGGAAGAGCTGTTATTCAAGAAATGAGCTTTTTCAGAGTGCTTGGTATTTAGCTCTTAGAGTAAAGGATGAGCAAAACATGCTTTTTATCACAAACAGCAGAAATAGAGTGCATTTATCTGTTTGGGAGAAGTAAAACAGTCTCCTCTTCTGTTTCTTTAGTTCAACTGAACTCTCTGAATTAATCATTCAAGTAAATAGGAGTTTAATGTTGTAACAAACATTAAATTACACGTTCTCAAAGCCCTTTTGTGATAGCCTTGACTGCTCAAAAATGTTCTGTACTTAGGGTTGGAAACTCCCTTTTGCTCCAGAAGTGCTCAATGATTAGGAAATCTGTTTATAACCAGTAATTGGAGAGAATAATTGCTCCTCTTCACTGAAGTTTGACTTTATTGTGTTTACTCACATGAATTTTAGGCGGGAGGACAGGATATTTTATTTAATTACTTATTTCAGCTAAGTGAGAACTTTAATGTATAAATACCTCCATCTGCTCACTTGTTTCATGAACTTGACTGATACTTACTAAAAAGGGAGCACAAATAGGACTAAGCTAAGCTGATGAGTATGTTTTTCTTTTCCTAATTTAATTTCTTGATGTTCAGGGGCATGGCATGCACGGAATAGGAGAAACAATGCACATACCTTTCCCATTTGATGAAGCTGAGCAGCAGGGAGGTAACTGACTGTCTTTAATATAATCTCTACACAACCATATTTAATTTTCTTGCACATTACCTTGTGCAGTAAGGTTGCAATAATCCTTTTGATACAAGTTTTCTTGGATTTACGAGTCAAGTTAGATGAGAAAATTGAAACGATATTTAAATAGTTGACAAGTCTGTTCTGAGCTTAAAGATATGGTCTTCTCCTTTCTATCCTAATTAGAATCTGTTTTCTGGCCTCTTCCCTCCTAGCACAGAGATGTAAAGAAGTAACTTCCACAAACACTTCTGAATCTTTCTTTGTGCATACTTGCATATTAACTAGCATGTTTATTAATTGCATACATAAATCTTCCATATATTCTATTCAGCATCTCTTAACTGTGAGACAGGTGAGACCAAAACTGAACAAACTTACCTTGATTAATATCACTAGGAACTGTTAATGGAGGCTTTTTCCCCCGGAAGAGCTTTGCTAGCAGAATCTCCTATTCCTTTAAAGATTGCCTAGCTCAACTGATTTTGAAAGGCAGGAATTAACAAGTTGTGAAATACTCCTTGATGAACAGGACACAAGCTTTGCATAGTTGGGGCCATAGCCTTCCGAACTGAGAGCTGTCATAAAAGTATGAATTTCCAGACATGAAACCTAAAATTATTTAAGCTACCACTTAGAAAAATCTGGTCTGACTAGAAGGAAAGCTGACTTCCTAATTAAGTTTTTACTAGGTTCAAAACAAATTACTTTTATATTTGCTCTCTCTGGGATGTCTGTTTTCTTCAGACTTGATGCTACGTGAAAAATCTTGAAGGTAGGACCTCGAAGTTCTAGCATGAACAACTAAATTTTGCAACTCCTTGTTAACCTCTAATACTGTATTGCAATTCTTCAGAATTTCAGATACGTGGAACGTGTATCTTGTATTGAATTTGCCCTAAAAGACTGGCACTGAAAGAGCTGGACATCTGATTCCTAGCTGAACCTTGCCATCTCTGCTGTCTGTTTGTGTCTGTGTGTGAGAGAGAGATCGTCTTCTGTTTGTATTTTTCTTTCTCCTTGGCTCTTTTATTGTACTATAAAATACCAGTTAGTGCTTGGTGTGGGAAGACTGTGATCATGTATGTGTTATCCCAGATCTACCAATGTGATCATTAAGATGGACCATTACAAGAGAGAAAAATCCTGATAAAAAACTTAGCCTGACCTAGAGGTGAATTATATGGAGATGGAGAAGGCTTCTTGTAAAGTAAGCTGGAATATGTTTGTTTTCTACTAGACTTCTCTCGTGTGAACATGGGCATTCATACAGCTTTAAAAATACTGAGAAACAAAGTAGACTTGCAGCATTTTTGTGGCTATGTCACTATGTTGAATCCTTCAAGTCGGCATGCTAACAGAAAGCTGAGCGATGCTTCTGATGGAAGAGGTTGGTTACCAATAATTGTTGCTTGACTGTGTTCCCTTAATTTTGCACACGATCACTTTAGGAAAGGTGAACAAAGGATTAAGTTCTTTGATTTGATACAAAATACTATCCAACACAGATAGGAACCCATTTTGTGTGTAAATCTATTGGCAGTAGGCTTACTTTCTAACTCTTCCTTGCAACTAGCTCAGAAATAGCAAATACAGACTGAAAAATCACGGGAGTAGAACAATCAACAGAATAATAAAAAAAAAAAAAACACCTCAGAATATTCAAAGTAAATGGTGTGATATTTATACGTCAGAAGTTAATTTTTCCGAAGTGTATTGAGGATCCCTAAGTGACTCTTTAGTCCTAAAATGAGAAAATGAGTCAGGCCCTATGTTTCTCCATATCCCTTCCTCCAGTTTTATAACTGTCTGGACTTCGCGTAAAGCTTGTTACGTTCCTTACATCAGATGTTAACTAAATTTATATTCATCTACATGTTTATTTAAGAATTACTTTGCCTTTAGGAGAGGCTGAACTAACATCAGGATCTGATGTAAATGGGAGCACGGAATCATTTGAGATGGTAATAGAAGAAACCGCAGTGGATTCTGCAGTCAAGCAAAGTCTTGAAGGTAAAAACATGACAAATGGCTTGTACTAAACACTTTCAGTTCAATGAGAGATCTTGTTTTTTAAGGATCTGAACACATTGTTGTTTGATAATTGTCTGGGACGAGTGTAACACTAACCATTCTTCCTCCTTAAAATTCAGATTCCCTTAAATAGTAGTGCCATAGAATGGTTTGGGTTGGAAGGGACCTTTAAAGGTCATCCAGTCCAACCCCCCTGCAAGGAGCAGGGACATCCCTGACTAGATCAGTTGCTCAGAGCCCCATCCAACCTGGCCTTGAACGTTTCCAGGGATGGGGCATCCACCACCTCTCTGGGCAACCTTGTGCCAGTGTTCCACCACCCTCACCCAAATCTTTGAGCAGTTCAGTTAATGTGCTCTCTTAAAAAGTATGGACTGTCCAGTGTATCCTGATCTGAGATAACTGATTCTGGGGTCAATATTCTTGCTTTGTCTTTTCTTAAAAATTGGTTGGATCTTGGTTTTCTTTCTGTAGTACACACAACAGAACTGGAATGGGTTCCCCTGGAATTATGCTTTGGCATTCCACTCTTTAGCTCGGAGTTGAATCAGAAAGTCTGCAGAAAAATTGCCACTCATGGATTATGTAGAAAAGAAAGGTGAGTTGTAATTTTTAACGCATTGTATGTGTTATGTCCAGAGCTTCTGTAAAAAGTGCAACCTACAACTCGACGACTATAATAACTGAGCAGAACTGAGCTAAGTTTCATAGAATACCTAATTCTATTTTGCAAGGTGGTTACTTTTTGACTCATAAGTACCAGCTATAATGTACAATCTAGTAGTCCTTAATTGTGGTAAGATTAGGCTGTTTTTATAGTTTCTGCAAGGTGAAAATTAATTCTTTGTAGTAAACTGTCTATGAACAGATCAGGAAAAAAGGTAAATTTGGGTGCCTTTCTGCTCATTTCCCCTTCCTAGCACAGCACAGGCTTTCTTTCCTCCTCCTAACCATTTTAGGGTGGAAGGGGAAGCTTACTGGTAATAGTTTAATGTAAAATGTATTTAGCTCTTGTGGAAATTTTCTTTACTATTGGTATCTTAGTAATAAGTTTAGTCATGGCTTATGATCAAACTGTCTTCTGCTTTTCACTGTAGCTTTTCTTTATGAAAGATTAGTCTTTCAACAGTGGGATTTTTTTTTTTGTTTTTTTCTTTTGTATGGGGTGGTTTTGGTTTTTGTTTGTTTTTGTTTTTTCCATAGGGCATGGTTCTGCAGACCAAAAATAAGGCTGCTTGAAAACACGACTTCAGGATTTTCTTATAGTAGTTAACCTGCTTTTTAACAGTGTGTCATCACTAATCTGCTGCTTAGAAGTCATGTTACCAGACTGTCCTAGATAAGCATGAGACGTAATAAAGTCAATATATTAATATCTTATGTAAAATGGCATTTTTTCAATTGCAATAGTTTCACTTTAGTGCTGTGTAAATGGTAGGGAAATTAGTGTTTAGCTGACTAGACTCAAGAGCAGACGAGTCGAGCCACCTCTTCAGCGATGACAATATTCTCGAGCTTTCTGTGTGAAAGCTTTTGACTTTGTCACATGATGAGAGGTACTACTGGAGTGACTTGTGAGCAAGTTACTGTGGTGGTACTTTACTAATAAAAAGTTGTACACCTTGGACATAGCTTCTTCTCTTTTGTTTTTGACAGCCTTCAAAAACTCTTGCATTCCAGTAGAAAGCTGTCTCTTCAGGTCCTTAATTTTGTTCATTCATTCCAGGTAAGGAGCAAAATCCAGATGTAAGTCATTCTGTATAGTCTGTTGTCCCTTTTTGCCCTTGTACTTGCCATTCTTGCATCTATGGAAACATACATGGTTGGCTTTATTTGTTTTTTTTCTTGAAATGGTAACTGTATTAAGACCATTATTAACCTCAAATTCTAGTGGTAGCAAAAAGTGAGTACTTCCCTATCCCTTTTCTAGCCTTATTTAATATTTATCTCTCAACTTCTGTGGTTACATCTTGTGTGTAATTAGTTTAATTGTTTTTTTATAGGACTTGCACAGCGAAATTGCTCTTCACTCCTTCACAGCCTACTCTACTGGCTACATGGTTGCTTCTTAGATATGTTAGGGATATTTGCTTCAAACCATGGATATGCTAATCTTTTGAGATTTTTATCTCAAGTAAATTGTCTTCCCTTAGGAAAAAAATAAAATACATTAACATGTATTTCATACCTGTTGCTTTTTGCACTTCTCCTAAGATCCTCTACAACTTGGTGTTGAATGAATATAAATATGTAAAACTGTATACTCTGGGAGGATTTTTTTAAGAGCGTAGGTAGAGAATAAGGGGCCTGGAAATGTATCCTAGCAAGGCATGTTGACATGTAATATGGAATCTTCTTAGCTGCTTACGTCTTATGATACTTTTCTCTAAAATTCGGTCTTTTCAATAAGGTAAGGAACTTGCAGGTTACTTAACCAGGTAGTGTTATGGATGGTGTGATCCTGAAACTGCCTCATCAGGAGAATGTTGGAGATTCCCAGTAGGTTTAAAGCCTTGAAACCATCTGTCAAAAAGTCTCAAGTGACTCCTGTCCTAATCTTTAGATGTTACCTGAGATACACTTTTCTTGATGATGATCATAGAGAAAAAAAAAAAGGTGCTGAAGTGATTTTTAAGCTGAGAAAACCAAACTTCTGGGAAATAAAACCACTCAAAATATGGTCAAGTCAATGCCTCCAAATATACGTATATCTCTTAGCACAGTGTGGGATAAATAGCAATACGATAGCAGTTTTGAAGATTTTGTAGCTTTACATTCATTTTGCTAGGTCTTTCCTTCACGTTTAATCTTCAGACTTCCCTGAATGTTTCTTGGAAGCCAAATAATGCACGCACAGGTGCAGCTAAGGCAACTGAATGCATATTTCATGCTTACCTTTGTTTATTCTGTTTTTACTTCTGTAATGATTTGATATTTATTGGATTAAAGTAACACAGTTGAGAAATAGTAAGTGTATTTGAAGATTAGATTAGCCTATCATATTCTACCTGTTAAATCCTTTGCTGTTTGCCTTGTTTTTAAGACACCTTTTTCTTCCTTTTGCTTTTAGGAAGGCATTTCAACACTGGATCAGCTCCATGATGCTGGTTCTTCAAGTTCACTTTTGCAGCCTCTTTCTGCAGATATGGGTGTTCCACTTCCTGCCAAGAATCTCATCTTCAAGGAAGGTGTATTGTCTGAATGGAACGGATGGTCCCCTTCTTCGGTTTATTCCAACCATACCTAAGGAACGTGTCCAGCAGGGGTTCTCATGCATTGATCACTAAATGCCTTTCTTCTATTATGGTTAATTCCTAGTGCCAACCACTAAGAAGTGTACTGCTGCTGCAGCATAACCTGTGCAAAAGTAGTGTTACAAAAATATGTTGTGTTGCAGTATTGGGAAAGTGCTTAACCCGTCTAGAACTTGTTACTCATTACTGCATATCTTGCTGCAACAGAGAGCTTTTTAGCTGTCAGCACTATTTTTACCTTGAGACAATCTTTCTTTTATAACTAAACACACCCTTTCTAGGCTTTCTGATGATTGTTAAATTTCTATGCGGTCACCACAAAATTGCAATAGTAGTTTTCTATGTTCATTACTCAGACATAAATTCCGTTTAGTTTTGTACTGTATTACTGAAAATCTTTCTGCATAAAGGTAAGAGATTTGGCTCTTCCTCTGAAAACTCAGTGATACCAATTGTTTAAAAAAAAAAAAGTATCATGGTGATATGGGGCATTAAGAATTGTTGAATTCTGTAGTTCAGCTTCACACTGGGGCCTTGACAAATCAGTACAAAAGAAAGATTTGATGTTTACTGGAGGCTGAGTTAGTGCAGACTCAAAGGCCTGCTGATGACTTAGGGCCACTTCAAAGATGAGTGGTGCACTTTCATGTCTGGTAGAATTTGATGGAGGTGCAGAATTCTGGAAGGACTGAAGTGGTTGGCTCTGTTCATGGCATTCTTTGTAATAATGGATTCATCTTGCGTGATGTGTGAAACCAGCAGTGTTTGAGATTTGATCACACCAGGAGTTGGTCTGGTTTCAAAAGCCTCTTCAGGCCTTTTGAAGCTGGTGATGATTGCTGTGGGAAAACTCCTGATGTCATAAGTTGAGTTTAAGGTAGATAACTGGATCTGTCCTGTTGATTAATGTTTGAAAGAACAGAGCTCTTGATTTTTCAGATGGCAGTTATTAACAAAGGAAGATAACAGCAGAGGATGTGTAGGCAGAGTGTTCTCTGTTTTCCTTGAACCATTAGCTGCTGATTATGACAAACATTAACAGTGAGCTGTTTCATCTAAAATCATGTTCTGACTCTATTTGTATGGGATGATTTTATGTAGCATGATTTCATTTTGTTTATATTGGGCACTAACAACTTTTTTGCCAGCTTAAAAAAAGTCTCTCTCATTTAGCACACAAGGAGAACAAAAGCTGTAAAATGTTACGACTTTTAACCCAGCTGTCTAAAGTACTCTGCCAATGCTCTTCTTTACTGGAACTGCCTTGTTTTAAATAGTCATGATTAAAAATGAGACTTAACTATCCTGTCATTACTAGTCTGCAGTACATAGTGAGCCAAGAGTCTGTGGCATAGATGATGCTGGACAACAGCAAGGAGAAAAATGGCAACATTTGTGTTTGTATCCTGTTCTGTATGGTTGTAAGAAAAAACATGAGGGAAGTTTGAAAAGGACAGATGTACCACGGTAGGATAATGCAGTGGCTTCAGTTACAACTGTGAAAATTCCATTCTTTTTTCCTTTGATTTATATACATTCCTAAAGTGTAAATGTGGGACTTGCACTCTAAGAACCTAGAAGTCTGTAGTACTTCTGTTTGCTCCGCGCTGTTTCGTTACATCTGTTTTGGTTTTGTATTTTGCCAACAGCAGCTGGACTTAGTATTCTGCATATATTACAGAGCTAGATTATCTATATAAAGTTGATAATTTAGCCTACAGTGACTTTTGTACTGGATGTGCATACTCTCTGTAGTGGGTTTTTTAAGTTGCCTTATTTCCTTCTGAAGAGGAACTGGATGTCAATCTGCTAGAAATGGCAGAGGAAACATTTACTGTGAGAATTCTTATGTGGAGATAAAGCCAGTGTCTAGCACTGTAGAGGAGGTAAGCAGTAGGTGATGGCTTACACTTTCAGTACTATAAATGTTAATTAAGTGCTACAGTGAGCTGTAGTAGATGAGCTAGTTTGGCGTATTGTATAGAATTTTGCCATGCGCTGTCTCTACTTGTATGTAAAGTGAGGATAGTGCAAGTTGTATGGAAGTTTGAAAATGGATGAAAATTTCTTGTTCTCACTACATATTCTTCTATGTTACTAAGTGAAGGATACCCTTTGTTACTAGGTTGTCTAAAGTAAAATTTCTAAATAAAAGTAGTCAGCTCATCAGAGTTTAATACCCATAAATTTACAGTTAATGTACAGTTAATGGTGAGAATTACAGATATGTTGCAATTTTTTTTGTTGTTTTAGAACTCAAGCCACTCTAATTTAGGTGCTTCAGCACTAGTTCAGGAGCTTAAGCATTCAAGTCTGCATATCTGAAGTTTACTGAATAGACTGCAACCAAAGAAGTCCATAAAATACCTGAAACTTGCCTACAGCTCCAGTGCTTGGGATGGTCCAGAGGCTTTACTCAAAGTATGTGACTTTTGTTTTAAATGTGGTGTAAAAATAAGATCTCAAAGATCTTCATACCAAAAGAATCTATTTTATATCGTATTGCAAATAAAGACAAATTAAATAATTTTTTTTTTCTTCAGGTAATTTTATTGACAATGGGGAAAAATCACATGCGTTACATGTTGTAAAGCTATTTTAAGTTTGTCTTCAGCAAGATTTTTAACTCGCAGAAGAGAGTTTGGCTTTGTGCTCTGGCACAACCCACGTAGTATTAATTCTAGATTAATATACTGGAGGATGTTCAGGAGCCAACTAGAAACTGTGCTATGTTTGTTTCCACTTTTTTTGAACATGACTTATTATTTCACAGTTCTTTTTTTCTATCATTGCTCTAAAATTTTCCTTTCTTGTTCACTGTTCCAAATTGTTTGTATTTTGAAAGTTTTAAAGTATGACTGTAACAGAATACAGTTACACTCTTCTAGTGTGACGTTGTTAATATTATACATTGAATTGTACAAAGTCTGTGTTCAATTAAATTATTGGCACATTGTAACAATTGTTTACAAATAAACTGGTGTAGGTCAAACCATGTGCAGAATCCTTCACATGCAGTAGTTTTCCTCTTGGGCGCAGCACTAAAATGTCACTCTGTTACTGTGTTGTTCAAGACTACCAAATTTCTTAAGTGTTTTTTTTTCCATATGCATGCAATTCTGCAGAAATGCTATTTTATAGAAATCTCTTTTATTTTAGTCTTCTCCATACTGTATGCCTAACCTCTAGGAAGAAGGGAAGTACAAAAGGATGATGTTGTTCCCCAGGGCTCAATCTTGAGGCCAGTCATGTTTTAATATCTTTATCCATGATCTGAATGAGGGGATTGGGTGCTCCCTCAGTAAGTTTGCAGATGGCACCAAAATGGGTGGGAGTGTTGATCTGCTTGACGGTAGGAAGGCTCTGCAGAGCGATCTGGACAGGCTGGATTGATGGGCTGAGGTGAATGAGGTGAACGAGGTTTAACAAGCCCAAGTGCTGGATCCTGCATTTTGGTCACAACACCCCCATGCAGCGCTACAGGCTTGGGGAAGGGTGGCTGGAAAGCTGCCTGGCGGAAAGGGGCTTGGGAGTGCTGGTTGCCAGCTGGCTGAACATGAGCCAGCAGTGTGCCCAGGTGGCCAAGAAGGCCAACAGCATCCTGGCTTGTATCAGGAACAGTGTGGCCAGCAGGAGCAGGGAAGTGATTGTCCCCCTGTACTCAATATTGGTGAGGCCGCACCTCAAATACTGTGTGTAGTTTTGGGCCCCTCAGTACATGACAGATGTTGAGGTGCTGGAGAGTGTCCAGAGATGGGTAACAAAGCTGATGAGGGATCTGAAGAGCAAGTCTGACAGGAGTGGCTGAGGGAACTGGGATTGTTTAGTCCGGAGAACAGGAGGCTGATGGGAGACCTGATTGTTCTCTACAACTACCTGAAAGGAGGTTGTAGGGAGGCAGGTGTTGGTCTTTTCTCCCCAGAAACAAGTGATAGGAGGAGGAAATGGCCTCAAGTTGTGGCAGGGGAGGTTTAGATTGGGTATTATGAAAAAAATCTTTCTGAAAGAGTAGTCAAGCACTGGAACAGGCTGCCCAGGGAAGTGGTAGAGTTGCCATCCCTGGAGGTGTTAGAAGAAAGTGTAGATGTGGCATTCCAGCACGTGGTTTAGTAGGCACGGTGGTGTTAGGTTGATGGTTGGACTTGATGATCTTGGAGGTCTTTTCCAGCCTTAAAGATTCTATGATTCTATGCTCCGTCTCGTCTTTCAGCCACAGTCTAAACCTGTTTGATAGTGGGTATTTGAAGGCACTTGTGCCTGTGGTGTCTTATCAGTTTTCTTTGACTAAAGACATTTTTTACTAGGAACTTTGAAGAAATGAGACCAAAATTGTAATTTGTTTGTTTCTCTAAAGTAGTCCAGGACCAGGATTCATCTTAAGAGCGTAATGCAGAGAGTCTGACTGATTAAAATACAAAGAAGAAATACAGACCTAGATTGTGAAAGAAACCTTTTGGACCACAGATTAAATGCATCTGGTTTTATTGTTCAGCTCTTAAAGCTAATATTAATCCTTCCCCTCCATCTCCTGGAACAAAGCCAAGGTTTTTTTTCATGCTGCTTTGAGAAGGCTTTGGGTGACTTTATCAATATCACTTGCTTAGGAACTACTTGGTACAAGATACCTTCTGGAAGTGAGCCTTCTGGTGAGCTGGGACTGGGCAAACTTTAGGAATCGAGCTGGACTGCGAGATGTAAAGTTCTTCTGGGGCAGCAGTGAGGTACACAGCTCAGGGCTCCATCTTGTACACACAGAGCTGCTGTGCACAGGTCCTGCAAACTTGAATCGCTTTCTTCAGTAATGCAGGCTTTAGGGTTGCAGGTAACTCCTTGTATCCTTTATTCTTTTGTTAGGTCGCTCTGCGCAGCTTCACAAACGTGAATCAGAAGTGTCACTATGCGAATAGGATGATGGAGGACATTAGTTTGTGATAGCTTCCGTGAATATTGATGTTGGATTCTGGCAAGACCTAATTTGTGTAATCGTTGTCTATATTTTGGATCTATGTTCTGTATCTCTAGGCCTCCCCCTACATCCTTTGCTTTCCCCTCTGCCCTCCCAACCACTCGATGAAAACTACTGTTCAAGTCCAAGCAGAACTGTGGGAAAACCTCAAAATAGGTGCACAGGTGATGTTTGTTTTTTTCCTAGTATTTTTCTGTACTACAGCAATATAATTTCCTACAGTTCCTTATTTGTTTTTTTTTCTCCTGCAACAGATATAAGAAGCTTCTGCCCCCTGCCCCCCCACCTTGTCCCATTGAGACAGTCGAGTACTGGAGCAGATTACCCGTAGGTGTTGTGCAGCCTCCATCCATGGAGCTTTTCAAAAACAGACTGGATAAAGCCGTGAACAACTTTACCTGATCTCATGGCTGACCTTGCTTTGAGCAGGAGGTTGGACTACAGACCACCTGAAGCTCCCTTTTAACCTCAATTATTCTATACTTCTGATTATAAAATACATGAAGTGATTTTATACACTTGTTTTTAAGTAGGACAGGGTTCGATGGTAGACAATATTAAAATTGTGGCTTTGGAGAACACCAGTATAGCAGAATATATCGTCAGTAATACAGCACAACACACTTTTGTAACACTGTATAGTTCATTGCTTCTGAGCTACCAGCATTAGACCAGCTTTAGGAATGTGGTGTTTGTGTGTGTTGGTTTTGTCTGGATGGGGGGGTGGGGTGGCTATGGTAGCAGCCTCTACAAGAAGCCGCTAGAAGTTTCCCCTTTGTCCGGTGGACTCTGCTGGGCCTAGGGCGGACCCACTGCTGGCCAGGGCCGAGCCAATTGCTGATGGAATGTTCAGTGGTAACACCTCTATAATAATTTTAGGAAGGGGAAAAATAATTTTAAAAAGAAGCAAAAAAGCTGGAGCAGGGGCAGAGGGGGGAAGGCGTGAGCCTTGTGGACCTTGCAGGCCTCACCCTCTGGCCTCCTGCCAGGTGGCCAACTGGGCCCAACTCGGCCCAGCCTGGCTGCAAAAAGTGGAGAGGAGATGAGATGAGATGTGAAGAGAACCTGCAAGGTGCCTGCCTGAGCCGATTGTGAAGAATTTATTGTGAGAGGAACGGCTGCAGATGCCAAGGTCAGTGAAGAAGGAGGGGGAGGAGTAATGCGGCTCCTGGCCAAGATTCCCCTGCAGCCCGTGGTGCAGCCCATGGTGGAGCAGGTTGTCCCCCTGCAGCCCATGGAGGTCCATGGAGGAGCAGAGATTCACCTGCAGCCTGTGGAGGACCCCATGCTGGGGCAGGTGGATGCCTGAAGGAGGCTGTGGCCTATGGAGGGCCCGCTGGGGCAGCTGTTCTGGAGGGACTGCACCCCGTGGAAAAACGACCCACACTGGAGCAGTTCATGAAGGACTGTAGCCTGTGGGTGGGACCCCGTGTTGGAGCAGGGGAGGAATGTGAGGAGTTCTTCCCCTGAGGAGAAAGGAGCAGCATAAAGCGACAAGTGATGAACTGTCTGTAGCCCCTCTTCCCGCCCTGTGCTGCTCGAGGGAGAAAGGAGGTAGAAATAGTTTGAAATTAAGTTAAGCCTGGGACAAGGGAGGGGTGAGGGTAAGTTCGTTTTTGTCTCTTTCTCATTATCCTGCTTTGGTTTTATTGATAATAATAAATGAGTAGTTTTCCTCAAGTCGAGTCTGTTTTGCCCATAACGGTAACTTGGATGATCTCTCCCTGTCCTTATCCCTGTAGCGTGGTCCCAAGTGGGGCTAAACTGCTACAGTGTGGTACCAGCTGCTATGTGGAAGCAAATGAGCCAGTGACAAGAAAATGTAATGGCAACAAGAAGAGTGGGGCTAGAGCCCAGGGCAGCAGCTAAGTGCTGAGGAGTGAGACACTGGAGGAGGAGAGGGTGGATGGAGGTGGGGGTGATGTTGATGAGAATGGTAGCAAGGAGACGTGGCCGCAGCAACTTGGAAGCGGATGTACTTCCAGGGTCTATATGGACTGTATTTTCCATATGAAAGAAGGAAGTACTAATGAACTGCTGCATCCTTTCTTTCTAGGTATAATGCACCTGTAGGAAACATCCCTGATGAAAAAAGCACTCTGAGAAACTGTTCAGAGATCTGTTGGAAGGCTTTCATAGGCTATTCCATTGTGTCTCCTGAATTGCTTCTGCCTTGTATGAATCGATGATAACATCGCCTGAGAACAGTGGTTTCTGTGTTTGTCTTTTTTTCAATGTATTTGCCATTTTGTTTGTAAGTATAAGGATTTAGGTCTTTTATGATTTTACTGCTGTAGGACTTGAACTTGTTTTTCCTGGGCTGTAGCTTTTTGCTTTCCTTCTATAGACAGAAAATCTATTGTATTTTCTGCGATACCCATTTACTACTTGACGTCTTCCTTCCTGTGGGTTTTTGTGCTGCAGCCTCAGCTTTTTACCTGCAACTGGCCTACACATACCTCTTGGACACCTTACACTGCCCTTGTTGTGCATGTGCAAAATCTAACCTTGAATCACTGCTTATGTCTTGTTACTAATAATTTCATGTGTTGTTTTTTTTTCTTTTTTTCTTTTCTAAAGCCTTTGGCAAGCTGAGGGCTTTCTTTCATTGCAACTATAGCATAAAATCCTCTATGGGGGTGGGAGGACCTCTGTTATTCTGTTTTCCATCACAGTACACGTGGGCTTTTACCCTAACCGTGAGTCTGCTGCTGTTTGAAGGGTAGCATTGCACACATTGGTAGCTCTAAATGTCTGCGAGTTCTCTCTCAAAAAAAGCTGCTGAATTCAGAAATGGGTTTTGATTGTATAATTTGGCTTGGCAAGACACTTTTGTTGCTTCTTCAGTTAATAAGCATGCTTCTTCAAAAGCTGCAGGCCAGCGGGGTCCCCAGTCCTGGGAAGAGAGAGATTTAGAAACAACAGGAAGAATTAAGTCAATAGTCAGGAATAAAACGTTCCATGGGACACCGATGCTAAACTTGCTGTGGTTTGTAAGCTGTTCTGTAGTGTGTGTGGCCTGTGACGTGTAGAGCTTGTATAAGAGTCGCAAGGTTTAGTGAATGGAGTCTTGGCACAGCGCTATTGACTGAAAACAGACATTGCAATACAAGGAATATATTCAACTAGGGAACAGAAATGGAAATGAAAAGAAGCTAATGATGAGAAGGGGGAAAGAATAGTAGTCTGGGAAAAGTGCTAGGAGAAGGGGGGAAGTGTCTGTCTAACCTGTTATATCCTAGAGCACGCTCTTACAGAACAGAGAAAGGGAAATGCACCTCTTAATTACAAGTCCTCAGGGACCATTCCTACCCCCAAAAAACTGAGAAAGAAGTCAGGCACAGAAATGAGAGGTGCCAAAGGTGTGAGCAGACTGGGAAGCAATGAATAGAAATGTAATTGGGAAGTACTCTCATGGCTAATTTTTTCATCTCCCTGAACTCCTTCAAACAATCAGCATGAATTGGCCTAGATTGTATTTTCACCTGATGTGTAAAACAAAAACACGTTTTGAAAATGAGTGATGAGGTGTTACTCTAATAATTTTTAAAATTAAATCAGATCAAATAGCTGTCATACTCTGAAATCATATGCTTGTTTAGCTGGACTGTACAGTGTGAGTGATGCTGTAGGACTTACCAGGCTGCGGTCTCTAAACACACAAATGTCTTGTCCTGTAGATGTCAGCGCTTCTCTTGTCATTGTCTTGATTTCCAGCAACAGGCAGCATCAGGAAAACAGTCTTTTTTTTGTTTGTTTTTGGTTTGGTTTGGGGTTTTTTTTGCAATTAAATTTATTATTTCAGTGGATGTTTTTTGATAGTGAATGCTACTGAACTAATGCAGTTTTATATAGTTAATAGGCAGAACTCTCCTTACTGGATAAAAAGGCTTCAGAAAATAGACTTGGTTAAAATGTTACTTGTAGAATATCACATATCTGTTTATAAAACTATCTAAATAATAGGACTGAGCCTTTGGCAAATATTGATATGATGAATGACATTCCTCAGTTGTAATAAACGTGTTGATTCCTTAAGCGTTGCCATATATGACAGCGTCTCTTAGGTCAAGCATTAGCTCCAGGCTGGCCTAGTTCTGGCTTTTGAGGCAGAGCCAGGAACCTCTGAGAGAAGGCTGGGGTGTAGGACTTTATTAATCCTTACGTGCAACTGGTTCACATTCATGTTTGTTTGTTTGCTGTAAACCCCACAAGGGCAGACTAACTCGACTTTCCTGGAGGGCTCGAGTCCAGCTCTGGAAAGGTGGTTCAGTGCTGGGTAACTGCGTGGGACTCGAGTGTCTGAGCAACTCCAGAAATCTGGGTGTGGGACACCTTGGAAGCAAGAGCAGGAATGTGGTTTTAGCCCAACTGTTTACATAAGATTTTTTAATAATTGTGATTGGAAGGGTGGTTTTAATGCACAGATAGAAAATCAGCATGGAGCATCCTCTCTTTTGGACCTGGTACTTCCTCAAGTGCCTGGCAAGTCTGCCCGTGCTAGCATAGCCATTTGATTCAACAGTAAATTGGGATTTGTATTTGGAAAACAGATGAAGCTTGGTTTTGTAGCATTCCTTGCTCTGTACTGATTCTGGCTGGCAATTTGTCTAGGCTGTGTCTGTATTTCTGACCTTGTGACTTACCAGAGAGAGCTCTTTTCCTTGGCGCTTACTTCCAAGGCAGTCCAATAAAGTATTATTAGCTGAATTTCCATACAGCAGTTTCTGAAATATTATTTTATTTGGCTAATAGATCTAATTATGTTGGCTCATGTTCTTCATTGGACCAACATTTCTTGCCCTCTTCCTAGAGAGCTGATTTTTACAGTTATGCAGAATATGTCCTGAGAGGACTGAATAGGTGTCAGTGATGAAACTGAGGATTTACCCATGGTAACAGACATCTGATAATGTTTCAGAAGGAGGAAGGAGATACTGCATTTTCATCTCTACTCTTCAGAGCGGATGCATCTCAAATCCATTATTCAAGAGACGGGAGGATCTATAATTGAAGTGCTCTGTATGTTTGTCTTCAGGCTAGCTGTACAGGAGGTGAAGGTGCTGTGGCATACAAGTGAAGCAAGAGAAAATAAAATAGAGCCAGTTCCTGATGGTCTGGAGATTTTTTGACTTGAGTTCATGCAGTGAAATAATTTTTGTATGTCGAGCCTGCAGACTGAGTTGATGGAGCCAGCAGCTCTTGGGGACATCATTGAGCTTTTTTTAAGTAAGGTGAGATGGACATAGACAACCTGCCCCGTGGAAAGCCAGCAGCAGCAGAGAGCTTGGCCTTGGGTACGAAATAAACCCACGAGGCTACATAAATACACGAGGTGCTTGAGTCAGCTATGCTTATGGAAACCGGTAGAGGGCTAAAGTGAGAGAAACCCAGGTTGATCAGTTTGAAACGAAGGAGATGCCTTTGTGAAGCTGCCCACGGACACCTTCTCTACACACATCATGTAATCTCCACTTCAGACCAACAAAATGCAGAAAGAAGGGAACAGACTACCAAAAGGCTGTCAGCAAATGTGGGTTTTTTTTAACACAGTTACTGAAACGTTTGGAAGCTTTTCATAAGCAGTCCTGGAGAGAAAGCACTGTTTTACTGGATGGGAACTTCATGGGCCCGAGGTGCCTGTATGTGCACCATGGACCCTTTTTCTGTGCGGCAGAGAGGTGACTTTGCAGGACATTCAATCCCTGCTCTGGACCATGTGTGCCGCTACTCTGAAGTGGTATGCTCTTCTTTGCTGGAACTAGTATAATTCATATAAATAGCTGTGTATTATGGAAAGAAACTCTGTAGCCCACAATTAGGAAAAAAAAAATCAGCACCCTGTGTGGAAGAATTGTTTATGGTCTTTGCTCAGAGATGAGCAGAACAGCTGCTTAATTTATTAAGGGGAAAATCTAGATAATGCTTTTTTAGGATGCAGAACCAACTGTTACTGTTTTCATAAACTGTTTTTTTTAACTGCCAGCCAGTGGTACCTCTGTCCTGCTGATACTGGAAAAGTACCAGTTGCTGCCTGGCAGGGTTTTAATAGGATGCAAACAGCAGCCTGGGCTTCTTCAGCCCAACAGAGAGCAGTCTTGTGTTTAAAAAATGAGAGACTGATCTGTTACAGAGAAGTGCTGTTGTGTCCGCTTCTCCTAGGTTAGGAGTGAGAGCAGCTACCCAGAAGCTCTTGACTTTAGAAAAATGTACTTCTGTTTTTCTAAGCAGGTCCTCTCCCCTCCTATCCCTGTTCCTGGCTGAATTTCCCTCTGCAGAGAGCGGAAGGGCTTGTTGTGAAAGTGTTACGTTTCTGACTGCAGCTCCTGACTCGGCTTCTTGCTTTTACTTCGTCTTTGCAAACGCTTACCGGGCAGAAGTGGTTTCTCGCTGTGTGCCGGCGCGGTGCCCGCAGTAGTGGTCCCTAGCTGTCCACCGATGACCCTGGGAGGTATCAGCATGGGGTGTCTGGCAGCAAGCCGCATCCCCAGCTGGCTGATTGCCGTTTCTGAAAGATGAACCTTGCGTGTGCTTGCTTGCAGTCAGTGTGAGTACACGCACGGGGCAAAGACCCTCGCTCCCTTTGCGCTTGGAAGGGACCTGGACCACTTCAGCAGTGCAGCCCAGGCAGACCTCCCCAAAACCAGAGTTTCATCCCTGTATCCAACCCCTTTGGACCATCCCACATGGGCAAAACGAGGCTGGATTCCCTGCTGATTCTCTCCCAGTGGGGTGAATGTTGGCTGGTGTGTTGCAAAGCCAAGCTGGTGGCATGGCGTGATGGATTATCTTACGTCATTTGTAGGTAGGTGTCCCCTGGGCTCCAGGTTATGCTTTGGGTTTTTTTCCGGGCTAACAGTCAGACATACAGTCAGGTTTTGCAGGAGGAGAGAAGGGGAGAGAGGAAGAAATGATTCTTACTGTGTAGATCTTATTAGACCTTGAGAAAGAAACCTTAAGAATTTTCAATGCTCTTAATAGATTTCCATTTGCTTGAGTAGAAAAGAGCTCAGGTGGATTTCCTAAAATATTTAGATGATCAGTTTAGTGTGATTAAACACTATGTGGTCTGCCACTGAAGAAGAAATTTGCTGTGATGGAAAAAGTCTCCCCTTCTGAGATCAGTTAGTCTGTGCTGAGATCAATTAGCAGCGCTGGTGAGGTGGTTCGAGGGAAGGAGTCTGACGCTGGGGTACCTCTGGCCTCCTAGCACAGCGTCAGGGGAAGAGTAGAAATAGATGGCACCATGCAACTGAGGAGACTCACAGGGATTTTATTGCTGTTGCTGCTGCGTTTCCATGCCAGGACTGCTGGACCGGGATTGCTTTTACAGACCTTTGCGCTCCATTTCCTCCAGCTCTGGTATCAAACCCATGACTTGCTCCGTGTTGCTATCCCAGCATGAAACAGCTCCTTGAAAGGGTTTTTTCCCTACAACAGAGCCAGGCTGTGTCTATCAGCTGAGGCTTTTGCCTGTACCTCCCCTTCCCATCCACAGCACCTTTCCATGCTGGACAAGAAGAGATGGAGATGAAACGTTTCCCAAACTGCTCATGGACATCTCAGGGCCCTGTCATCTCAGATGGTTCAGAAAGGTCTCTGCAGGGACCAGGAGGTGGAAGGGACAACTGGGCCACTGGGCAGCCGTGGCCACTGGGTGTTTAATAGCCAGCAGAGAGGAGTTTGATAGAACCATACTGTCTCTGTGGGAAGAAACTGTCTCCTGACTGGTAACCGAGTCTTTCAGAGCTTCAAAGCTGTGTGCAGCCATTACATTTAGAAGGATCGCTCCGTGAGAGAGCAATGAGAAAAATTAAGGCTGATGTTGGCAGAAGCCTTGCAAAGTGTTGAAAGACATGCAGAGTTACATGCAGGGAAAAATGCAGCAAGCTTTTTTTTTTTTTTTTTTTTTTTTTTTTTTTTTTTTTTAATGCTGTGGACTCCTTTTAACTGTTATATTGTTTTTGTGTCACTGAAATACATCTTTCCAATCATAGTCACTATAAAGTTTGATTTTTCTAGAGCAGGGAATTGAATGGCATCTCAGGAAGAGGGTAATTACACTTCAAAGCGGAGTTTTCCTTCTGGAATAGGGTTATTTTTAATCTGGCATTAGGTTCTCCCATGGGGAGTTACACTGGCATACCTGAGCTGCCTGATCCCTCTGGAGCATTGCTTGCCCCTTCCTCTGCCCTCGTGTAGTCTTACAGCTTTCATCTGCTTCAAGTTTGCTCTGTCCTCAATTATGGTCTCCAAGGTCTAAAAATAGGAGCTCATTTAATAGCAAGCTTGAAACTGCCAATCAAACTTTACTTACACATGAAGGGCAAAATGACAGAAAATCTTCAAATCCTTGAAAGAAGTCGTCAGTTGAGCCTACCTGTCAAAGAAGGGTTTATTTCTAATCATCATATCTGTCTGGTAAAGGCTGTAGCCGTCCTCCAGGGTCAGGCTGAGCTTGAAAATAAAAGGTTTTGCAGAACTGGGCAAACTACCCAGTTTGTTAGCAAACTACTGGGAAAAACTACCTCCAAACTAGTTTTTACTTTTTCCAGATAAATTTACTGATAGACGGGATGCAACCACCCCTTCCTGCCTCCTGTGCCACGTTCCTCAGTGAGTATCTGGGGAGCCCTGCAGAATTTGCTCGCTGCGCAAAGCTGCTCCACAGGGACCTGTCTCTGTGCACAGACTGGTCCAGTCTGGCTGGTTTTGACCTGATTTACTGGATTATTAAGAAGGCAGCTCCGGCTTTGGAGCTCACCTGGTTGTAAGTCAAAGCAGCGGGGGTGGCTGCAGTGGTGCGGCAGTGGCTTCGTGGGTGATGTGGCTGCGGCTCACTGCCATGGTTGAGCTGTACAGAGGCCGCATGGGTTTGTGTTCCCATTCCTTTGGTTTTTATAGTCTATTTATAGTCTTCTTTTTAAAAAAGTGTTTAAAGGAGGAGAGGAGGGAATGGTGTATGACACTGAAGTGTCCCTGGATGTCACTTTCCCTCTAGGAATATTTCATTGCAGAGTTTTGGCTTTTTATTGTGGCTCCAATGAGCCAGTTTGCTGTCTTTGCTTCTCAGACACCCAAGTTCTGCATACAGCAAAGGAATGAAAAAGTTTCCTCTTGTGTTTTCTAGAAATCCTAACAGAAACTGTAAATGTACATTTTAAGCATGGTGTCTATATATTTCCATGTCCACTGTGAGGATATATACCTCTCGTTTCCTTG
This sequence comes from Tetrax tetrax, assembly GCA_009806455.1. Lineage (NCBI taxonomy): Eukaryota > Metazoa > Chordata > Aves > Otidiformes > Otididae > Tetrax > Tetrax tetrax. The sequence goes on from WHYT01016551.1 coordinate 190,379, forward strand.
CTATGATCGTGTAGCCAGGTACCTGATAGTCCCCTGGCTTCAAAGGCAGTCCCAGGAAAGTGCTTTCTCAAACTGTGTGGGGCTATAGAGCAGTTACAGCCTCGGCTCATTTTCCCTGACAAAATGGTCAACATTTGTTTGGGGCGTGCTGGGCAATTCTTTTCTGTCTTGGTGTGAATGATTGCCGCTGGCGTTTTGAACTGGGAGTGAATTAGATTCATTTGCTAGCTTCCTGCTGTGCAGAATGATGAAAACGTTGTCTCTGGAGCCGGTTTACTTTTTCATCCGGCAAGTGCGGGGGGGCTCTGCCTCCTGCTGCCTTTGGAAACGGCCGGCATTGGAGGGAAAACGACTGAAAGCAAATTTCCTTGCAGCAGATTGGTTTGAAAAGGCTGTGGAAAATGACGCTGGTTATTTTCAGGAGGAAAACTGTTATTGTGAAAAAGTAGCATGGATTTTTTTTTTTTGTCTTCGTCTTTCTAATGAAGCTTTGCCAAGATGGACAGGGGTATAAATGAGAGGGACAACACACATCTGACATGAGCTTGGATAGCTTGTATGAGTGTGGAGCTTCTCCCCGATGCTCCCGAGACCTTGCAGCAATTCGTTTTATCTCAGCAGACTGAAGTGATTTAGAAACAGGCAATGTCCTTCCTTTGGAGGGGCACTTCTGTACGTTGTCGGGGGGTCAGACCCGGCTCTGTCAGTAGCCTGGGACCACAGGGCACCGAGGGAGAGGCGGTGGCTTCCTTCACAGCTGCTCTTTGCTCCCTGCTATGTGCACTGGTGAAGAACCAAAAGGTTAAACTGGGTGCAGGAGCTGAACTTCTGACATTAGCCCTGCTGCTGGCTCCTGCTGGACCTTTGCAAGTTGCTTCTTTTTTTTTTTTTTTTTTTTTTTTTTTTTTTTTTGTCAGAGAGATGCAAATACAACATATCCAGCCTCGCTGAGGGGCTTGGGGCTTTGAGGACTGGCTGCCATCTCCTCTGCAAAACCTCTCACAGAGGAGATGGGTGCTGTAAGAGCATTTCTGTTGCTGCAAGTGCAGCGGAGGGAGCCCGGCTGAATTAGCTGCCTGCTTGCTCTCCTGAGGACATTTTGGCACAGCCAGTGCTTGCTGGGTCCTTGGCCCACCTGTGCTGAGCTCCCTTCTGCCAGGGTTAAGCTGGAGGAAAGCTGCTAGCTTAAATTGGACTTATCTTAGGGCTTTGTGATTTCCCTGGCAGGTTCAGTTTCCTTCCTTCAGAGGAGTTCAGCAAGGCTGCATGTGGGGAGGCTGGGCTGGAAGGCTTAGCAGCACGCCAGAGCATCCTGACCTATTTAATAAGCCAATCTAATACGCTTAACACGCAGCTCATCAGGACCATCATCACCAGCCTGAGGCCAACTGGCAGGTGACTGGAGTGATCTTGTACCCTGTTGTTCAGCTGCTCTTGTATTACCTGACTCCACTAAACCACGACGGTGTTGTTGAAGTAAGAAACGCTGCCCTTGCATTTTGCCACCCCTGAGCTACGCTGCATTTTAATGTAGCTGTGCATTCCCAGTTATGATTGTGGAAGGTGATGCAGAGGTTTGGATGCTTGAGGCAGTTCATTACCCTCACTTTTCTGCACCTCTGCCATGTCAACCATGAGCTACAGTGAAGGAAAAGAATCAGAGAATGGTTGGCTTTGGGTATTTAGATATGGAAGGGTTTTGGTGCAGCTGAAGGGGACGGGTTAGGTGGCTGTTCCTGGGATCCCCTCTGTCCTGTACATACAGACCAGGGAGCCTGCTCTTGAATTTCGTAGCAGCACTTACAGCTAGTCTGTGTCCAACACTGATCTAGACGCTGACGTTTCTTTAGGTAATAAACACAGTCGCTAGGATCCCAGTAGGCTTTTTCCCTCCTTCTCCAGACAAATCTCAATTTCCATGTAATGATGAATCCATCATGCTCGTTATAGCTGTGGGGAAAGGTTAGCCTTGTCTGCCACCACCTCATCTGTATTGCTGAGACACATGTCAGAGCCAGGAAGAATTTATTTCTGCTGCAGATCTGTATTTAATCATGGTAGCAGTTCTAGATTTTATTATTACAACAGCACAGACGCCCTCTGTTCATTCATATTGTATTGCTGTGTTTGTGTCACACCTGGGCTTGAGGCTTCAGAGCTGAGCGGCTTCTCAGGCTGCGTGAGGCTGCCTACGGAGGGGTGATGTGAGGAGCGGGCTCAGGGCAGAGATGGCAGTTTTGGGGGGAGAAAAGAATCCCTAAACCAAATGAAAATGAATGGAGGTCCTCTGAGCTTTGGTATGTCTTAAGCTCTTTGGGAGCTTCTAGCTCCCAAAACTACAGAATCATGCTGTGTATCATGTAATTTTGCTGCAGGCTTATCTTTACCCTAAGTGGGATGGAAGAGAATGACTCTGACTGCATTGTGCCATTCTGTTTGTGAATATAAATAGTTAGACTACCAGGGACTTTGCTATAAGCAGTGTAATAAAATATTATATAATAAAATATTTAATAAAAATAATAGAAAAAGATACTTCATCCTGAAGGCTGCATTTCTAAGGAATTATGACAAGCTCAGAAAGGTCTTGCAGTTGGCACTGTGATGTTTGTGTGGTAGCTGCAGAACACAGGGTCCATATTCTAGAAGTGATGGAGACCTCTCCCCCTCGACTTACTCCTGCCCCGGGGTTACTGCCAGAGCTCTTGCCAGGCCTTGAGTCAGCAGAATGTCAAATGCGGGTGGATGGAGGCAGATGCCCCAGGAGATATTCCAGCGTTGCACTGCCTCTGTACTGAGCTGTGTCTAAAAAGCGCTTACAACTTTAACTGCCCAGAAAGCTACTGGAAGGTTGTTCTTCATCCTGCACAGCAGGGACAGCCCCATTTTTGCTGTGAAGAGCTCTACACAACGTTGCCTGCTGCTGCTGAAACCTCGGGGTCTAACGGGTGACTTTGTATGAAGCTGGTAGGGAAGATGTGTGTTTATCTGTGTAATGTGCGTATGTAGTGCCACAGATGTGTTCCTTTCTTTTATACCCTCTTTCCATGCTCTGAAGTGTGTCCCCTGTCGAATGCCTCTGGAGGAAATGCACTCAGATTGGTGACTGTACCTGTAAAATGCAGAAAAGCCTCCCACCTTATCACCCTGTCAGAGACCTTCCCGGGGGGATCCGCATCGTCTGTTTCTGTCAGATGCCTTAAAGAGATCTTAAATATATACATTCATAGCAAAAATTCATCTTCATCCCACTAGTAAGTTGATTAAAACTCCTATACTGCAATTACTGAAGAGCAAAGAAGGAACCGAAGATGTTAATGAATAGTTTGGAGCTAATGCAATCTGGTAATCCTGTGGAAACAGCCCAACTTTGTGCTAGGTGATAACAATTTATGATGGTTCAGCCTGGTGCAGCAAAACACACAAGTGGGCATTTTGCTAAGTTACTGAAATGGCACGAAACAAGGGATTTATGTCTGGCTTGAAGGTCGTGTATGTGACTCCACTTCTTGCTGTTTTTAAGTTTATGATGGTGTCACAGACCACAGGTGGCACTCCATGTATATGCTGGCTGCCTGCAGTGCTCTGTAAAGTGAGTAAAAGGCAGCTGGTCTGATTTCTGCTTGATTTAAGGTCTTGCTCCTTTATTAAACGTTGTTTTGGGCCAAGAGCTTGTGAAGGAGAGGAAGGGTGCTGCTGGCCATGGCAATAGGCACTCCCATACCCCAGTGTCTTTCTGCACAGCAGAGCCCAGAGAACTTTTGGTTGCAGTTAGTGTCCATGGTACAGTCTGCTCTTGACCACACTGACAGTGTAAAGTAAACATCTCAGGCAAACACAAGCATCTCTGGCAAATGCAAGCAGAAGATTCAGTATCAGTGATGCAGTGAACACCGTGTGGGACATGCTGCTCCCTCACACACAGCAAGAAGTAACTACAGAGGTACCAGTAATAACGTCAGAAATGTGCTGGGGTTGTGTGGTTGTCCAAGACTCAGGCATGATGTGTTTTCTATATCGGGTGCCAGACCTAGCCTCATCCACGTTGTAGTGGTAAAGGAGGGCAGACCTGAATGATGCAGTCGAGATGTCTTTGTTTTAATGATGATGAAGGAAGAAACAAGTGAAAAGAAACAAGTAAAAAGATGCAAAAATGCTTGTGTGACATTTTTAAAATGGAGACATCTTTTGAGCTTTTGAATGGATTTGGCTGAAAGCACTGAGGAAGGCAGCAAGGAGCTAACCAAAACTGAGCTGAGGGTGTCCAGGCTCAACAGCAGTGAGGGCACTCAAAGCATGAAGCAGGTCTGAAACACTCGTCTCAATATGGGACTGAGATGCCAGATTCATGAACAACATTTTGTTATTGTAATTTGAAAGTTTACCATAGTCTCTGCAGACTTCAGCTGAGCTTCATGCCATTTCCCTGTCATATTTAATATTTGCTCTTTTTGCTGTAAATATTTAACTTCCCAGTGTGAGTTTGTGAACTGGCTGCCCTGGACTCAAGTCGATATTTTAATCAGACAGTTCTGATGGCAAACTAATGGGAATTAAAACTCAAACCAAATACACGATACGTAGTCATACTATAAGAATTTATATCATTAAAACCTATTAGACTGTTGTAGACAAAGGGTTTTAGTATGGTTTGCATGTTGATTTTAGGCACAGGAACATTAATGGTATTACCTATGTTGGACGCTTCTGGATGAAGTTGCAGTTCTGAGAACTGGAACAGTAATGCAGACAGGCTGAGGGGGTTTAGTATTTGCCTGCAAAGTAATATTTAAGTCTTAAATATTTAAACATTTAGTCTTCCCTATGGTGTTTAATCCCTGCCTAACACCTGCTGTCTGTAAATCTTTGGCTCTGGTGCTGGTGCCATAGTTCTCTACAAAGCATTCAAGATCTGCACAGGGTGCTGGTGTTTCTGTAAATGGATTTTAGTTATCTGCTCAGAAGAAGTTGGAAAATCACTGAAGTAGACTCTGAAGAGCTGTTCCTAGTTTTACAGATCATTTGAGTGTTACACTTGCTTTTTCCAAAAAGAGAACTACCTGAGATAAAAATTTTAAGAATAATATTTTTAAGTTAGACAGAAGACTTTTCAACTTTTAGGAGTTGATTGAGTTGCAGTTGCAAATCGTGTTGGCAGTTTTCTTATGTGGTTGAAGCAGATACTCAGTGCTGAAAACCTAGAAATGTGTTTCAGAACCTGAGTCACAGTTGAAGTTCTGTTGGCAGCAGTGATAGATACTATTCTATTTGCTTCCAGGGAGTGCTGAGGTGAGGAAGGCCGTTTTCAGCACAAAAGTTTTCTGAAGTATATTTACCTACCTGAATGTCACATCTGGAGTGAAGATGTGGGAAAGAAAAGCTGGCATGACAGCTCTGTTAAGCCCGGCTCACAGTGTGCGCTGAGCTACGGCAGCGCCAGGCTCTCGCCTACTGAGATGTCAGCCCTGGAAATGGTAATTAAAACACCCCACGCATGGCTCTCTGTCTGATGTTAGGGTATTTCAGGTCCAACGCTGTCGTGGCTGGAGAGAAAAGCCCACCGCCCTGTTTGTGTCCTGAATTTCACGTGCAGGCAGATGTGGGGGATGATTGGGTGTGTGGCAGGGGACAGAGGGGCTTCAGTCAGAGATGGGGCTGTTCATTCACTCTCCTGGTACAGGCGTGGACTGAGACTGCTCCTCTGTAGAAAATAATTTTCTGTGGTTTTTATTCCTCCTAGGGGGGTGCTGCGTGCTGTCCCCTGGCTCTTGCTTTGAGCTCAGTTCCAGCCTGCACATGCCACAAACTGCAGCGTAATCTGCAGTGAGCCTGGGCTGCTGCCTGCCTTGGGCAAAGCCCATGAGAAACCAACTTCTTTAGTGGATTTTGGAGCAAAACACACAAATGCATTATTGGCCAAGACCTGGCCTCTTGCTGATGTTACATATTTGATGCCCTTTGGTTGTTTTTAGTGTCCTCATGTGAGAAAAAAGCCATGGACGAGACAGCATCACGTATGTGTAGTCTCTAGTTTGTGTTTTAATTGCGCTTCCTCCCTTCATAATTCTTTGCTATGGGAATTATGGCTGAAAAGGTGTAAGAGAAATACGGTCCAGACAGTTTGTGCCTAGGAGTATCAGATGTTTAATTGCAGGGTGCTACGAGCCCCTCTTCGGAAACAAAAATCACTTGAAGGTCTTCCTTTGATCATATTTTATTTATTCTTCCACAGCCTGTCATATCTAACTCTGGAAACTGGAATAGTTTTTACACCTGGAGGAGATTCTCCTCCTGCTCTGCTGTGTACCTCTTGCGAGGGTGCTCCACGGGCTCTGCTTTTCTCAGCTCTTCCTTGGGGCGAACACAGACAGCAGGAAAAAATGAACTGTCTGTGTTCTGCTGCTCAGATTTATCTGGACATTTCACCCTCACTTGATTAAAAAATTTGCAAACCAATCTGCGGTGCTGTGCAAGGAGTAGGATGGCAAAAAGATTCATGCCTGCACCAAGCTTTGATTTGTTTTTATCACTTACTTCAAAGAATGCAGATAAGTGGTATTTTCTAGAGAGACAGAGTTAATCTTTTTCAACACAAGGCATAAACTGAAATTAAACAGAAAATTGTGATGCAATTTCACCTATTAAAGGAAAAAAAATGCATTAATATCAAAGTGCTTATTTACAAGGGTATGCTATAGTTTATGATCCCCCTGAAAGAATCGTCATAATATTTTCTAAAAATTCAGGCTGAAGCATCACCCCGTTTTCTTCCCAATGCAAGCAAGTCAGTTAAAGCTGAAGACTGGAGCTGAGAAACTCTGTTTGAACGACACATTTTGGACAAATAGTTTACCTGTTGAAAAAATGCAAATGAAACAGGCTTTTTTCTACTGAACTATTTGCTGATTTAATCTAAATATATTCCATTATGAGAAATTTTGCTTACATTTAAATTTGAAAAGTAAAAAACAACAACAAAAAAATCATCATACTAAAATAGGTGTTTCATTCGCTCACAAACTGATCAAGGTTATACTCTTCACTTCACCAGCAGAACCGAAGTTGTCCTCTCCTTTCGGTTAGTGACACAACGTGAGAGAGTCGTGAGGCCACCACGTGTTCCTCGGCATCTGATGGAGATCAGTGCCGGCTGCTCCCCCAGGGAGAGTCCTGACAGGCCTAGAGGTACAAACACACGTTCCTGCATGGATCTATAGAAGTGGCTGCTTTTTAAAGGAAGAGGAACGGCATTAAATTTGTGGGGCCAATTTCCTCTTCTCCAAACCCTTTTGGCTCAAACTCCACTGTGTGAGCATCCTCCCAGGGAGGGATGCCTGGCTGGGGCCCCATCCCACTGGCACCCTCGTGGTGCCCGTGCCTGACAGAGCAGCAGCCACAAACTGTGATCAGTTGATGGGAGCTGATCGTGGAGACAAAATGCTAACAATTGTGTCAACTGGGTTTTCTGTTGGAGAGATGTGAAGGGCAAAAAGGTTTTAACTCTAGGTGATCACTCTATTTCCTTGACTTGCAAAGCAGCAGTGCTGTGTCTGTGTGTCACCTGGCTGGTACCTGGAACAATGATACTTTGGAATAAGAAGTAGAGACCTGGATGAAAATAGAAGGACAGAAATGAAGGGATGTCCTAATTACAGTGGTCCCTACCAGCCTCTCAGGACAGATTAATTCATCAGCTTCACTGTCACATAAATTTTATATATAGCATTGTGGTGGTCAAATAATTCCTTTTATTTTTGAGGAAAAGAGCAGAGATCTGTGTCATCACACTGAAGTGAAGAAATGTTTATTTCGTAATTCTGCTGAAGGGAAGATTGCTGAAGTGCTCCAAAGACAGTATGGAAACTACAACAGTGAGTTCATCAGAAGCAACCCAGGTACTGCGGTCTCTAACAACAAAAGAGGCAAAATGCCTATCTTTCAACGCACCAGATTAATTCCAAACATAGCTTATGAAGTCCTGTGTCTAAGAGTGTCAAACGCAGCTGTGTTTGCATAGCCTAGTTTGAGATGGCTTTTTGGCAGAGAGTAAGCCTATTTCCAAACAGGCACACACAAAATGTACAATGACCTGCCTTTCTGCCAAATACTTGGTTAAATGGACGTTGTTGCTGTGCTGTTGTTGACACTAAGGATTTGGCATTGCAAGTTAGAGGACAAAATGGTTTGATGTTTCCAAAGATCGGGGAAAAATCCACATGCCTGTCCCTGAGTGCTAGTTGCACTGTAGTTTTATCTCACTGTCAGCCAAAATGGGGATTTTATTCCTGCTCTATACTTGAATCAGTTTGGTTTTTTTTTAAAAAACACCCATAAGTGTTATTTAACTTGATGCTGCAGTCATTGCAGTATACTGGGACAGACAACATAAATACAGGGGCTACCTTCAGCCGCTCTGACCTCTATCTGTAGGGACCGTTGCAGGCCTGAGTTATTCAGGCAGCTGCTGGCAAGATTCAAGGCTGAATTTATCTCAATATCATAAATCCACTGGAGCTTTTAAAAACACAAGAGACAGGGTAACACTGATCTTCAACCAGGCATGTAATCTCTGCTTTGCTGAGGAGACCGCTGTTTTTTCTGGTTTTGGAGGTAGAGAGGTTGCAGTCATTCTGGAAAGAGAGATGTCAACAGGCCATGGTTCGGGGTTTCCCAAGCCATGGATTTGCTTTACAGGAATAGCCTGCAGTTAAATAAATCTGGATAACTGGGCTGGTGAAGGTGCCCTTAAGAAGCAGCCCAAGAGGGAATAAAGTGCAATGGGAAAGCTCCAGCATCCTGGGAATTACTATCAGGAAAAATAAAGATAGTTGTAGCTTTCTTGCAGGCAAACTGGTTTTGGAAGTAGCTGCCCTAGAAATAAAATAGAAAATATTAACAGCACCTCTCAAGTCTCCCAGGGTGCATTTGCTCTGCATTCAGAACCTGACTGCCTGTTCGTACTGCCTTTTTGGGCTGCCCTGTGCCACGGGGACCTAGCACCTGAGGGATGGGGCTGGCAAAGATACAAGATCTTTTTATGTAGTATTTTGTTCTGTTTGGAGAACATGTTTGTCTGCTGGCTCTGAGACCCAGCCTGGATGCAGCCCAGCCGAGGGCGGTGAGCCTGTGGCTGCTGGAGCTGGAGGCTGCACTGTAGGTGCGCTGGTCCAGGGAACCCCTCGCTGGCTGCCCCATGAAAACACTCTTATTTATATAAAGCAGAAGAACAAGTTCAGGAGACATTGAGAGAGACTCATATTTCATCTCTTTTAAAATTTTTCCCTAAATTCATAGCGTCATGAATAGCACACCTGGGTAGGATGCAGGAGGCTCACCTCCTTACCCAGTTTCTATCAGATAACAACTGATAGAACGTTTTTGTAGAAATACCTTAGCAGGTGTTGAGTGTCAAGGCTTTATCATGGAAAGCTTCAATTACTGTACAGACATTATAGAAGAAATGCCTAGAATTTTTGGAAATAAATGTCATTTGGGGTTAGTAACTGGCTTTATCTAGCCTCTGATAAGGGAATATTTGGATAAAAGGATATATGTATTATGCTCCAAGGCACAGCATTATTTGCAGTGTGCGGTCGAGCTTTGCATATGTTCCTGATGCTGCAACTGAGTTTCCATGGCTGGGGTGGGAATGGATCTCCAAGAAATGGGACAGAAGCTCTGCTGCTGTGGTTTTTGGGGGAAAGGAGAGAGCGGGTGAGGTCCGGGGTCCGCTTGCAAATGGTTCTTTACTCAGAAAGAAAGCAACTGGGTTACAAAGGATTTTGGTTACTCTCCGCAAAAAAAAAGCATTAAGCTTTTTCCCTTGATTTCTAGTCTATGTTTGTGTGAAAACATAATGACAGTTAAACGAGCTTTGTTAAATCTTTCATTAAAAATGCTAGCTGTGGAGAAGGCAGGGGAGTTAAAAAAGTCTCGTGTTCTCCCTGCAGACTTTCTGGCAGAGACTCCTACAAATACTGAGGTTTGCAGATCTGTGATTCCTACATCCAGTTGCTCATTTTTTTGCACACAGAAATGCCTGTGAGTGCCTGTTTTGAGAGAGATCCTGAATATTGTTCTATTCCATCTGAAGTAATTTTTCTCCCATTTCCAAATGGGAGAAGAATTTTGTGTAAATGTGATGGTGTGTTTAAATCCACTGTTTTTTTTTTCATTAAGGATCAGCTAATTATTTTAAAAGAATATCTACAGAGAAGAGAAGAGACAGGCTTTTGGGGACAGCTATAAACTTTATAGATCATCCCAATTTCTGGGTGTAAGTGGTTTGATAAACTACCCCAGGATATGGAACCCTGGATAACAGCAATCCAGGTCTGCATTTTAGAGAGATTTTGGAAAAAGCCAAGGCTGTGCGTGCTCAAATGCTGATGTAAGTTATATCACAAGTGACTGACAGCTGCATTTCCCATTTAAATGGTTTTCACAGTGCTCCTTGTGTTTGTTTTGTACTAATTAAGTTTTAGCATGCCCTCAACTTTGTGTTAGTATCTCTTAATTATATTAATAGCTACACTGAAACTGAAAAGCATGGCTAGCAGCCTACTCAGTACTTTTTACAAAACTGATCTAAATGTCGCATTTATTGAGATGCCTATTTTATCTGCCTTTCAAGTCCCCAATGCAGTGGATTTTTACTTCTTAAAGCAATTCCTTTGTAGGCCAACAAATGATGGCTTCCACATCAGGAGCTTCGCTAACCTGTGCCGATGCTCTGAGGAGGTGGGTGGTTTCGGGGTTGACCCTGGCAGTGTTGGTGTGCTCAATAACTAGGCATCTCCACTGTGACTCATGGCAGTTCAGAACAGCAAATACTAGTGCTAGCTTCATTTTGTGCAGAATGACTGGTGCAAAGCAATGCAGCTTTTTGTGCACCTCCTTGTTTAGCAAAGGCCGTAATTTGTGCAGCATGTGTTTGGTGTGGAAAGACAATTTAATGGAGGCATATTTCCTCCCACTTACAAATCAAATTCTCCTAATAAACAGTGAGTCAAATCACAGGAAGCTTGGGGAGATGCTTCCTCTCTCATATGCTCTTTTCTTTCCCAGATAGTGGGTGCTTTGAGGCAGCAGCTACATTTTCCTATCTCTCTCTGACGATCTGGACAGAGCACGATAGACTGTTGGCTTTAACAACTCACGGAGTATTATAAAAGGAGCACAGAAGTGGCTTGTATGAAAATAATCAAGTCCTCTTCTTTTACCTTTGCCTTTCATGGTTACTGTATTTTTAATACAGTTTGAGGCAGTGACCAGAATGAAAACATCGAACGCGTGCTGTGAAACCAGTTCATCCTGCAACCAGACTGCATGTTTGGTGTTTGGAGAGGGATGAAGTAGTGTATGCCATATACAAAGTTCTTTCAGCCCTTGGCTTGAGTTTAAAACCTTAGATTAAAGCCTTGGAGTCAAAATGCTCTTTTCCATTCTTTGAACTCTCAGTAGGAAAAGGATGTTGCTGCAGAGAGAGCTTGGACGTGTTTCAGCCAGCTCTGTGCAAGTGATTAAAGATCACCATCACAAAATGAGAGAACAAAATTGTGCAGAGTGAGAATAAACAGGATTCTGGTTATTAAAATCATTTTAAAGGTCAGGGTGTTGAGGGTCAGGGTCCCTTGGGGCAGCTGTTGGGTACTACAAAGCCAAGGGGCAGTCTCTGTCCCACCTTGTCCCGCTGTTCATGGACCACATCCCAGGTTGACTCTCCCTTACTGGCATCTCCCAGGGCTTCAGCTGTGACCTGCCGGGGGGGCATGCTGATGCTTCTGGTATTTCCATTTTGCACTGCTATCTCCTGTGACTCAGTATGGAGCTGTGGGTTGCCTTGTTTGTTCACTAAAGCCGGCGTTGAGTGGCCTGCGCTCAGTCTGTGCAACTGTTGTCCCAAAATGTGGGATCTTTACCCGGTATGCAAGATCGATACACATACAGGGTTGAGGTGTTTCTTTATTTACAGCTCTGCACAGAAAAGGGAGCTAGGTGGTATTCCAAAAAGCTATCTCTGTTGGACACCAAAATTACAACTTATTCGTTTTGTTACATGATTGGTTTGCATTCCTTGGTTAGTAATTAACACATCATTTGCCATTGGTTAGTTATATTTAAATTAGCATCACTTGCTATGTAAATTAGCACGCCTGCTCCTTACAGGTGTAAAGGGACACGTCTTCTTGGTCCTGAACTGAGTCAGTGGTTACAATCTCCTCTGACCATCTTTGCCTTTACCCCAGTTATTGTTGCATCCTGCTGACTTTATGCCTTGCTGGCAGTCTATTAATCTTGTGACCTTATTGGGGCAAGATGTTTGTTTTTTTATTCTTTTAAGTTCCTCTTCAAAGGAAATGTGATCAGCAAAGCATGCAGGTTTATACAATATGTTCATTTACTATTAATTAACTGTTAGTTTTGAGTTGTCATAATCTTACCAAACTCCTGTTTTCTTAAGCTCATTTTAAAAGTAAAACAGAGTTCTTTCTTCCACCTTGTCATTTTGTAAATCAATTTTATACGTGAGTGACAGAGGAGTGATATAAAAAGCAAAGCCAAAGAAGAGAAGGCCATGCCACAGAGTCTGTTTATAGGGCAGTGCATTTACTGAAGCATACTCTGTTTGCTCTGGTTTTTAAGCTTTTTGGAGCAGGAACTATCTCTCTGACAAGGTCTGAATGAGTCCTAAGATGGTGGCACCCAAATTTTGAATGGGGTCCTTAAAGACTGACCACTCTTTCTAAAATAGAGACACTCAAAAGCACTTAGCAGTTGCTAAGGCCATTCAGGGACATGTAAAACACTTGTGTTTGGGCAACAGCAGCAGCATCTTTCTGAGGAAGAGATTTGAGTGACCAGGGAAAATGGTGTGAAGTGCAAACATGAAGCCAGGAGGTACCCACTGGGGCAAGGCTGGTGAGAACCAGAAAGACAACTCTGCTGAGTGATGTCTGCCAGCTTCGCCATCTCCTCTGTGCCCTGATAAGGAAAGTGAGTGCATGGAGCCAGAGAAACCACCCTCCTCGCTTTGCATATTCCGATCTGAAGTAGCACCTGAAATCATGACTGTGTAAATACACATTTGCCAAAAGCACAAGGAAAATTCCCATGGCTGTGGCACTGAAATAACAAGATTCTTTCTCAAATTTAGCTGCCTGTTCAATATTGATTCAAAGTGGTCTGAACACACAGTTTACAGGACACACCAGCTTACTTTGCAGAAACTCCATGTTATAGTCCAATTTTATATTTGTACCAGGTCTGCCATTTGATATCTGTTATAAAAGCTGCACCATATAATGATCTCAATGAGCTGACAACCAAAAGGGAGCCAAGAAGTGAAAAATAGCCATTGCAAGGGGAAAAACTGCCCGGTGACAGAATTGTAGATGGGAGTTTGTATTACATCTGCTTCCCCTTCTCCTTGCTATGTCTGATTAATTTGCAATAATTGCGTCAAATTCTCTGATGTCTTACAACTGATTTGCATGATATGTGGGAGCATTAAAAACTGCAAACAACCCAGGGGTGGAGTGCCCCAAAGGTAAGTCTTGGAGTTATTCCTTGATTTCTCAACCCACAGGTGGTTTTGCTACAAATGTGAATGGGTTTTTCTCTGCAGCCAAAGCATGCTAGAAGTGGAGGAAAGTATTTAGAAAAGGCCGAGATTCTCGGGTGATATTATTCCAATAGCTCAGGCTATTAAAAAAACCAAACCAAAACAAAACCAAAACCCACAAGAAAACACACAAAAGGAGACTGTGATACCTTGCAAAACCTCTAATGATAAAATAATAAGATAAAATAATACGATAAAATGATAAGATAAACCTGGTCATCGTCTGTATCAACCATATTGAGAGTTATTTTAGGGGTTCTGTATTACAACATTTGTGGACTGAGCATTTTAGGGACTGTAATACCTATGCTGAAGGCTGAAGACAGGCTATCTGCTCTTGACCCTCTGCTGTATTTTGGTTTCTGGTGCTGGTCTGCAGTGATGTTAAGGCATCAGGAAGAAAGACTGCTACTTATTACTGCTGTGATCTCCTGTTTAAATCCTGCATGCAGATTTGAAGCAGAGCCATATGAAGACATCACCATTCTGGTCTCATTCTGGTTTGAAACATCACAGAAGAAAATTAAATAAAAAGAGAATATAAAATGTTTTACAAATTATTCCACGGATATTATGAAGGTGAAGCAGTGCAGATGAAATACAAGGAGCAATTGCAAATCCATTAGCAGCAGTTGTGCTTGGAAGTCTCATGTCTGTTATGGAAATTTGTAGGCAGCTGTCCATAAATTGATAAAAATGCAGACTCCAAGCAACGCTCACAGTGCTGAGGCTAGAACAGTAATGGGGGAGCTGTGCAAGGCTTTAACACTAAGTATTCTCCCTAACGATAAACACAGAGAAATGAAGAGGAGGCTGGGAAAGTCAGAATTAGTGGCAATCCAACTTAATAAGGAGAGGTGATAATTTCACAAGTGCTTTTACAAGGAATTAATCAGTTTAATGCAGAAATTAGGAAATTATGTATAATCAGGAGCTCAGTTCAATTAACACCAAAATCAAAAGCATTTCAAAGGTTTATCTGTCTTTGCCTTTTCAAGTGTATAGTATGGAATAAGGTTTAATCAAATGAAGCAGCATGTAGTGTTATAGATACAGTAACTACCTGGTGGTGCCAAAGGGGAGAGGGGATATAATAATGCTGTAGGCAATGTTACCTTTAAATAAACTTGTTTGTAGAAAAGTAGGTTCAGGGGCATCAGAGGATGGTAATAAGATGAATTTTGGAAAGCAGAGTGAAAGATTACTGTGGGCAATGCTATGTGAGGTTTTAAAGCACAAAATACTCCCTCGTGCGTGTGACCAAGCAGCTGAGGCTTGGAAGCTTGCCTAGAGGTGGGTTTGTATTATGGACACTGCTGAGAAAATTCTGTGTAAACTTGTTTCTGTTGAAGTAAAAAAAAAGCAAAATAGCCATCTGCTGGCACTTGAGCATAAAAATGTCACCCACAGGATTTCAGATTCAATTTAAATGAAGAAACTTATTGTGGATTAAATAAGCCAGCAGAGCATATCTATATGGAGTATCAAGAAGTCCTAAATTTTTTTTTCCCTTTTCTAATGCAACACAGCTGAGGAAGAAAGCAGGCTGACTTTATCATGTTCTTAACTACAGATGTGTAGATACAACTGTTTGAATGGTTTATACAGAATTTTATCACAGAGGAAAACCAAAACATCTATGTCTGAGCTGCGTGGGAAACTGTAAGAATGCAAATGAGGAGAAGAAATTTATTTGATTTACATGGGAGAAATCATGGCCAGAAATCAGGCTCTCCATACTGCAAGTAAAAGTGAGAAAGGGATGCATGTGAAGCAGCCACATCTCTTTGTATAATACCTTTGAACCATTAGGAAGTGGGTCTGTAACAGCAGTGGGGATCCAGATACTGGCCCTCGTAAGCTGCATTCTATTTGTTAGGTAAAACAAGGTGAAGGATGTGGTGAAGCTTTGCCTGTGGAGCAGACAGATAAGGTGTCCGATCACACTGCGGGGCAGGTCAGTTAGGTGCATACTCGCATGATGTCCTTTCTACTTGATGCCAAAATCAGACATGGCAGAGCTCTTGGGTGGTATCAGCTAATGTGGTATGGGGAGTCTGCATTTGCAGCAAGACTGCAGTGGTCTGATGTTTTGTGCTTGATGAGAGTATGTGAACAGGAGCTGCTCCCTTCATGGTGTTAGTTATTTGATGTGTCTTCTTGTTATGCTAGTAAGTATAATATAGGACCACAAGACTGGGAAGGACTATTGGGTCTTTTATTCCACTCTCATTCCTGGGCCATGGCCACAAATGTTGAATCTGAACCTGTCTGGAGAGCTCAAGGGGTTCCCTGGTGGATGTTCAAACCCACATGAGCTCTCTAGAAGTGTGTCAGGTCAGCCAAGCTCTCAAAATCCTTCTTTACCTCCATTGAGCAATAGGCTACAGATGACTAATTAATGTGTGAACATTTAGTCTGCAGACATCTGGAGCTGGGAGAGATGAATGTCACCTCTGTCAACCACATTAGGTGGATCAGGACCTAGCAAATTGTGTGACTTGCAACACAACTGCCTTCTCAGAAGAAAGAGGACAGAAAACAGCAGAAGAAAAATAAAAATAAGATATTTCGCAGCAGGTTCAAGTTCCGCCTGGAACTTCCAGTGGTCCCAATGGAATCACTGGGAGCAGAATTTGCAGAGCACTCGTGCGTAGTCCAGCCCGTAGATTTCACAGTGGTCCAACCCTTCTCCTTGGTCCTGTTGTAACTCATGCTGGAACGGGTGCTCAGTTTCCTGCAGTGGATGAGATGGCTCCATGCTGCTGAGATGGGTAAGGTGCCGCAATGTACGCAAGTACCTCACCTGCTCTCACACACAGCTGCCTGAGCATGGAGGAACCAAGTGTCCTGGTGCCCACGTGGCTGCTGTGGGGCTTGGGACAGATGCTGCTGTGATTGCTGGAGACTGGGGCCATAGAAGAGGACAGCACCGTGGTCTTCTTCCACACCAGCTGTGACTCACATCTGTAGTTGTGTGGCAGATGCCTGGTTCTCTCTCTGCTGTGCATTTGGAAATGTCAGAGATGTCTTCCCTTATAGTCAAGCTGCGCTAGTGCTATTGAAGGGAGGTGAGCCCTCCTAAAACCCTTGTGGTGGTGGAAGCTGAAGGTTTTCCCCCTCAGAAAGGCTGTAGGGGAGCAGGAAAGGTTCAGAGAGGACAGCTCTGATGATACAAAGGATGGAAAGCAGCTGAGAACAACAGAGTTTGGTGAGTTTCTGAAGACAGAAAGAGATGAGGGAGGGCATGGTAGAGGTTTATAAAACCTAGAATGGCTCCGGCAGGGGGATGGACATAATGTTCACTGCCCTTTCAATGCAAGGACTCCGGGCCAACAAATTACACTAAAAACCAGTGTCAAAACAATGTTTGGTTTACTCAAGGTTTAGGCATCAGGTTTAGGCATCAGGTTGAGGCAAGCTGTGGAGCAGGTGGCACGGGGAGCTGTGGTTGGTTGTCAGAGGTACTGGGTTGAAGCGCTTTGCTCTTCCTTCTGTCCCCTCCCAATTCAACTGCTACAAAACAAGAAAATCCAACTCTTGGTGGGCTTAGGCCACATAGCAGTGTTTCTCAGGGGTGTGCGCTGCCAACATTTCCCAGCACATATTCCTCTTGCTATCTTGCTATATCCAACTGCTGCTATCTCTGAGAGAAAGGAAGCAGTGCTGCATCCTCAGCTCTCTTTCTTGGAAGGCTTGGACCTTCAGGAGAGTAACTCGTACCTGAGTGACTTGTGGCACAAACTTCTGGAGAGGGTGGCCCAGGCTTACACCTTGCCCAGGCTGTGGCAGGGCAGAGATGGGCTGCAGCCTCACAGGTGTGCTGTAGACTCCGCACCAGCTTCAGTTAGGCAGCACGTTACAGCGTGCCTTGGGGATTTCCTGTTCAGAAAGCAGAGAGAAAAGGGCCATCAAACTTTTATGGCAGGTTGTAGTTAATTTACATGAGAATTCTTCCATTTCAGTGCATGGAAAATATTTTTATAGTAGCTGTGCATGATGTCCATTCCAATCCTTTTACATCAATAACTATCTTTTCAGGACTAAATTTATTAATGAAAACCCAATGACTTTCTCTAAGAAGTCTGAACTGCTAGAGAAGCTAAAGATGATGATCTATTAACTGTGAATTTAAAATATCTTGCTTTAAAAAACCTACTGTATTTGAGAACCCTGTCTTCTGTGCAACGAATGGAGTAGTTTTACCCTCAATTTGTTCAGGTGTATCAACATTACATGGTCCTGTGCTAAGTAGCAACAACTGAACTGCTTCACCTGTTCAACACTGTAGTTTTGTGTCTTAATGTAAAATGCTTTTACAGCGAGAAACTGTGGACAAGTGTTTCCTGCTCATCTTTGCCATTCTACTAACTATTTTAGAGGCCCTAATGTAACCCACTGATTTGTCTTTTCCAAGCATCACTGCCCTAATTTTTGTAGCTGTAACTTCTCTTGAAACTATTCCATGCCCTTGTCACCTCAGTCACCCTTCTGTGTCCCCTGCCAGTTTCTGCTGCCTTCTTTTGGGAGGACTGCCCAGGATATTAGACTGCACAGATAAAACCAGGTGTGTAGAGTGCCATAATACTTCCTGTCACAAAACAAACAAATGATGTATGCTTTGTCCACAAAGGAGATTCTTAGACATGACCACTTAATGAATAAAATATTGTTGTAATGAAATACCCAAGTGAATTTTCACAATAAACCGCTCCCTTTGTCTTTCTTTCCCCTTTCCTTCTGAAGTGTATGAGAACCTCTGCCAGCTTTGCATCTGCCTGGGTGAAGCCCTTTTCCTCATTGCCTGTTTTCTCATTTCTGTCCAGCAATGTGCTTTACCTGGACCGTGCTTCTCCTCAGCATTTCAATGATCTGCATTGTGTTATTCAAACCCTCTCTTGCAAGCACATTGGCACTGTTCAAACTGATAACGATAACCATATAATGAAAGCTAGCCACACCTTTTGGCTGCTCTCATCTAAACTGTCTCATCAACTCACTGTGTCAGCGATTGAAGAAATGTTGGTGGGTAAACACTTACGAGTCACAGGGGTTTCTAGAAGTCACCTGTCCAGGAAGCAGGAAAGTGCCTGGGCTCACGTAACCCCTCAGCCTGGGAACTCTCTACAATCAATGTTGCATCACTGCAAGGTGGGTTCAGACTGATCAGCTTCTGCCCTTTTTTCCCTCCTTAAAACACAAAGTTTTTGATGTTTAATCCTCAAGTAGCTGTATTGAAAAAAAAGTTCTGTATTGTTCTTGAGATACTAGTGTCAGTTGATACCAAACCAAATCCCACTGTTGGAGGGCAGCAGGAGCCCCACTGTGGATTTCCAATAGAGTCAATCATTGTTGACCATTTATACTATAAAAGTCTTCTTATGCTATAAAAATATCCTGCCATTTCTCTGAGTATGTATTAACCCTAAGACATCGGCAGAGTGAAAGCCTGGTATTGACAAACTTTTCTGCTCCCTTTCCTCCCTGCACCGCAGTCACTGCTTTTCAGCTCACAGTTAGTATTTTGCAGCCTCCTGTGCCCCCGCCACTTTCAAGCGGATCCGACAGACCTCATTGAACTCCAGGATGGCTTCCTCCAGGGCACTGAACTCTCCCTCATTTCACTTTCATTTATTTTGCTTCCGAACGTAAGCAAACCAAATCAAATTACTGCCACAGTAATTCTGAGCATGTCTCTCTACATGGAGATTAATGCAGTTGAATTTGTCCACTTTAAAAGTTAATTCAGATTAACTCCCCTGGGCCCCCTGTGCAGTAAAGCCTTCAGCAGTCTCCCACAGAGCGAGGAGACTGGCATCTTCCAGGGAATTAGAGAAATACCTAAGGTGAGACTAATGTAACTTCATCTCATAAAGCCCCTTTCTAGTCCATGCAGGGCAGTGAGGCACAGCTCCGCTGGCCTCCTGTGGGCAGGGACATTAGAAGCTCCCCGGAGTGGTGAATCGAGGGCAGCTGGACCCTAATGGATGTCTGGCACCATGTGAGATGATTCTCCCTCCTTAAGATGGATCAATATCCTAAATGTGAGGAAAACTACATCAGTTCTGTAACATAATGAACAGTGGTGGCTGTAATATCCACTAAGCTAATTGTGCTCCAGAAAAATGCCCTAAATAATTAGGAAGTGAAAGAGCTCAGCACTGTGAGAGGTGAAGTCACTTGAATGTGGGAGCTGGAGTAAGATTCACCCAGAACAGCTTGGAATTATTTTCTAAAAAATTGAGTTTCCATCTTTTGTTTTATTCAAATCAGTTTTCAGAAACCAGCCCTGCAGCATTACCTACCAAAAACTAGTGGGTCACACTCAGTTCCCCTAATCTGCTGTATAACCTGCAAAATGGGAAGTGTATAAACACAGGCATTTAGTGCCATTAGAGATGCCAGGGAGCTCAGCCACCCAAGGACTGGCAGGTATGGCACAGGATCCATAGGGCACCCACACATTTCTGGAGCAGTGAAAGGAGAACAAGCAGGATGTCCTGAAGGATCATAGATGGCACTGATTG
The DNA here is from genome assembly GCA_009806455.1 of Tetrax tetrax. Classification (NCBI taxonomy): domain Eukaryota; kingdom Metazoa; phylum Chordata; class Aves; order Otidiformes; family Otididae; genus Tetrax; species Tetrax tetrax. Next base: position 210,530 of record WHYT01016551.1, read on the forward strand.
CCACTGTTGAGGCAGAAATACTCCATTTGCATCCTTATTTACGAACCTGGGTCATCTCCTGTCTTCAGCTGTCCTGATGAGCACCCACCTGGATGTGCCTAGAGCCCTTCCTCAGACAGCTGCTAGAATTACTTGTCAGGATAAACTTATGTGTGGTGAAGGAAGGAAGAAACAGCTCTCCTGGTACCTTTGTAGACCTCACAGGGATCCTGTGAATCTAGAACAAGTGCCTGAGATTGTGGTTTCGTCAGCATCTGAACCAACCTGATGGCTCCATCTTCCCTTGTGTCCTTCCTCCTGCTCCCCGTGGAGTGATGGCTTTCCCTCCTTTCCTCCTGGCTCCAGACTCTCTGGTTCTTCCTGCAAGATGGTTCCAAAGTATCCACTTGTTTCTGGTGGATTAGCGAGCTAAACTGGCTCAGAGCAGTGTTGCTACAGTTGGTGTCAGCATCAGGAACACGGCTGAGAGCAGAAGAGGGGATTGGCAAAGGGGAGTGGTGCCCCATCCCTGCCCAGCAGCAGTGAGCTGTTAAATTGCCTCAGTTGCTGTGTGAAACCCCACCAATGATCAATGTCTAAACTAGGTGGTATGAACCTGTCCCTGTGTGTTTTCCTTAGCACCTAGAACATGACTAGCTGAGCGCTAGATCAACTATAAACCCTAAAAAAATCAAATTAAAAAATCTTAACAGATATTGATGTCTGTTATTGTGTCCCTCTGACACAAGCTGGTTTTAAGCAAGATGGAGAGTAGTTTCTGTTTGGAAAAACCCAAATTAACCTTCATGATGTAAGACATTCCTCTTGCCAAGAGATCAAGCTTTTCTTCTCCATTTGCTCCTCAGCACAACCCTTCATCAACACTCAAACACAAATTGCAAAGCTACTGACCTGAGTAGCAAAATGACTGCATATGCAATATACCGCATAGTGAGCCAGATCGCCTCTTTTTTGTGCTAATTTTGTTAATTGCAGCAGTTCGTTTATCCTCTTGTGTGAATGGCGTTTTTTAGTATGTGAAACAGTTGACTTCTGCAGCACTCTGCAGCACAGTGAAGTGTGTATGTATTTTTTATATGAAAGATGAAATGATTGGCTAGTTAACACCCTCTGTATTTGGTCAGCAGCTTGATGTTTGGTTACTTTAATTAGGCTAAGTAAGACATTGCCTAAAATATGACTGTGCTTTGTCCCAAAGTTTACATCTATATTGCTCCAAGAACTAATGGAAATGTTGCATTTGCTCTATCGCTGTGACACTGCAGAGCATCATTTTCTGTATGAATAATTTGAAAAAAAATTATACTAATGCTTGCAAATGTCCCAGGGAAATAAGGAACTGGGATCATTCCCATACTGCAGCTGCATAAGCTACAGTTCAGAGAGGATGCGCGACTTGTGCGGTCACAGTAATATCAACATTGCTACAGGGAGCAGATTGCTACAGGGAGCAGATTTCATCCTCAACCCATGCTGTAAATCTTCATATAACTGCCCACACACTTACCAGTATCAGGATGTATCATTGTAGGATAGGATCACAGGAGAAATGAGGTTGTAAGGGCTGCTGGGAGGTCTTTAGTTGAACCTCTTGCTCAGAGCAGGGCCAGCCACGAGCACAGACCAAGTTGCTCAGGGCTTTGTCCAACTAGTTATTGAAAACCTGCAAAGATGGAGACTGTACAGCCTCACTGAGCAGCTTGTTCTCATGCTGGACTGTCCTCATAATGAAATTTTGTTTTTTTATGTCCAGGACATATAGGAAGCAGTATCTCTGAACCCTGGAGGGAACTAAACTCCCAGGCTTTTTCTGGTGCCTATCCACTCCATGAGTCTCTATTATCTTGGCCAAATTCTCATTGATTTAATTGGGATACTTGTATGCTGGGGAGAGTAGTCTGGAGTGGCAAGTCTGGAGAGGGTTTGTGCATGTGAAGAAGGTGCAGAAATTGTATTAGAGCAGCAAATACCTGAACTGCATGGAACCCTGTGAAAGGATCCATAGTCACATCCCAGCACATCAGGCTATTGTGTTTCTGGAGCTGTTTTATGAGCCAAAATGCTGACTGAGTCATGAGCTGGTTCCACCTGACCGCAGCAGCAGAGAGAACCCGCACATGGCAGGAGGAGGAAAAACTGTGTCTGTAAAGCAGCAGGATGAGCCAAAACCACAGAGTTTTGCAAGGCTTCACTAAGCAGCTAACTACACTTGTACACTTCAGTACTTTGGGAAATCTTATCTAAATAAGAGTCATGAATATAATTAAGTGTTTAAACAGCCTCACCCTACTGTGGCGGATATCTCGGTGGGTTAATCATAAACACAGGCAGAATCCCTATGGCAGCCAAGGGGAGAGGAGTGGTGTGTCTTGCAGGTGCTGGATGAGTTGCTGAAGGCCATTTTGACATTGGACAACAAGAAAGCATAGAGATGGAGGGAAAAAAGCCAAGGTAGTGTCTCTTATATTTTTCCATTATTTTTGATGGTGAAAATGTAAGACATCATGCAGCAAGAAAAATGAGGCTTTGAAATACTTAAAGACATTTTAACATTAAGGTCTTGTTTGAGGGTTTCATGTATGTCAGCAAGTTTTGTATTGGTACAGGTTTATCCCTTAAAAGTCTTAAGGAAAGAGCATGAATTCCTTTGAACTGCAAATGGGAGGATATGAATGCTGTGTCTTCAGGGTTTTCTCTTCCTGTTCACTGTGTTTTGGAAGAGTAGTGTCTTCAGGATTACCCTGGTTCACACTTGGCGTGCATTAACTCAGCAGTGCAAGTAGGAGAACAGAAATCACCCGGGGTGCCCCGGTCTGGGGCTTTGGGGCTCGAATGCACCAGAGTAGTTTCTGAAGCCACATCAATTGGTCTAACATGACTGGTCTCTCTCTCTGTAGTTTTGTGATTCTGCCTCGAAGAAGTATGTAGAAAGAACATGCCATGTTTCTTAGGTGCATGCATGTATGCTAGACTCTACTTAGTGAGAACTTCTTATGATTTTAATATGATGCATCTAAGGGTAAAATTTGACATTTCAGTCTTTCAGTGCTTAGGTGCAGCAGCTCGAAATAATCTTATTTTCTTGAAATCAATCCAATTCATGATCTGAGGATTAGTTCTAATTTGTGAAGTGCTTGGTTTTCATATGGAAAGAATATTGGCTTTTTGCTGTAAGAGAACAGAGAAATGTGTGGGTATTTGTGCCTAGGAGTGTATATGTATGCATATAACCATCTTTATTTGTATGTTTCTGTATTTCTGTTTACAGTAAGATTATTTAATTAGGATGATGTCCTGCTTATAGTGGTGGGGGTTTTTTTTAATCTTCTTTTGCAGTAGAGTGGAATGTGGTACTAGCAAAAAAATTTGCTCTGCCTATTGTAGACCAAACCCAGAACTTTTTCACGGATTATGCAGAGTATTTACTGATCCAGAGGTCTGGAACTGAGATCAAAGCTTGGCCAAAGTGCTTAGAGGATTTGCCTGAGAACTTACCATAAATGAATTTATGTAAATAGTAAATGAATGGTAGCAGTTAAATAACTTTAACACAGTGGTAGATTTTAATTTGTGCCTGCCTTAAATTCTACATCAACTGCACAAGGTGTGAAGAAAAAGCTGTGTTTTATTTCACTAGTTTGCTTTCTTCATTGAAACAGTCTTAAGAAAATTTACCTGATACTAATCTAGCATTACCTCTGATAAGATTTAGATTAACTTTTCTATTCCTTCTGCTGAAATGGAATTGTTCTACTGGGAGAACTGCATACTTTTGAAGCCCAAATCATTTGCTATTCCGTGGGTCTGATCCTGCAGGCAACAGAAATCTTCTCCGTCAGATGCGTGGGCTGTCAGATTAGTTGCTGCACCAGAGAGTTCTTAGGCTTGGGACTTTTAAAGTTGGTTCTAAATGGTTTATTATCTTTGGAAAGTGGTAATGGTTTGTTTTTCATGGATTAGATACATCTTGTTTCAGTTGATGTAGTTGATTTTTAAGAAACCATAGTTGTAACAATGCAGAGTGTTGTAAACCAGCACTGCTAAAGCACTTGGAAATTTGAATAGTTCACAGGAAAATGTAAAATAGCACAGTGACACAAATCCAATCTAAAAAATATTAATGCCAATTTTTTGTGGTCCTTTGCTTTGATTGCTCTTTTAACATCAATAGATTTTTAGTCTGAGGATGCTGAAGTATTTGGTATTTCATTCAGTTCATGGTCTCATTTTCTTATGTACTGACACTGCAACTTCAGAAGTGAATTTGGTTTCTATGGATAGTATGAAAATATGCATATTATCGGAGCTGACATTCTACTTTATGATTCTGATTTTATCTCAGATACAGTTCTGGGACAGCTTCAGAGAAATAAGTAGTTGCCTCAGAGTTTATATCAGCATACCTGACAGAAGGATTTGATCCACTAAAAATATATGCTGCGATTTTAGTTATTTAATGAGGTGTAAATGACTGATTTAAAAAAAAATGCACAGTTATTATAATGAGACCAAAAATCATTTTACAATGTTTTGAAAACAAAGCACACTTTTTCCCACTTGTGTATCTCTCTTTGCCGCTCCATAGTCTGAATACTTTGAGGCTGCTGACGTGCGGCTGTGTTGTGTGCAGCGCTGGAAGGAAACCCCCATCACAAAGCAGCTTTGGGCTCGGGTAGGCATGCGGAGCTTGTCAGAAAACCCACACACCACGCAGCAAGGAAGGAGCTGGGCCACCCCTTGGCAACTTCTGGGTGGCTGCAAGAAGTGTCTGACTATGCTTGCACTGTTTTGGGGGCAGATTTGGGTTTCTCTGTAAGCGCTCAGGGAGTTGTAATTCCTCCTTTCTCTGCCCTGTGCTGTGGATGGTCATCTGTACCACTGCTGAGGGAAAGACAGGGGGACAGTCCCCTCACAGGCTCCCTGGGGAGCATTTTGCTCTCATCAGCTCTGTGCGTCATGGCACAATCAAGGCCTTGTGCGTGAGCATGAAATGAACATCTACCGGGGCACTGGGGTGCTGGCTTCGTTAGATGGATCATGATGGCGTTTGCCATCTTGGGGCTCCGTTGCTCAGTGTCGCAGGTTGACCTCTCCTGACTTGGCTGGCTGTGTCCAAGCATGGGATTTGCATGTGCTCACTGCCTGCAGTTTGGCCCAAGCCAGCACGTCCCCAGCGCCCACGTGTAAAAGTCTCTGGCACAAGAAAAACTTGTTCATATTTAGAGCTCTGAGTATTGGGCCATTGCTCAAGATACCCTTAATTTATAGCAAGCTGTGAGCTATGGATACAAGTTTTGCTTGCAGGGAAAGGCAGAATCCAGTTTGAGGGTTGTATGACCTGTTTGTGTGAAGTAGCTCCTGGTGTTAAGCCTGTAAACACAGCAGGAAATTTCCTACTGCCAGTTTTGCACCTAGCTAACATGTAGTGGCTTAGTAGGCTCAGAAAGCACCCTCCACCAAGAAACAAACAAAAAAATCAATGGTACTCTTAATTATTTTGAGCAAGTACCTCCAGAACACTTTTGGCTGCAAAGAGTAAAACGTAGCCATCTTCCTCTTTCCTCGTTACATGCCTTGAATCCTTTTTCCTGGCATTTTCGTGGGTCAGGGTGATGTACAGGCACTGGAGAGCAGGCCTGTGCCTCCAGCAGGTGACCTGGAAAGTCCAGGGCAGCAGGGTCCTGGTTTCACCCTCTGCAGATGGAGAAAGCTGCCCTGGGAGAAAGGGATCCCCTCCAGTCCCCTGTCCCCTGGGGAATGCAGGAAATATCTGGGATCTGCTGTGACAACTAGCAACTTGCTGCACAGGCAGTGGCAGTGAAACACTGGGACGTCCCCTGCCAGTACTGAAACCGCTGCTCTTTGGATGAAGTTGTTCCTCTTCTTCCTGACTCGTTGTTACTTCTTTATTGTTTGTTTTTTTTTTTCATTTTATTGCCTTTTTATTTTTTTATTACGGAGCTACTGTAAAAGCTCTGGAAGGCTGGCATTCAAGTCTTGCTCCTAAAGCTGCTAACAGTATGACTGCATAACTTCACCTAGCTGAAATGCACTGCATGGATGTAAAAGGTGGCTGATGGTGAGGTCTTTGGATGGGACTTGGAAAACATGGGTTGACTCCTGTGTGTAACACCAGCCTTGGGTCCTGCCTGCAATGCACACGTGCTGCACACACCTCAGGGAAGTTTTGCTGAATTGATTCTGATGCAGCTTTTCCCCATTGTCTCTTTCTGTTATATTTTATGTTACTTGTACCAATGTTTACTTCTGCCTTAAAAATCTTTATTACAAGCCCATCAAATAAATACGTTGAATGGGGACCAGACCTGTAGGCATCTTAATTCCTGAAGAAAGCTTGCTACTCACAGGACACAACTCAGCCCTTTTTATCCTCAAAGGATGCCCATAATGACCCAATAGGGCTCCGAAGAGGCACCACCAGGTGCCATTTGAGGACCAAAGCGCTGGTGGCACAGGCAGACTTTGCAAGGCCACTTACTCCTCCATCAGACAAGGTGATGGATAATCCCACTTCAGAGCAGGGAGATTTGCTGACTCTGACCATGAGTGGGCAAGAACTCACGCCGTTGTCTCCCCTTCACCAACCCAGAGAAATGCTGACATCAAGTTACTTGTGTAGACCCCTGAAGTAGAGCTAAACTGATCATTTTCATAGAAAGATGAACTGTGCTCATGTGGAGGTCAGTGCAAGGGCAAGGAAACACATTTGGGCTTCTCAAGTGAGATCTCCCAGATTTTATAAAAATGTCTTTCTTTTTGCCTCAACACACTCTACACCATCTCTGTGTTTGAAATCTCTTTCTGTCACATGAAAAAAGTTTGATATGTGTTTTTATTGTTGTTTTTATACCCTCTTGCTCAAGATTGCCACAAGGGGGTGGGATTAATCTGAACAAATGTAGATGCCTCAAGTGTCTAGACTCCCTTCTCAGTTTATGGGGAGAAATAACACTTTTGGTGCCTGATTCATTTGGATGTATTTCTGCTGCCTACTTGATACGGATAACCTGGGATGACTGGCTGGGATGTAGCAGCCTACCGTTAGATGTCTGAAGTTAGGTAAGATAAATCTGTCACTAGAGTCTAGATGCGTGGCCACAGATTACATTCAGATAAATCCTATTTTGTGACTTTAATGGAGTATTTATGTCTTTTGCCTCTCATGTTGTCTGGTGGAAGTGCTGGCCAGGTAGCTGAGCTGGATCCAGCTGGTGTAAATGGGGAAACTGTCAGAGGGACAGCCAACTGAGAATCTGGCCCAAATTTCTTTTTCAATGTTGATCCATATTTCCTACTTTATTTATGTGTAAATCACTCTGGAAATCTTGTTTCCTGGTGTTGTTTTCTTTTTTTAAGCTGTACCTTTGCAAATGTCAAAATTGAAGTGAAATGTATTTTTTTCTGCTAGCTCTTTACTCTTGCTGCCTTCTGAGGAGATGAGGTGGATTTTCAGGGCGTTTTATAGAATTTATGAAATACACAATCTTTTCAATGACAATGGATATCTTACAATTTTTTTGTTTCTGGCTGTGCAGGCTGGAGCCACGCTAAAAGCCTGGAAGGACCATTATCCAACCTGCACATGCAGACTGAGGCTGACATGCATGCTTTTTCTGATCGGCAGTAACTCTGGGCTTCTATACTCTTAGAAAATAAGAGATAATTTAATTTAATTTAGCCTGCAACAACAGGCATTTATATTAAGTGAAATTCCTTGGCATTTCCTGCAGTTAATGGTCTGTACTGACACAAGGCAACTTGATTGTGTCTGAACCCTGTTCTCATCAGCTGTCTCTTTCAAGCTGTAGCTCAGGGCTTTGGCTAACTCTAAACCCATGGTTTTAGCCAGCACCAGAAGTGCTGTGCTGGTACAAGTGGTTGAAAAAGGCACGTCCCTTACAACGGACTCTGCAGATTGAAAACTACTAGGCTTTGGTGTGTCCCTGCTGAAGACAAAGGGGTCCAAAAGTCTGCTCCGCACTGTGGCTTCCTCTAAAACAGAGATGTGGTAGGATGGTCTCTCCACCGAGAGCAAATGCCTGTATTGCCTCTCCCAGAGTGTCTCGTATTGCTCCAGCTAACGCTTGTTCCTACTGGGGATTTGTTGGTGATAGGGAATTACAGAAGATGAAACAGAGACTTGCTCTAATGCACTGCTTGCGACAAAAATAAGTAATCCTTTGTAAAGCCGAAATCAGCTTTCACTTCTTACCTTTTTTCACATGCTTCAAATAAGTCCCAAATAATCTTGCCTTTTGGGCAAGCAGGTAGGAACTATGAACTATGACATACAGCATAGCTTCTGTAGGACTGTTAACTTCCCTCTCCCTTGATTTTGCCATCTTTAAAAATGAGTCTATGCTTGCCCTCGCAAAACTCTCTGAAATCCTCAGAAGAAAACATTTCTAATTATTATCAGATAGATATTTCTACTGCGTTACTGAGGAATACATTTAAAATAAACAAAAGGAAAAGTCTTCTGAAAAGGGCTTATCACAGTAGAAAAAGAATAGGAGGTTGGGTAGGATTATCCTGACTAATATTAGGTATTATAGAGGATCCAGGCTTCTTGTTGTCATCGAGGGAAGTATTCCTCCTGAAAACAATTGACATAATACCAGATAAGCTGTTAAACGCTGTCTGGGAGAGCCTATCTGTCTCCACCGGTCTGCTACGTGGGGATCCTGCAAGCTAATATGCAGTGGGACCCTCCCTTCTTCAGCCCCAGCAATGGTGAACTTAGTGGGTGACCGTTGAAAGAAGTGGGCTACATTGAAAGGAGTGTGGCCAGCAGGTTGAGGGAGGTGATTCTGCCCCTCTGCTCCACTCTGGTGAAACCCCACCTGGATCTCGTGCCACCACTGCATCTAGCATTGAGGTCCCCAGCACAAGAAAGACGTGGACCTGTTGGAGTAGGTCCAGAGTAAGATCACAAGTGTGATCAGAGGGCTGGAGCACCTCTCCTATGAAGAAAAGCTGAGAGAGTTGAGGTTGTTCAGCCTGGAGAAGAGAAGTCTCCAGGGAGACTTTATTGCAGCCTTTCAATATATAAAGGGCACTTATAAGAAAGATGAAGAAAGACTTTTTACCAGGGCCTGTAGTGACAGGACAAGGGGCAACAGTTTTAAACTGAGACAGATTGGATGTAAGGAAGAATTTTTTTTTTTAAGGGTGGTGGAGCACTGGAACAGGTTTCCCAGAGAAGTTGTGGATGCCTTATCATTTGAGGTGTTCACAATAGGTTGGATTGGGCTTTGAGCAATCTAATGTAGGGAAAGATGCCCCTGCCCATGGCAAAGGGGTTGGGCTAGAAGATTTTCAAAGTTCCCTTCCAACCCAAACCAATTTATGATTCTGTGATTCTATGAATAAAAGATTAATTATTTCCCTGTATATTTATTCAGAAGGGGGTACATTAGTCATTCCTCCAACAATCTTTTGTCATATAATAATCTGTATCATATTTCATGTTTGTTTGCTTTTCTTCTTTATTAAATAGTCCCAGTAAAATGTGAATGAAATTTGAAGCACCATGGTTGCAGACCTGATCCTTCACAAGGAGGTTCATTCCAAATTTTTATTTGGAGACAGGATTCTTGCCAGACTATGCAGACAGCTATTTTTGATTAGCCATTTCTATCTCTGATACTAACAATGCTTGTGGCAATTGCTGGAGTTAGGCTGCTTCCAAACACCTTGAGAAATACTGCCGTAACTGAAAGTGCTTAGTTCAACCAAATGTGCTCATTGTTGACAAAGTGTGAATCATACCCCGGAAGAGCAAACTCCTTTGAGTTGCACCCTGTGAAGGCAGGATGCTCTTAGGGACATTGATGAGAAGCAGATATTGAGACATAAAGATGTTTATTTTAGACACTAATAGCGCAATAACCTAATACTCTACAAATAATTGTTTAAGGTGATGCTATTTTTTGCTCTCTCTCATGACTAGTTCAGCCCTGGAGATGGAAGGAGTTTATTTGGCCTGGCAGGGCAAATCCAGAGTGAAAATCAAATCACCCTGCAATGATTGCTGTCTGAACTTGAACACAATAATTGTACCAGCTATTTTATAAAATGCTTAGTTTAAACTTGATATCTATGGAAAGACTGAAGGCAGCACTTGCTCTTCTGTCTTTCAAAAGATATGTCTGTTGTGAAGATAATCCTCTAAAATCAGACTGAAGATTGATTTCAAAGTTTTGCAGAACAGGAGATTATTCCAGAATATATGGCTGCTAAGCTCTAGCATTTCACAACCCCACTGAGCCAGAAATAAATGAATTCTTAGCACTTTAAGAGAAGTGGGATATTCATCCTGTTTCAAGAAATTTCAGAAACACCTGCTACTAGCCTCTTCATCTGGGAGCATCTTTTACATTGGTCAATGACTGTCTTGTTACTTATTTGAACTGGGACTGAGGAAGGCACAATAAGAACAGATTTATGATGGAAGGATAGATTTAAAAAGGAGAGATATCCAATGTTGTTAATGTAGGATCACAGGGAATTAGGAAGTGAAAAAGTGTTGTTAGCACATGGGCAATGCAAAAATCATTATTTTAATTGCACACATAGGCAGCTGTAAATAGAGAATTATAACATATGCTCAAGAATTGGCAGTAGCTTTTGGTAAACCTCTGGGAGGGCAACCTACATCCCCTATACTTCACATCTGCTCCTCAGGGTCCTTGTGTGTTCCCAACAGGTCTCTTGCTGCTGGACCTCTGTATTTGTCTTGTTAAGGTAAGCCACAACCCTGGAATAAAAAAAAAGGCTCTCTGCCAGGTGGAGTGACTTCTGAGATGCTTGGTGCTCAGACACCTTTTTTATTTATGGAAACCAACCTACTTGGCCTCCTGAACAATATTTAAATTCATGTGTACTTGGTAGAGAATCTCACCATATATGTGTCGAGCTCAGATGCTGAGCACTTCCCACAGCAAAGAGTCTCGTTTTGTTCCTATGCCAGAAAGGATTCATTGGCGTTCACAGAATATTTTACATCATCACTGGAGAGTGTTGAATCAGCCCGCAGGTTGGCGGTTGTATTGGTGGGCTGGAGTTTTGGAATGTGAGTCCTGATAGCTGTACTGAGCTGAAGGCAGGGCCTTGTTTCTCCATCAGAGCATGGGAGAGCTCACAGCTCTGCCTTTGGGATCGGCAGGGTTTGGTGCAAAATAGAGCAGCCCTAAGAATGTTTCATATCTACAGCCCAGGCAACCTTCGATGACTGAGAACACATGTATGGGGAAGGGAGGGAGAAGAGTTAAACCACTCTGGCTTAATTTGTACCTTGACTTGGGACTGATCCTACAACCATGTCCAAACCTTACATCTTATTGTGCGCTAAGTCCACCCAGATGGGATTTATTATTCCTCTCCTTTTTTAGCTGCACAGTAATTTGCTGACAAATCTTGCCAAGAGTCTTTGGAAAGTCGAAGATTAAGTATGCTGGGAGTACTGTAAAATAACGAGTCCCTCAGGGAGAAGTGTGATGCGGAGCTGAGCTGCCAAACATGGACTTGAATGCTGAGGCCCAGCACTGCCTGTGAAGGGTTGAACCACTGCCTGCGAGAAGTGACTCACTCAGGGATACTTGTCTGCTTGACTTCACGGGAACAAAGCTTGGTCAGGACCGGTTCCTGTCCAGGATGGAGACTCAGGCTTGTTTTTACATGCAGAGGGCACCAGCACTGATTACAGGCTGATTACAGACCTTTTCTGGCCGATCTGGCAGTGAGGCTTTTCTCTGCCATGCTGGCCGAGAGGTTTTCTTTCGCAGCCCAGCACAGACCCAAGCCTGTCGCTGATGCTTCATTACTCCTATAGATATAGTTGGTTTTTATGACATTGCAAAAGTAGAACCAAAGGCGTTAGGGGGGGTCAGAGCCACTTTGCACTGCCTGAGCCACCTGAGCCACCATCTATCAAACCTCTTTACTTATTTTCATCTAGATCATTAGATAGATGCCTCTGCATAGTTTTTAACACATGGATTCTTCCCATGAAAATTAGAGTGATCCCATTTCTAGGGTCATCCAGTCAGTGAGATAACACACCAATTTATACCTGCTGAAGAGACAACCTATTTAAGCTTCTCAGTTTTTCTAGCCAAGTATAACTTTCTCTCAAATAAGGTTGTTCCAATGCTTTGAGGACTCCTCAGCAGCAGACCATTCATAGTTCATGTTCTCTGACACACCTCAGCAAGAATTAACTCCTGTTTATAGATGCTTGCATTTATCAGCAACATGCCCAATATAGGACAATTTAGAATCCTAGAATCATAGACTGGTTTGGGTTGGAAGGGACCTCCTTTAAAGGTCATCTAGTCCAACCTCCCTGCAAGGAGCAGGGACATCTCCAACTCGATCAGGTTGCTCAAGAGGTCCATCCAACCTGGCCTTGAACATTTCCAGGGATGGGGCATCCACCACCTCTCTGGGCAACCTGCTCCAGTGTTCCACCACCCTCATTGTAAAAAAATTTTTCCATAAGACTTAAGGAAAATCCTTAAGACTTTCTTCTTATCCCTTCCTCTGGAGACCTGGTTTAGCCCAGGACTGGTCTATTTTGTTATGAGAGAAGAGGGACTGAGTCACTTTTTTAACGTATTGACTATTGAAAACCTCCCCTTATGTAAGCTTACTGTTCCTTTACACTCTTAAATATCCTATGACTTGGTGCTGGGCACAGCCCCCACCTCAGTTTATCAAGCAGCTCAGAGAAACACCCTGTTTGTAAATATAAGGGAGTTTTCTGTTTGGCCTCAGATTCATAAAATGAAAACCCCAGCACTTTCTGTTCAGCTCTTCCTGTGGCACAGAGCAATTCCTCGGGCAGAGGGGTTGCTGCCCTGTGCAGCCTTGCACAGCAGGCACGAAGGCATCGGAGCTTTGGCCGGTGGGTGATGCTCACAGCCCGCTGCAGGGGCTGTTTCTGCTGGACTGCAATGGGAGATGCAAAGGACAGCCGGCCTCTGAGCATGGTGGGAAAAAAATGAGTTCAACAAATACAACCAGGGATGGTTTTACTAGGTGAGGGGAGAAAAGAGGCAAGGCTCAGGGAAATGTAGCTCCCCAGGCAGCGATTTGTGATGTGAGTGTTTTGTGATCTATGATGGATGGTTGGTGAAGGCAGGGTGCCCTTGGGGCTGCTTGCTGCTACTTTCCTCTGTTCACACCGCAGCTACAACCAGCCTCCTTTATTCTACACCAATTTCAATAAAATGCCGTTAACTGCCTGCAGAAGACTACTCCAGTTTAGCTACCACCCCCCTGAAGGCTGTTATCCCAACCTGGATGGACACTGCGCCTCTCAGAGGACATTTACGGTGTGCCACAGCGATAGCCAGAATTATTCTGGTGATGTTTTTCACTGTCCTTGATATGATGGCAGGTAGAGGCCAGGACCCCGCTGTGTTTGGGCCAGGATATGTGCACAGACAGTCTCTGTCCTGAAGAGCTTTTAGTTTCACTACCCAAGACAAGTGAAGGGTGGAAGTAAAGGAGTTAATCGGTACAATGGTCATGCAAACAGGAAACACCACATGCACTCATTTCAGTAGTTCAGTACATATCTTCTGTAGAGCAGCCATGGCTTTTTTAGTGATTAGTAATAAATGGAAAGCGTAGTTCCTGGGACAAGACTCTCCATCGCACCAGGTGCTCTGCAAACATGGATTGGTTTCTGTGTATGTATAGGCACATACATGGAGCCTGCTTCTGCCCCGCTTGTTGCACGGAAGCTCTGGAAGTGTAAACATTGGGAAACGTGAGCAGAAGTTGCAGCTGGAACGTAGTCCTTCCCAGCGATAAGAATAAGCGATACCACCCTCGCAGCCCTCCCTTGCTGTTATGACACTTAGTTATAAAACAGTCAGTGGGACTTTTTCCTCCATGCCACGTCTTGCCAGTCTGGAGGCACACGCGCTGAGGAGCGCTGTACATGTTTACATCCATGTCCTTCAGCGTTAAACCTCTTCTTAAAAAAACCCTGTAGGCAGCTCAAGGCAAGCATTCCATGTGGCTAATTTACACCTCTTTGCACACTGAACCTTGACTGTTGAAGTCCTTAAGTCTGAAAACATTTCCTATACAAAATGAAACAGTCAAGACACACATAATCTGTACTTTCTCCTTCTTCCCAACAAAGTGCCTCCTCTTTAGACCTTTTAATCAAGACCTGGTTTTATTACCATCTCAAAAACAAGAAAAAAAAAAGAAAGAGAAAAAGAAGAAACAAAAGAAGAAAGTCCTGATTAGATCAGAGCAGCTGCTCAAAAGTTGCCTCAACTTTTGCTACTCATTACTAATTGAGTTCTCAGTGTAGAGCCACAGTTTCCAGCTGAGGAAAGGGGATGTTTGCTGGTTTGTGTCAGGTCTTATGGGAAGATTTGGGCGCTTAGGAAAGAAACTGTTAGGGACCAGGATGGTGTAGGTGGCTTGCAGACTGGCAGGCAGGCTCTCAGCCTTTACGAAGACAGTTTGGTTGCCTGCCAAGCTGCTGGTGAGTAAAACTGATCTTGCACTGGTGGGTGCTCAGGGTGCCCAGGAACGTCTTTCCCTGACAGCCTTTTTCCTGCAGAGCTGCCTGTTCAGCTTATGCAGTTGCAAATTTTAGGGCAAGGGAGTGAAACCGTTCTGTATTGGTAACAAATAATTTCTAAATTCAGCTCTGCAAGAGTGACGTGGTTGTCATGAAAGGAAAAGTTTGGTGTTTTCTTTTTCTTTTCTTTTCTTTTTTTTTTTTTTTTCGAAGTTACCAGACTGTGAGCAACCGTCACAGGGCTGAGAGGGCTCACTGGCCGATCATGGTGTTTAGGATTTCATCTAGACATAGAGTGTGTTAGAATCTGGCTTTGTTTTGAAGTGGCAGTGTTGTGTGGCATATCTCGGGGACCACGCTGTTCCGCCGTCAGCCAAGTCTGCCTGGACCAGATGTGCTTTATATGCTATTATACATGCTGCTATACCCTTTCTTAGTGTAGCTCACGCTTTTCACTGAAAAAGTTATTAAGCCTTGTAGAGAATTAGAAAGCTAAACCAATAGTAACCGCCTGGGGCATAGGCATATCATCACCCAAACCTAAGGCATATGCTGCTGCTGATTTCTGTTATTATTTTTTATGGTGGCTTGTTTCTGGCAGAAACAGAAGGAAAACGAGAGGAAGTAAAAAAAGAAATTGAAGAAAAGCGCCCCTATTAAAAGCCAGAATAAGAGCTACTGATGCCTCACATGCTATGGGTATTTCATCACAGCAGGGAACCTAATTCTGTGTCTTGGGATGAATGAATCCCCCCACTCTGCTGGGATTCAAATACATCATTCCAGAGGTGTCATTAAAGAGACATTCAGCCTCACGGTAACAGACTATCCTCTCTATAGGTCAGTTCCCATCAGATAAGGTTAAGAACAGTGTGAAAATGGTCTTTTGGGAAGTGCAGAACAGAAGAGGTCTTGTGTCTCTGTAACCTGTTCTGAGCAAGGACTGGAGTATGTCCAAGAGGAAATGTCGAGGAAGTAGCTGTACATACAAGACTGGAGGCAAGAGCTGTGAATAATGTGAAAGTCTACTAACTAAAAATAGCACATATTAAGCCTTTTAACTAGGGAAATGGGAGGAGTAGAAGGGGAACCACAATCCAGAGCCCTGCATGTTGGCTGCAATAAAGAGAAGTCAGGCAAGTTATGGGTGAAAAATGTCACAAAATAGAGAAAAAGTAATGATGTTATTAAATAATAACTGGATGTAAATATATGGATTCTTAAAATAGGCTTAATTTTCCAGGCAGTGGTTGGTCAGTCTGTTTGAAATCTAAACCTTTTCAAGGTGTCTTGGTGGGTGTGAAAATCTTGGTGTCATTTTAGCTGGGAGCTGTTGTTTGAGGGCAGCGTGTGGCTCGCTGGCTTACACCCAAAGGTGTCTGCAGAGCAAGAGGAGTTAATGTTTGCACAGGGATTAGGCTTTGTTCGTGTTCAGTGTTTACCAACTTGACTAACCAGGCATCATATTTTCTACCAGCAAGTAGCAAACTTAAATGCAGTCTTAAATGCAAATATGAGCTTGGAGAGCCTGGCTGAAATAGAAAAGGTAGCGACTCGAAGAAAAGCAGCAGGATGGAGCCCTCAGCAGTGGCACCTCAGGCACACAGGTATGTTTAATACCCTCAGGGAATGCTCCCAAGGTCTGAGTTAAATTCAACTAATTATATTCAAAGACTTCTTCTTCAAGGAAAAGAAAATAAAAACTCCTTTAATGCTTGTTTAACTGCTCCTGACAGACATGATTATTATAGCTGGTATTTATGTATTCCATACTGTCTTGTGCTTTATTTAATCATTTCTACCTGCACAAAGTCCAGGGAAGACTTTCTGAGATGAACAGGTGATGGCTCAAGCTCCCTGTGGAGGGAGGAAAGGACTCTAAGAGGTGCAGGAACAGGAGAAAAGAACCCCCTGTATGTAATAACTGCATTCTTTATTTTGTATGTTAGTATTTAGTGGATCTGTTACCCACTTCTTGTGCATTGACATAAGCAAAGTCATTGAACATGACCACTAATTTGCACCTGTTCAGGATGTGGCTTCCTTGCTTGTCATGACTCATGGTGTATAAGTATGCCAAATGTGTCAATAAAAAGTCATTGCTTTTCTGCAAAAGGGACAGGATTTGCAAGAACCAAGGCTATATGTGCTTGGGTAAATGGCCAGTGTTTTCAGAGATCCTGTGCTGTGGCACTGCCGTCTCTGAAGCTGCCTGAGAGCTTTGGAGTTTAAGATCTTTTGTGACAGAACTGTGCACAATTCAAAAGTTAAAATTATAGGTTATTCAGAGTGTGTTTGAATATATCTGGTATATCTCCAGATCATCTTTTACCCATTCTGCACATAACAGCATCTAGGGAAATAATATTTTTTAATTAGAATGCTGAATACATGGAAGTAACAGAGTCATATGATTAGGTCTCCTTCACCTCAGTTTCTGCCTCCCAAGAGAGACCAAGGGTGAATACTGAGAAAAGAGTCTGGGAAATGGGTGTGAGCAAGTGATCCTGCCCTTAGCAGTTTCATGCAGCTAGGAAATTATGAGGTGGATGGATATCAGACCCTGTGGCCACAAACTCAATGAATTTACCTGAAGTATCTTTGAATTCTTTGATCTTGACAACCTTCTTTGCAACCTGTCTTATAATTTACATGTCTCATTGAAGAACAATTCTGCTCATTTGTTTTAAACTTATTGCTTAATATTGTCATTGAGTGCTCCTGTTTCATGGTCTAGGGACTGAAACTGAGAAACTTCTCTATCTATCTCCATGTCACTCATTATTTTACAGCTCATTTCCAACACCACTTCAGCTGCAGTTAGACGATACAGTAAATCCAGGTACCTCTCAAGAACATGGTAGTTGTATGAGGCCGTGCTTACTGGGGATAAACTCGTCTTCCTGTTCAAGTGTGTTCCAAGAAGGGACTAGGTTTTTCACTATCAGACTTTAGGCTGAGTTAGGTATAATTCTGGCAACAGCTTATGTTTTGTCCATTCTGACAGAAATGTGATAACGATCCCATACCTGATTCAAATCCAGCATGACTGCCAGGTGACTCAGCCATGCAGAGATCTGGTATTTATGACCAGAGAACCACCAGAACATGAGAAATATCCTATGAGCTCAGATCCAGTGTCCATCTGGCACAGTGCTCTGTCTCCAGCAGTGACAAAAGGAGGTGATATTCAGGGAGAGCATGTGAGCCTGGCTACTTTCTGTGCTCCATTCCCCCTAGCATCCAGAACATTTTTATCATGAGTCTTAATGGATATATCCCTGTCTGGTTCTTTCAGTATTTTAGTATTTTTGGACCTGTTTCATCAAGTGCACCGTCATTCTAGTGTTGTGGGTTTTGCTGTGTAACAAGCAGCTCCGCTTTCACCTTATTCACAAGCTTAAATTTATAAACTTTGGTCCTATTCCCACTTAGTCATCTCTTCTCCAAATGAAGTCTAAGCTGTTTCAGTATCTCATCAGGTGGCTTCTCCGACCCTTTTCTGTCCCTTCTCTAACCCCATTATCTTTCTTGAGCTGTGGAGACCAGAGCTGCACACAGTATTTGAGATGTCAACTTGAATTACTTTGTGATCCTGTCCCTGTGTGGGTTCACCAATGCTTTAGAGGCAAAATGACACACTCTGGCTTCTTCCCAGTATCCGTTCTAATGATACCTAGCACTGTCTTGGCTTTTTTGACCGAAGCTGCACTGAGCTGCTGACTTCAGAGATCACCAGTGATGACTCCAGGACCATCTCCTTGAGTTTGATGGCCAGTTCTGTGCTCAGCACTTCTCAGGCATGCTTGATTATTTTTACCTCAGTGCACTACCTTAAAAGCACAGTCTATCATCTCTTTTCCAGGCTGAATAGACTCTGCCAGGAGCCATTACCCTCCTCTGATCACACTTACCAGTGTTTTTTACACATTGCTGAGTCTTGTGCTCTTTTCAAGAAGAGCCAATTGGAGCAGCAAGTAGTAGCCAAAATGCGGTAATTTAGTGGCATACGATGTTCCTTGTCATAATTTTATCTCATTTCTTACGCTTCCTAATGGTTGATTTCAGTTTTTGACTGCTGCTGAGTAGCAAACTGAAGTTTTATAGAGAATTATCCACAAAGGCAGCGGAGTTTCTTTCCTGAGCTGTAATAGCTAATTTAGAATCTATTATTGAACACACAGGCTGAGCGTGTAACGAATGTTGACACTATATTGTCACCTTGCAAATTTGTTTTCCTGTTGCCGATGAGACATTAACCATTGAGACGAGACATGGAAGGTGTCACACCGATGTGAGAAACCCCAAGCTTCAGAGCTGATACCTGTGTGTGTGCCACGGCCGGCTCATAAATAGCAGCTTGTCGTACAGGACTGTGTGTTCACCTTCCTGAGAAGCTGAAGCTTCTCCATTGCAAATCTTTGGACCTGTCAGAGCAGCAGCACCAGTGGGAAATCAGGAAAAATGAGAACAAGACAGCTAGTGAGAGCTCCAGGCTGTGAAAGAACTGCAGCAGAAATAATGGATTTTAGGATAACAGGAGTCTCATTACTGAATCAGGATGAAATATCTGACAATGTACTGTAAGAAGCAACTCTGTAGTGGCAAGAGAGATAACTTAAATTAATAAATAGGCAAAATCTGCCCTTAACTTCTGTAATCCTGAGAAGAAGGCATGAAATGAGTACATCATTAACCATTCATTAAGATGTTTTTTGGTTTCTATATGTCCAAATACATGGAAGCCATTTTATTCAGCCCTCTTTGACAATTAAATATAATGCAGTAGACTTCATTTATTATCACAGATGACATACTATCTTAATAAAAATTTTTCTGCATTAACCAATTATGATTGCATTATAGCTTTAAATTGATTAGGCTTTTTATTTTGAAGCTCTGTCTTTGTATTGTAATTATGTTTTATTCTTTGAGATGAGTGGTTTGAATTCTGAGGTAATTTATTTTTCCTTCCAATTTCCTTGACTAGCAAGTGTTGTGGAAGTCACAAAATGAATCAAGAGTCTTTCTTATATTCTTGCATTTAAAAAGGAAAGAGAAAACATTTTTTAATCACCTAGAGAATTAGGCTTTTTTTTCCTTGTGTTTATTTTATGAAAATTAGAACTAATTGTGTGGAGATAATTATTCACCTGGTGCAACAGTTGTTGAAATAGGAAGAATTTCAATGAGCTGCAAAAAATACAAACCACCTTACAAAATACACATAACAAAAGGCAAAGATACAGACCCACCTAACAGATTTTACATTCATGTGTGAGAAGGCTGAAGGCTGTTTTTCCTCTTTCTTCACTTTCTAACACTTTCTTGGTAAAGTCAGTCACTGTACCCATAGCTTTACAATCCTTAGGCACTGGAGCTGGCTCACATCTGCATTGCACAAATCTTTGATCACCCCTGAACTAAATAATTTTGATGGTGCCAAAATTTTGCTGAGACTGCTGCCTCCAGGGAGGAAGAGACTTGAGGGGAAAAGTGGGGCAACTGCTCCAGTCAGGGTTTTCTGCTGCCAGGAGCACACTGGCAGCTCATTCATCCTGTCCCCATGAGGACTTCGGGATGATTTCAGGAGATGTACTGGATAAAACAAGGTTTGTTTCTGTGTCTGCCCTCCTTGTTTCCAAGAATCCAAAACTCCCACCTCCCTGGTTTTGTTCCTCTGTGTCGCGGTTCACGCGTCAGCCCGAGATAAAGACATCCCAAGGCCCATGGCTATGGAAGTAGACCTTGACAAAAAGCCTGGTCTAATGCAGGTTAAGACCAAGACTGGGTTTTGTCTGGACAGGAGGTAGAAAGCTGCGGAGAGAGGGGGGCTTGTGGAAGGAGACAGAAGGTCCCTCCTTGAGCTATGTACCCCTGCATTTAGGTGGCTCAGATTGTCCTTAGGACTTTCTAACCCATGGAGGAGTGAGCGATTTCTGCCATTCTACAGTAAATGTCTAGAGTGAGTCAGGTAACCTGCACCCTAGAAGTGTCCATTTGTCTCTGGACGGTGTGTGACCATTCCTGCAGCAAGAAGCTATTCTCTTCATATGTGTGTGTGTGTGTATATATATATATATATATCTAGATATATCCTCCTCATATGCCAATTCATTGAACACATGAACTTTTGGAAGGATTTTGCTGCAATAAGAAACTAAGTTTAAACAATGGAAAAACTCCAACATTTAACATTTAGTAAGGTCACTTGTTCTCTGGCAACTCTAAAGTACTTTTTTTTTGCCACCTTTCCTCTAAATTAGACTGCAAATTGCAATTATCAGATATCTGAGAGAGCATTATGCAGTGCAAGAAGTGATCATGAAGCCTCTGTGATGACAGGACAGCCTAAATGAAAAAGAAAGGGCATGAAAGGATTTTTTTTGAAAGCTAACGAGCTGGAAAGCTGGAAGCTGCCATGGATAAATCTTGAAGAGAGTAGAATAAAGTTTGTGAGTCTTTTTCAAATAGCATGAAAATTAATTCAGAGACCCAGTGGACCTGCAGCACTGATAATGGGAAATGAACCCTTGTATTTACAGATTTCTGGTGCAAATCTGACACAGTCTGAGTATAGTCAAATGTTGTGGTATGGTTGGTGTCCCATTCTTATTTGGTGTTTATATCGGGGAAACCTCAATGAAACTAGGAGCAACATTGTCCCCATATGCATACAGAAGAGTAAAGATTTTTTTTTTAGAACCTTCATGTGGAAGGAGCTGTGACACTCAGTCCTCTTTGAACTAAGCAACGTTCTTGATTAGCTGAGATGACTGATTTTTAATTGCTTCTAATCAAGGCCCTTACAACAAGAAACCTGTTGGTAATCTACAGGAGCTCTTTCCTTCTCTTTGGATATGAATTTGTTTTATTACATCTTAAATTAGCTTGTTGGCCCAGAAGGAACAAACTTCTTATGTGCATTTGTGTATCACATAGCATATGTTGGCTAAATCTTCACTGAAGTTTGTCAGTACTACCACAGTACTAACAACTTCTAACCTCACCACAGGTCAAAGAAAGATGAAAGACTCTATCTGCACCCTAAGTGTCTCCTGATTTCCCAGATTCTTGCAGTGCCATGTTTATGCCTTGCCAGGAGGTCCTATGGAAAATATGGGAGACATTTCCTCACAACATCTTCGGGATCTATCTAGAGGTGGCACACACAGTTTTATGCTTGGCTTGGGGATAACAAATGGGGATAACAGTGGGGATAACTTTAGGGACGTAGTAAAATCTGGTGAAACTGTATGGAAGCCTGAAACTTTCACTTCTTGGCAACGTTTACCTGTGAGCATTTTCGCAAAGGGAGAGGAATAATTTTCAGCAGCTGGTTGAATTTATGTCTTGAAGCTGCTGTGAAAAGAAGCATTCTTTGTGGAACTTTGAAGAAAGCTTACTTTGATTTTTTCTTTGCAAGAGAACAGTCCTTTTGTTACAAAAAGAGTGCCCACAGAACATTTTTAAGAAGACTAAAATGATTTTATTAATCATTATAGATATTACTCATGTGCATGGTATTTGAAGCACATACATAGACTGTCACTAGATGATGTGCAGTTTCTGTATAAAAGTGATGGAGCCTCTCTGATGTGAGGAACTGATACCTTCAGTTTCCTGAAAACTTCATTTACTTAGCTTAGATCTTCACAGAGAAGATTGTCTCTGGCAAATCCCAAATGTAATGAATACTGCCCTACCATCTTGGTGAGCAACCCTGTGCTCTTCTCCTTTCCCATAGCTGAGCCTTCAAGTTGCTTGTGCTTTCTCCCTCTCTGCTGCTGTTGATGGAGACTTCTCTGTGTGGCCACAGCTGCCCTTTTTTGAGGTAACTGGTGGGGCCAAGGGTGCAAGAGAGCTCAGATGCACCCTCATGCCTCTCTGTGCCTGAACCTCTGGCAGACTAAAAAGCTGAGATTGAAATCTGATTTACTTCAAAGATAGGTTTTGCTGTTGGCATCTGTGGAATTATCTTAAGCTTGGCTCTTTCTGTCACTACATGGCACGTTCTGCAGTTCTGTCTTCAAGCAATTTTGGTGTTACATAAACATAAAAATCATGAAAGATGTCCCAGTTTCTACATCAGACTTTATTACTGGCTATTCCTTCCAGTTGCCCCCTGACTCCTGCTTTGCTTGAGCCGTTTCTTGATTTGGTACTACATTCCTACTCGTACTGGTCAGGTTTTGGTGTTCTTTGGCACGTGGAAGTTGTGCAGTTTCTGGGATTGTGCCCAGCATTGCTGACGTTCCTTTTGGGCCTAGCCAATAAAGTTAATTTGCTTGCTCTGAATATGGCTGTTAAACATTATCAGCTCCCCTTCCTAGATTGCAGTAACGTTTCCTCCATAGCTGAACCCACCTCGAGTTTGCAGGTGATTTCAGATGTTTGAGCATTGATTGCTATTGCTACTGCAAACAAGTCCTCTGATGATAGGGGAAAGAAGGTGCCGATTGTTTTTCACTGCATGCTTATGGCCAGCAGAAAACCTGAAAAATGTTGCCCCTGTGCTAAATCCTTTGTGCTTCCACTTTCACCACCTGGTTTGTTTGTCAGTAGAGTTACTAGCACAAAATTCTCGAGCAGCATAGATTGTTTCTCCCTCTGAAATACGTGGCATATTTGTTTCTGCGGGAACACTGTGGTATGAAATCATGCCTGCAGAGAGCTCCTCTTGAATCAATGTGACCAGTAATTGGGAAAATAGTACAGAGCAATACCATAATAATAGTGAAATTCTAGGTGGGTTGAAATCCACCGCTGCTTACAAATCTGTGTGGGATTTAGTGAATGTTTCAACTCACAAAATGAGGTGTAAAGATGTATATTTTCAAGATACAAAAGCATATAATTTCAACATTTCAAAATGAAGTGTTTCAGATATGCTGAAATGTTTTTCTTGACATTTCAAATGGAAAAGGACCAAATTCTGCAAACAAAACCATTTATTTCAGTACTATATAATATGAAATTGTAACTCAGTTGATTTCAGCAAGCAGGTAAGACCTGCAACAATGAGATTTACATTTTTATAATAAAATAAAGCCAAGTGAATAATTTGCAATCATGCAGCTTAAAAGCACACACTTTGTAAAAGGAAGAAAAGATGAGAAAACCATTAAGATAAACAAAACCAGCCAGTTGTTTCCCAAAGCATAGGGCAGTTGCAGGACAGATACCTGCTTCCCCCTGCTTCTCCAAAATCTTGGCTTGAAAGGGGCTCTCTGGTCACAACTTTAACACAGAAAATGCTGTTTCTTTTCCATGTTGCTGCGAATGGATGCTGTGCCGAGCCCTGCTCAGGGGCAAGGGGCAGAAGTCTCATCTTCTTCCCGCGGCTTTCCTTCTCTGCAGTATCAGCTCCTGCCTCAGCTCTAGGGTGTGAAGTTGGAGCAGTAGGTCAGCTGTGAATTGGAGACTGTTGAAGTTATTAGCCTTGTAGTCATATACTGTTCTGTACTTGCAAAATACCAGAACAGCATCAGTGTCCTGTTCCAGGACTGATCCTCCCGGATGATCAATCTGCCCAGCATAGGGCAGATGAAGAGTTTGGTGGGATGAGGTTGACTGGTGACCAAGAAGGAGAGACTGGTGTCTGTGGGAGGAAAAAGGAGGCCCTTTGTTGAGGGGAAAATACTGTATGACATTTGTAGGCATTTGTAGGTATATTTCGTTCCCACCCCCCCACACCCCCCCCCCTTAAAACCAACTCTACAAAACAAAACTGCTCCTTCCCTCTACTCTCTCTACTCACTGAAGAGCCGAAGAACCAATGGAAGAGTAAAACAGGAAAAGGACAACCAGCACAGACCTCTGAACAGCCAACCTGGGCCTGCGTTGTCACTGGGAGAGATGCTTTGTCTTAGCTCTGCAGCTGTACTGGCTACTGCCTCAGGGCTGTGGGGGCTTCTGTCATCAGTTTCCCAGGAAGCAGGACTGCATGGTGGGGCCTTGCTAAATATCTTGACATGTTTTATCTGTAATGGCAACCAGACCGGGGTCATGCTTCCCTGCCTGCGTCTCACCCCACAAATGCACCTTGCTCCTACATGACTATTGTAGGGTCCTGACAAAGAGTTGAGGCTAAAACTGAGTTGAACACAAGGAATGTAAGGCTCTTATGAGGCTCTAGAGCCACTTTAGCCAGGCATAATCTGAAAAACAGCCTCACCAAGATTTAACTGGGTGGATAAGCTCTAAGCTGGATCAATTCCATAGTCCAGTATAGGGAGAAGTGAGAGGCAGAAAAGTCCCATGCAGTGGTAGCTTGGGTGAATGCTGGGCTGGAGCACCTCTGTAATACAGCTTGAGGAGAAACCCTTGTCCAGTCCTGTTCATGGCTTTGCTGCTGGAAGGAAGTGAGAACTAACTAAATAAATGGCAAAAGCTGTTGTGCTGTATGTGCCACTGATACAGTACAGAAATGCTTACATGTTTATCTTAGTTCACTAGAAAATTGCTTTTGATCTGGAACCTGTAATTTGTGGTATCTTATCTCAGGTATAAGAATTACATGTATGGGAAGTCAGTAGATCAGAAACTTTTCTTGGATTTCCTTTCTTTACCTCTTACTGTCTTGGTTCAAAAATAAGTTTGGGCTCTTCTCTCAGTATGCTTGCCTGTACATGGCCAAATTTTTTCAATAAACAAACTTAGATGAAGCGTAAAACCAGAGCTTTCTCTTATTCGCTTTCATTAAAAGCAAAATTGGAACATAATTATCTCACTTGGAAATCAAAACTCCCTCTTAACAGCTCCTTAAGTTAAATTAGAGTCCAGCACAGAAAAGGGCTTGGACATATTGCACTGATGGGTTTTCTTTATTTTTTTCAGAAAGGGGCTGTTTGCTGCCATGAAGCTGAAGAAGAAGAAAAAAGGCGAGAAGGGTTTGACTATTGCAAACAAAGATGCACTGGGTAAGGCCTCATAAATCAATATTGCAACTGGGAAGAGCAGGTGGAGTATTATATTAAATGTAATTTCATGTGAACTCATTTGAATTGTTTAGTATTAATAAAACGGGCAGTAAACTCCTTATCACTCCCAAGTAAACAGAGAGCTAATTATTTTTGTATTGGCTGTTTCATTAAGTCCACCTTCAGATTCTGTGAGTTCATACTGATGTATCTCATAGAGTAAAACAAAAATTTCAGCATGACTCTTACCATGGAAAGACAACACAGTTTTGAAAGTTTTTTCTCTACTCTAGAGGCAAATAATTCATTGCAGGTGTGTTATTCCTCAAGAAGATCTGCTGCTGCTAGAAAACATAAGAATACAACCTGAGAAGGCTCTGATGGCTGGATGAACTGGCCCAATAAAGCTGGGAGCTTTACTGATTACCAATTATCCTGTTAAATGTATGACAGTCACTTTACTTTATTTTTATTTTTAACAGATGTGGGTACATCCACAAGACATGCATAGTCTCTTATTTCTTTCCCTTAAGACACCATTGGTTTCCAAGCTAAGGACACATTCTCCTGCACATCCTACCACTCTCATTTTTCTCCTGTCACCACAGTCCTCCCATTCACCAAAACCTGTAGTTCAGCCACAGCAAAGTCTTCACCTTCTGTAGTTTTATTTTGCAGTCTCATACCTCAGATTTCATGGAATTTTTAAAACGTGCACTACTGTGTATTTAGTGCAGCTGTCAAATTACAGTGTTGTAATAAACCAGCCATGTGTGTCTTGACTCACTGTTGGGCAGAAACAGGAATGTGTATTTTCTGTCGTAAAGATTATTTAGCTAAAGGGCACTACTTTTTAAATGATTCTCCTCTGGTCCTTACAGTAAGGGCTTTAGGCTTTTGGAGCTGAGAAAACTAAAGACCATTAATCTTCTTACTAATTACAGATATGTTGGAGTTTATTTATCTTACACTACATGAAATCTGCCATGCTCTACAAGATACACTATACTGTAGTTTGCTTCAGTCTTCCATGTGAGCATTCAAATCTCTGTTTATTTAAAATGATTGTATTTGAATCATTGGACAAATTTGGGTCCTTATACTACATCTTCATCTGTTTTGTTAGTGTCTTTGCTGCTGAAGAGTCTGAACTAGCAAAGATACAGAAATCACCACTTCTCTCTTGTCTTGACTGGGACTTGGGCTTAGGAGATCTGTCAGGGAAGTCTGTAGTGGGGGAACATCACTGAACCATCTGCATCTTCTGTCCCTGGATCCATACAGCAGAGTAACTCCTGCTGGTTGGTTATGTAGATGGTTATTCAGGGGGAAAAAAAGATAGTGATTCAGATATTAAAATGTCCAGAAAATGGAGCTGTAAAGGGAAAGAAGCATTACAAAGAGTTCCCATGTCAACGGAAACTGCATGGAACTCACAAAAAGTGGCCTAGGCAGGGCATCACGCTGACATGCACCTCTCCCTCAGCTGGGGAGAAGTTTTATCTGCCTTATCCTCAGAGCAAACAATACAGAGTACTACAAGCCCATAATCAAACAGCATGCTCTAGAGTAAATAGGATATGGAGGGTAGTCATGGGAACTTGGTGCTACAGGTGCAAAACTATGGGCAGATGCCTTTGCCTCAAGGGCTGGAAATCAGGCTATGCTTACATGGATA
Source organism: Tetrax tetrax (assembly GCA_009806455.1). Classification (NCBI taxonomy): domain Eukaryota; kingdom Metazoa; phylum Chordata; class Aves; order Otidiformes; family Otididae; genus Tetrax; species Tetrax tetrax. The sequence goes on from WHYT01016551.1 coordinate 237,702, forward strand.
CAGAGAGAAGTTCTGTGTTCCAGGGAGGCTGGACAAGAGCCAGAGGGGCAGTCAGGGAGCACATATATTACATGAGATTGCTACTGGAGGAACCTTCATGGACCTGACTCGTGCCTAGCTGCCTTGCAACACAAGCAAAAGTTGTGTCTGTCTGTACCTGTCTGGTGGTCTGCCTCGAGTAGCGGCTGGTGGAAGCCAGCCAAAAAAGGAACATTCAGACCTGATGAGAGCTATCCAAGTGAGTTTTACTGTACAATGGATGGTCCTTTGCTACCATCACCAGTTCCTGCCACCATCAGTGACCGTACCTTTACAAAGAGACAAGGAAGCACTATGAGAACCCTCTGTCCAGTTTTGTAGTGGGAGCACAGTGCTGTAGAGCACTTGCAGAAAATGCACTTGGATATGTTTCCTTTCTTATGCAAGGTCATCCATAAGGTCACCTAAGCCTCTGGGCACTGCTGGACAAGTTGTCTTTACTGTTGCAGGTACCACTTGACAGCTTCTAGACCAGAAATAACACTCATCCAGAGTCACTGAACATTTCTTGCTTATAAATGTAATTGTTGGAATGAACTATAAACACCCAAATTTTAAACTTTCGCCTAAAACACATGGCTCCCTTCCCAAGGCAGATGCTGAACACAGGCATGCTCAGAAAGGGGTAGAGATGTTGGTAGGACTTTTATCAGACCAGAAGGACAAAGCAGAGCAGTGTGGGAAGAGCTTCTCTGGTCAAATTTAGATGTGTACATCTGAGATAGTTGCTGAGATTCTCTTTATGGTCAGGAAGAAAAATAAGCACTTCTGGAAGCAATTTATCTCATCTGAGTATAACTCTCTACAAGAGATCCTACGAATCATGCTCTTCAACTCCCTTTTTCTGTCCTTGATCTTCCAGTTCATCGTCTCTGCAAAGAGGAAAGGTGAGAAATTATTTCTAAGCTAGGCTCCACTTTGGTCACTTGGAAGGGACCGAAGTGTGTCAGACTGTTACAACAAACCCTGGATGGCAGACTTACTGCTTCAAAGTAATATGTGCAAAACCCAGTTAGAATCTGTCCCACTGCCCTTCTAGCAGATGAGAGGTGGGGCAGTCAGATGTGACTAGTGTGCATGTGCTATGTGGGGTGAAGAGAGTGGCTACAGCTCATCATTTATGTAGTATATGGTTTTGCACAGGAGAGGAGCTGCTGCTGTAGTGAATGCTGCTCAATATGTACTACTAATATATCTCTAATTGTGATACCCCAATAAGTAAGATATTCAGTTCATGCTGATGAATTCACTACACTGCTCCAAGTTAGCTTTTTGCTAGTAAAAATCAGAGGTGAGTTTTACTTTCTTGATTGTTTTCTTTATCAGGTGATCATGATGAAAGTGCAAAACTTCACCACGAAGCTCTCGGAAGAAAAGAAGAGGTAGAGGAAGACGTGATGGACAGCGATGCACTGTCCAATATTTTTGGATCCTTAAGCCCAAAGAGGAAAAGGTGCTCCTTGGCATAGCTTACCTAACATCCTCCAAAACACCTTTTCCATCCTTCTCGGGGTGGTATTGCCCTAGGACGTTACATCTGCTGACAGAAAATAAATTTGCTGGCAGCAGTGATCCCTTCATTCCGACTCTCTCACACGCCAGAGTGGCATGTACTTGTCAGCAAAATATTATCAGTTCAGGACAGATTGTCACCAGATGCTATCCAGTGCAGGGAGATATTGAAATGGATGCTTAGAGTGCCTCATAAAAATGAGCCAAAGTGGACAGCAATCTCTATAGCCAAGAGCTTGTGTAGTAGGTTTGGTTTTTTTTTTTCATATGGGGAAGGAATGGAGTCAGGTTTGATTGGATCAACAAGTGAAATCATTCCCATGCATGGCAGGTAGCTGCACTGGTCTGTGTGGATGCAAAACATTTCCTTATTGCTAAGTATATGAGAAAGACAGAGATGATCTCTGCTGATGAAATCAACCCTAACAGTTCACAAAAAAGCTACCTGCCATAAACAATGCTTGCTTAGTGAAGAGAAGTCTTTCCAACATGTGTCCAAGTACCAGCTCTTGCCTAGAGATGCCTAATGACCTGGCTTGTCATTTACACAGGGCAAAGCTGGTGACCAGAATTCATGAAGAGGAGATGAAATCCCAGAACTATCAGGTGAGCAGGGTGTGACAGCCCTTATGTGCCTGTGAAATCCCCAGATAGACTGGAACTGAGCCCAGGAGTCTGCGTGGTGTCCTTGTGCCCCACAGATTGCCATCACCATCATTGAGGCCAGGCAGCTGGTGGGTGAGAACATTGACCCCGTGGTGATCATTGAGATAGGTGACGAGAAGAAGCAAACGACAGTAAAGGAAGGCACAAACGCCCCTTTCTACAATGAGGTAGGTGCTTTCTCTTGAAGACACTTTCTTCAATGGTTCTGGGTGGCCTCTGCCATTTGGTAGCTCAAAAGTTTGTAGCACCTGCATGTCTGATCAGGGAGGTCTGTCCAGGAGCTCTCTGACTTTCAATCTTGGCCAACCACCACCAATAGCTCCCTTGGGTTTAGCTCTGTTTGCTCTTTCTGTTCTTAAGCTATGTCCATCCTGTTCCCCATCCCCTCCACTGCATCTAGCTCTACGACCACAGCCTCTGATTTTTTTTTCAAATGATCCATTGGGAACTTTGTCTAAACTGCCTCCCAACCTTCCCTCTCTACCATTTCATTGTTTCAACCTTTCCTTGACATGTGTTTGTCCCAGCTGATGAAAAATGAGACCAAAACAACTCCCCAAACCAACCTATCCTTTGGATTTCCTTGTGCCTCCTGTCCCTTTTGACAATACCATCCGATCCAGACTGAGGGCTACCGGCATTTGCGATGGGCAGCACTGTGTGGCCATGCAAGAAGGAGAGTACAACACAAGCCAGGGAGCAAGGAAGGGGTTTTGCTGTGTCTACCACTGCCTCCCCAGCACCCTCAGTGTCTCACCAGGTTTCTGTACAGTAACCCAAAAACTAAACCATGCTGCTGACAACACTGGCTGCTAGTGCAAGGATGATTCTGATCTGCTGTCCCCTTTTCCCACAGTACTTTGTGTTTGATTTCATTGGACCACAGGTGTTCCTGTTCGACAAAATAATCAACATCTCTGTAAGTACCTAGGAACGCTTAGCACAGTAAGTAAAACTCGTTGTTTCTGTCACTTTGGCTCTAGGTGATTCTTCTTAATGTAGTTAAAAAGAGAAATAATTTTGGTTGCCACTTGTTTCAAATGACTGAGTTGAACCTCCTGGCTTATCTCAGTTCCTCAGATACAACTGTTTTTAGCTGAATTATCCAGGTACCTTACCCTCAGTGGTGGCTCTTAGGCTGGGAGTGTCTGTGGCTGGTTGCTATTAGCATGGGAGTGGGCTCCAGGCATCCAGTCCTGCTCCCACTGCTTGCTGCAAATAAAGTCCCAGCGAAGCTACGTGACATCGCAGAACAGCCCTGATGGGTGACACACACGCTCTTGGACTTGGGGCCTTAGATAATGGTTTGCAGTTTGGAAGGCCAAGTCTATGGAGCTGTGCTAATTATCTTACCTGAGGCTCCTGAGGTTCATCACCACATTTAGCAAAGTTGATAACGAATTAAGGAAGATTTCTTGAGACTCTGGACAGTGCTGTATTTGTATTACTTAGAAATATCACGAGCTGTACCCTTTATGAGCTGTTTTCTGCATTTCTACCCACCACTTGGCCAGAGAAATGAGCAGTGAGTTGTTGCCCTGGGAAAGGTTATTTTTCCCTGAAGTGCTTTGTCCATTTTAAAAAGTACACCAGGTAAGAGTCTATGGTGATTGTGCTTGACAGAGACAGGTAGTGGTCAGGAGCTGTAGGAAACACCTGTGCCAAAACCTCTTAGAGATGTTCACTGTGCACCTGCTTTGTTGAGCTGCTAATAAAGTGACTTTTCCCAGCCACAGAAATAAAAAGTGTTCTTTTACACATGGCCAACTGGAGCTTGACAGTCTGAATCCTAAGCTACAGTTCAAATCCAGTGTATCACATGCACAGCTCAAATGTATGAAATTCATACCTACATAGGGTATCAGCAGATCTGACCTTCACTTTTCCCTGAGGACAGAGTTTACGACAGGCTGACAATGGCCCATCTTTCACGTGACAGTAGGTATTGTCTCACTGTTATGACTCATATCACAGTGTATGGCCCATACGTGTCTTTCTGAGGTGGTTAGTATAAGCACAGTACTGAGGAATCAACTCCTGTGAGCTACTGGTGCTTGGGGATGTGCAGTTATTTTTCTCCAAGATATGGCCATTCTTTCCAATCTCACATTCTTTTGATAAGGGTTCCATACATCCAGTGGTGGAGGGGAAAGTGCCAGCTTTCTGAGGGTGCTGGGAATGTGGGGAAATGCTGTAGGTCTGCAGAATATCATCAGGCTCAGCAAAATTATTTGATTTGTAGCTGATGAAGGTGCAACACTCAGAAAGTAAAGGTTTTCTGGATAAAAATGACTTTTTTTTTTTAAAAAAAAAAAACCAACAAACTAACCCAGTGCAATGCTTGTGTATGCTACCAAAAGCAGAGAATCAGCTTGTATTATCTTGCAACATAGTTTTGAAGAATGCAATGTATCAGAGGAATAGAAATAAATAGGGGAAATATGTGTGCTGGGAGTGAAGAAAACCCTGTGGGATGGAAAGTTTCACAGCACCTGCTTAGCATGAATCTCACTTAAGAAGAAACAAAGATTGGCAGCCTCCATTACCAAAAATCAATCATCCATGCACTGAATTTGCTTAATCTGTGAAAACAAACTAATTTGCATAGGGAAGCAGGGAAAACAGAAAAGATTAGTGCCGTTGCCCATCAGTTCAGCAGTTAGTCTAGCTGTATGCAAACCCCGCATTTGAGGGGAAAATGAGATTTTCCATTTCTCAGCACCTGCTAATGATTTTTTTCTTCATCAATATCTTCCAGTGCATTCCAGCAACTTTGTCATAATGCCATAGTAAAACTGAGATGCCCCTTTCTTGCTAAACCTGTATCTCCAGTACTGAAATACTCCCCAACTTAACAGTGTTTGTGCTTGTCCTCATTCAGAAAATCTGAAGAATATTGTTCAGTCATCTCTAGAGTAAATCAAGTGTGGAAAGACATAAACCTTTAATTAAGTACAATGTGATGCTCCTCTCAGAAAAGACAGAGGTGTTTGCTGTAAGCTTCATGCTCACTTGCTTTGCTACATTAGAAAAAATACATTTGAAAAAAAAGTACCAGGAGAGATGCAGAGTGTTTAAGAGGAGCAGTGGTTTATTTCCTCAGAAGTTAAAAGCACCATGTGTACTACAGAGAGTAGAAACCCCCATCATTTCAGTGGGAATAGGGGACATTTACCCAAGGGCAACACATTTCAGGCAGCACATCTCTTCAGGGACGGAGAAGTGAGGTTTACACATCTAACGCTCTCTGAACATGCTGTCATGCCGTGGAGAGGAAATGCAAAAAGCAGTGAGACAACGCTCACCCCATATCCTCCTCTTGTTTCTGGATCTTAAGGAAACTCCTTTTTTTTTTTTTTGTCTACAGAAAGTCTACAGCCTTCTTCCCCCTTCTATCCATCCCATATTGGATCAGTTGATTTGGGCAAGCTGCTATTTCCATGTAGTTCCTCCAAAGCTCAATTTTGCTTGGCTTCAGGATGAAACGCACCAATTCTCGTGGCTTCTTCCCCACCCCAACATGCCCTAGTCCAACATCATAGGAGTGAGGGTCCAGTGCTATGATGGGACCTGGCAGCATCAGGGATTGAGGAAAAGCAGCGCCCGTGCATGAAGCATTGGGTTCATGCTGACTCCTCTTGCTTATTTTTTAAGCTTTAATTAATTGCAGAGTAAAATAAAACTACTCCTTTGCTCTTGATTTTTCAGCCCTAGAAACTCCTTCCATGTTGAAGTGAGGAGCTACCAAGGACAATTGAGTGTGTTCCCTAAATCACAGGGGCACAGTGGCCTCAGGTCTTTAACAAGGAATGATATTATGTGGCACCTAAAAGCTGTCTGAATTTTCTCTTAGATCTTGATGAAGGTGTCCATGATCTTTACTTTGGAACATATGTCTCCTTATCTTGAAGAAAAATGCACAAAATGAAGTCACATGACAAATCCAATGCAAAATCACAGAAGTCTTGTGTCCCTATCCAGGATATGTAGGTCCAAAGCCAGAGTACGATGGACTCCAGATTCCTAAAATGCTCTCAGAGGCTTGATTGTTTAGCTCCAACATTTAGATTTAGCTTCTGTGGACCTGAATCCCGTGGGCTTTGTTTCTGTTTGCTGTTTGGCTGAAGTGTTCCAGACAATTCAGCCTGCATTCAGGAGCCTTTCCACAACCAAGGAATATGTTTCAACCTTTTAATCTATTCTGAAACCAGGTGAGATACATTTTTTGAGAAATACAGTTCTAGAGCCACACTTCCCTTAGAAGATGTTGCTAGCCTCTGCCCTGTCTATAAAGTGAAGCGC
>WHYT01016551.1:259311-295459 GCA_009806455.1 Tetrax tetrax
TTCCCTGTCTCATTCTTCTGCTAGTTTTGAAAATATATGAAGTTTTCCCCAAGTTGAGTCTGTTTTGCCCATGACAGTAACTTTAAGGATTTCTCCCCCTCCTTATCTCAAACCTTGAGCTGTTTTTCTTGTATCATCTCCCCCTGTTCTCTTGGAGGGTGGAGGGAGTGAGAGAGAGACTGCATAGTCTGGTCCTGATCGAGGCTGAACTATGACAATGTTAAAGCCTGTCCATCTTGCAGGTCATCAGTTTTGTGACAAGTGGGCACTTCTCACAGACCCTGCTGACATTAGAACGGGAGCCAAGGGATATCTGAAGTGTGACATAAGTGTGACTGGGAAAGGTGATGCAGTGCAAGCTACACAGAAAACAGCTGATACTGAGGAGCAGATTGAAAAGTACTGCAATAATTTATTTTTCACTGCTTCCTTTTTTAACAAGTACCTCAAAAGTCCTCTGCTTTCCTTTCTATTCTTTCCTTGCTAACTCAGGGTTAATAGGAGGATAGTATCATACATCTGTCTGTTCTGAAGTTCTCAAAGAGAGTTTTTACAATCCTCTCAAATAAATTGAAGGGCATGTTATGGTCGCTTCTCTGCAGTTGATAGAGTTGACCATGCCCTGTGGCTAAGTACCAGATTATCCCTGACAGAAGGTTCATTGATCTGAACCCAGTTAAATATTTCTGAAAAGCAGTGAAGACAAAAAAATATTAGGAAAAATTATTCCTTCTCCTTTGTCAGATGTGAGTGCATGCATATTTTTCATATCCTTAAATAAACTCAAGTGCCTTAGCATTCTCCTTGTAAAATACAGAAGTTCAAGGTGGTAAAGTATGCTGCCAGCATGCTTTAAATTTTACAGGAGCAGTGTTTCTGGTCAGTACTGACTTACTGGACTGAGTCCATGGAGAGCCACCAAGATGACGGAGGGCTGGAACACATGTTATACAGAGAAAGGCAGCTGTGTATGTGTGAGGGTGGTTGCTTGAGCCTTAAGAATAGCAGATTAAGGGGGACCTTACATGAGGAGAGCAGAGCCAGACTCTTTTCAGAGGATTACAGAATAATGAGAGGTTTGGGATGCAGGTTAGAACAAGGGAATTTCAGAACAGATACAAGAGAATTTTTACCATGAACATGATAAAATATAGCAGGGGCCCAGAAAGAGAGGGGAGACCTTGGAGATATTCAGAGTTTGCTGGATGAGGTCCTGAGCAACCTGATTTAACTGGAACTGCTTTAAGCAGGGGTTAGAGCAGATGACCTTCAGAGGTCATCTTTAGCCTATGCATTCTGTGCTTTTCTGGTTCTATATCACATAGAAATGTTTGCTGAGTAATGCTGTGTCATTTTCTCATGGTAATCAGAAAAAGTTTTGGTTTAGATGCAGAAGCAAATTCATATGCCTTTTTGTGTCTTCTCAGGACACAAGCTAACTTGAGATAACAATTTTATTGGAAAAAATATTACTTCATTTTCTGAGTTTTCATTTTTAAAGAAATGGCCTCTTTTTTCTTTCAGGAACCTCTTGATCCCCAAAGGTTTTCCATCTGAAAGACCATGGGCCAGATTTTATGTGAGAATTTACAAAGCAGAAGGACTTCCAAAGATGAACTCTAGCATCATGGCCAATGTCACCAAAGCATTCATAGGCGACAGTAAGGACCTTGTGGATCCCTATGTGGTGGTCATGTTTGCAGGTCAAATGGTAATTGGGATCCTCTTGATCACAAATGTAGACTTTCTTTCCTATTTCCTACAAGCAGATGGTTATGCTGATGTCCTTTAACTTATAGTTACATAAATTAAGTAAAACATGTATTTCTTTCATCAGAAAGAAAATTTTCAGTTGTTAAATTATGCAGGAACAAAGTGATGGAAACACTTAATGCCCGCAGATCTAATACCAGCCTCGCAGTAGTAGGTCAGGCAGCAGGAGGGGAAGAGAAATCTGTAGATTTCTTACTAAAACATCAAGTTACAAGACAATGAATTACCCAGTGTGGTATTAGGTAAGTGCTATGTTCTTGTCTCCCTAGAGCGAAAAAAGGAAGCAGGACTGCAATCAGTAAAGATGCTTAAATCTGTATTTTAGGGCTGTGTATTGACTTCTGAATTACTCTGTTGTAATTCAAGACACTTGCAGCTTTTCTGTGGGTAGCAGAGGAGGAAGCATTTGAGTAGACTCTGTCTCAGTGTTACCTGACTTTGTTGCCCCCAGAGCTCTTTCAACATCAGACATGGCGCTACAGAGAACTGCTGAGAGGGATCTTCTGACTTTGGTTTAAGAGGAGTGCAGAGGAGGTCCAGGGGCCTGGTTCCTCTGGGGTACACCCATAAAGCACCACGTCAGGGAGCTTGTCTTGATTATTGGTGTAAATAAGGAAAGAATCAAACTGGAAACGATTTTAAGCCAGCAATGCTTTCTGTGTGCAAGGAAGCCTTAGGGAGAACTCCAGTTATAGATGTTCCAGGCATGAGAATGAGGCCCTTGGTGCTGGTTTCATGTTTTGTTGTAAATCCAAATTGCAAAGTATTACATGTGAAAGTAGCATGGGTTAAAATGGTTAAATGTGTGCAGCTACTTCAGGTTTAATAGAAGGCTGAATAAGATACAAGAATGGGTCACTGAAGTGAGTTTGCATGCCGGTGTGTAAAATATAGCTGTAGAGGTATTGGTGGGTTTCCTGACTCGATCCTCCCCAACAAATGTGAAAGTAGAGGGCCTGCCACGGCCTGTGGCTGCACGGACTGTGATACAGTCCTGCCATCTCCTTCAGATTAGGAGGAACAGCTCCAGTCTCTACGTCCCTAGCACACAGGCGCATGACCAGAACACGAGCCGCAGTAATAATATTTTATGCTAGATAAATTGCCTCATTTAAGGTAATTCCATTGGTACATGCAGCCTGGCAGCTATAATGAATTTCATCTTTTATGAGACAAATTGCACTGCATTATGACCACCCAGGTATTTTAAGAGCCATTTGAAGATGTGCAGTTTGTAGCAGAAATGCCAAAGTCTGGCTTCACAGATATGTTTTGTGCATAAGGGGCCTGAAGAAGGCTCTGCTGTGTGCAGGTGAGAATTCTTTAGCCATAATGTGGTCTTTTATTAGATATGGAGAGGAAAATAATCAAGCTAATAGAAAAGTCAAAGTGCTTTCAAGATAGGATATTAGCGCTTTAAAAATGACCAAAGGGATGTTGCTAAGTGCAATTTCTGCTATACTCATTGCCATTCTCCAGAGTCTGTCCCCTCTCCTGTTAAATTTGCTGGACTTTAATTTCAGGGTCGGACAACAGTGCAAAAGAACTGTGCAGATCCAGTATGGCATGAACAGATTATCTTCAAGGAAATGTTCCCTCCACTCTGCCGAAGAGTCAAAATCCAGGTCTGGGATGAAGGCAGCATGAATGATGTCGCCTTAGCTACCCACTTCATTGACTTGAAGAAAATATCAAATGAACAAGATGGTGACAAAGGTAAAGGGGAAAGTGTCTATTCCAGAATATGCCCTTAAAGTAAAATCTACTTGCTTGGGATCTTGGGCACTGGTTAATCCCATTTTAGGCATGCCCAAAGCTCAAGTGAGCATCCATAGTTCTTGTTAATTCTGATAGTTCTTCTTTTATTTAATTTGAAGTTATATTACATCATGCTTGGTGCATGGTCGTCTGACATGACCTTTCTTGTTAGAGGGCTGCTACATAATTTGGTACCTTCTTTGTGACTGTGGCAATAATCTGCTCTAGTCTGTTAGAGATGACTGATATAAATTTATACTTTGTGCTAGTTTCCGTATGGCAATGAAAGCACAAAGTGCAAATCGGGGGTAGAGCAGGTTTGTCATTTTGATCTACTCAGAGCAGATTTCCTAGGTAGAGCTCAGCTGGGTACTCAAGGAGATACCATCAACTAGTGTATGTGAGGTTGAGTTCACTATCTGGAGTCTTTTCTCTGATGTTTGAGCCTACGTGTACAGCCTTATTTGTGCTGTGGGATTCAAATATGGAACACGTTTAGTTATCACAGCTAAGCAAAGGCACTGTAACTCCTTAAACTTCGCAATTCAGATGTGGATCTGAGTCATTAATCAGAAAATAAAAGACAAATAGTATTAGGAGAGTAGTGGCATGGGCTTGGGAACAGTTTGGACAAGATGACAAGGCCTCCATTTCTTTCCCACCATGTCCCAGCTCTCAATCTGTGGGAGCAGGCTCTTTCTAAGAGGTGCAATAGGCCTCATGCCCTAGCACGTGTGGTATGAATACCTTCTGAAAAAGAGCTTCATATCAACAGAGTCCCTAGTTGGGTATTGGCAAAGGCTCCTTGGCGCCTAAGAATTGCCCTGCAAAATAGTGCTTTATGTGAAGTGATCCCTACCTGCCTAGCAATGGGTCCAGGCTTGGCTTTCGGTGTGCAAAAGGGAAGATTTATTGGAGCAGAGAGTGAGGAGAGCATGCTAATGCCTAATGGAAATGCCGTAAAATGCACTTTATCTCCAGGGTTTTTGCCTACGTTTGGGCCTGCCTGGATCAATCTCTATGGCTCACCCAGGAATAGCAGCCTCATGGATGACTATCAGGAGCTTAATGAAGGTTTTGGAGAAGGAGTCTCCTTCAGGGGACGTCTCTTCGTTGAAATTGCTGTGGAGATACTTTCAGGAGGAGCTCGTGAGTCGAAGTTTTCAAGTTTTATCAAGGATATAAAATTGTCATCTAAAGATAATGACTTCAAAGCACCCAAAGGAAAAGACAAAACTGAGAAAGCAGGAGAGGATCGAAAGTCATTTTCTCCTTCAGATAAGATGAACTCAACTGAAGTGGAAGTCGAGCCATTCGATGTGCCTTCAGAGGTGGGTATGATATTAAGAGATTGATTGATATGTGGAATTGATTGACATGTGTCCCAAAACATCCAGCTATGGCACCAACGTGTGTGTTTGGAATGTGTATCAGGCCACGTAATACTGCTTTTATGTGCTCCCTACAGCTTCTCCTTGCCTCCACAGTCTTGGGACCTTCCCATAATAAAGCAGCACAAATGGAGCATTACTGTGTACCTGTAACTCAAAAAATCACAAATAGGACTTGATTTCCATAAAACTTAGTCTGCTGTCCTATTATACCTTCTGGCTAGCTGCATCCATATGTTCCTATTAGAAACTTATGTGATGTAATATCTGCTAATTTATAGACAGCTGATGGGGGTGGCTGGTAATTATAAAGTCTGATATCCTGCACTAATTTGAGAAAATTGGTAGTTGTCAATTGAAGTTAGGAGGGAATCACTGATGCAGAATTTGTGCAAGTGCAGAGGGATACAGCCTAGCCTGTTTTACTCTCCTCCTTTAACTCTGCATTATAAATCTCATTTTAGTTTGCTGATCTCTTTAGGAGAGGGCCTGCAAATCATGTACTCAGCCTCAGCTGGTGTTAACTGATGTTACTGTCCTAACTCCACCTAATGTACTGAGTTACGTCATGGGAAGATCTGTGCTACAATGCTTTGAGAAGGTTGTGCGGTTGTGGCAGGGCATGTGGGCTCAGGTGCTGAGCCAAAACTTGAGTTTTAATTCTCTGCTCCATCACATCACCGTCTGGGAGCAACAGCACGTTGGTACATATGCAAGCTCTACTTTTTTTTACCCAATAAATAGGAATAAAAATAGATTAATAACGAATTTTCTTCCCACTTCATTATGACGCTGACCAAAATTTTGTCTATTGGAGTAGGAGTCTAACCTCAGTGCTTAAGCTACTCATGTCCTTTATTAGATCTGATTCTTGGTCTTTTGACTCCATCTTTACAAGTAAATAGGAGAAGAGAAATTGTTCTTTGGTCTTGAGACCTAGTCTTGATAAATGCTCTTCCTTGGCCTGTAGCCTGGCATTGCTGGCATGAGTGCTGGAGCAGGACTAAGAGTGTGTTAGTAGAGAAATGCCATGGGCAATTGCAAGCCAGTTGTGCAAACCCGTGGCCTGGTCTTGCTTTATGTGTTCATATAGTTGTAAATTGCCTCTGTGCCTCAGTTATTCTCTGAAGATTGTAGTAGAGGTGACCTGAGAAGTTTATTTCCATATAGATTTTCCTTTATATGGAAGAAATCCATTATTGTGAGCGGCTCAAATACTATGGTCTTAGGGGCTAGCTAAATACTCCAGGTAAAGAAACAAACCCTGCTGTAACACCAATAAATATTAGTAATAAATAGTAGTAATCTGTTGGAGCAAGTCCAGAGGAGGCCACAAAGATGATTCAAGGGCTGGAGCACCTCTCCTACGAGGACAGGCTGAGACAGCTGGAACTGTTCAGCCTGGAGAAAAGAAGGCTCTGGGGAGATCTTATAGAGGCCTTCCAGTACCTAAAGGGGGCCTACAAAAAAACTGAGGAGGGACTTTTGACAAGGGTATGTAGTGATAGGACAAGGGATAATGGCTTTAAATGGGAAGAGGGTAGTTTTAGATTAGATATAAGGAAGAAATTCTTCATTGTGAATGTGATGAGGCACTGGAACAGGCTGCCCAGAGAAGTTGTGGATGCGCCATCCCTGGAAGCGTTCAAGGCCAGGCTGGATGGGGCTTTGAGCGACCTGGTCTAGTGGAAGATGTCCCTGCCCAGGGCAGGTAGATTGGAACTAGATGATCTTGAAAGTCCTTTCCAACCCAAACCATTCTTTTATTTATTTCTGGCTACTGTGCCTCAGTTTCGAATACAGAATGAGTAAAAGGCAACAATATAACACAGTGATGCTTTGTATTCTTTTGGTTTTAGAATCATAGAATCATAGAATGGTTAGAGTTGGAAGGGACCTTCAAAAGTCTTCTAGTCCAACCCCCCTGCAAGGAGCAGGGACATCCCTGACTAGATCAGGTTGCTCAGAGCCTCATCCAGCCTGGCCTTGAACGTTTCCAGGGATGGGGCTTCCACCACCTCTCTGGGCAACCTGTTCCTGTGGTTCACCACCCTCATTGTAAAATTTTTTTTCGTAATATCCAATCTAAATCTACCTCCCTCTATTTTAAAACCATTACCCCTCGTCCTATCACAACAGGCCCTACTGAACAGCCTCTCCCCAGCTTTCTTGTAGGCCCCCTTGAGGTACTGGAAGACCACTATCAGGTCTCTCCGGAGCCTCCTCTTCTCCAGGCTGAACAGCCCCAACTCTCTCAGCCTGTCCTCATAGGAGAGGTGCTCCAGCCCTCTGATCATCTCTTGTGGACCTTCTCCAACTGGTCCATGTCCTTCTTATGTTGGGGACTCCAGAACTGGACACAGTACTCCAGGTGGGGTCTCACCAGGGCAGAGTAGAGGGGGAGAATCACCTCCCTCGACCAAATATTTTGATATTCAGTAATATTTTGATATTCAGTAATATTTCATGCTACAGTAGACACAGTAATTGTATTACAACTCTCTGAAAGGAAAAGCAGGAACTGGAGACATTACAAATAAGGTGAAAAATGTCTCATGGAGCCTCTGCAACAGCAGAGGCAGATTACCAAGCCCCACAGCACAACTTTATTGACCCATTCTAGCAGCAAGAGGACATTAAACATTTGCAATTTGCTTTCTTTATAATAGGAGATAGATATGTGTGTCATAATCTCTGAGCCTCAGCTTGATTAGGCACCCTATGTTCTGGATTCATGCTGAAAATAATGAAGGTGCAGGGAAGCTAAAGCTACTCTGGAGCTGCAATCTGTTTGTGGTTTTAGCTTTGATATGTGATGCTGCTAATCCTTTCACTGAAGACCTGTGCCCTTTTACTGCGTACAGCAGAGGTTTTTCAATATGAAGAGAATCATGAGCTCTGTCAAAAGCTATTTCCACTTGGCAAAAGTCAGGGAAACAAATATTCATACACAGCTGAGGTTTTATTCATTGCCTCCCTCTGTTGCAAAAGGAACCAGTACTGATCTTGCCTAATGGGCTTCATTCAGTACACTAGTGTCTGTGCTGTGAAATTAGTAGTGTTTGCATTTGGTAGTCAGGGTGTAAATCTGGGGATAACTCAAACCACAAAATTTATCTCCCTTGGGCTTAGTCTTGGCTTGGGGCTAATAGCTTGTTTTGTTAATGACCCAAGAGCGCTAGCAGTGTTAGCTAGCCTTCCTTGAGCGAAAGCGTGTGCCAAGAACAAGCAAATGCTGGGGATCCAATAGGTTTAAACAGAGCCAAGCAGTGCCTTAAAATTCCACAAAAGATTGTTACACTTTTCAGGGTGTGCTGTTTCACCAAGACCCTTTGGCTCCTGTGCTTCCAAAACCTGTGAAAAGCTGAAAACAGGGTTACTGGTTTCTGTGCTGTGACACCAGGGAAGGCAAAGAGCCGAGGCCTGACCCTGCCCCCTCCCGCACTGAGACCTACCTTTGGGCCTGTAGTTTAAAGCCCAGTAGGACAAAAAAAAATTAAGGACTGCTTGGTTTCAATAGTCTCTTGCACATGGCTGCTGTCAAATAAAATGTGGATGTCAGAAATTTTAAGCCTTACTGGCAGCACCAAGAGCTGAGTGTCACTGAGTAAGGTCAAAGCCTTGACAGTACAAACACATGGGTTGTAGGTTAAAGTCAACCCCGGGGAAAGCAGAGCTGGGCAAGCGCTCCCCTGCCTGGATGTGTTAGGATGGCAGCATTTACTATTGCAATGCAAAGGAAGACTACTGCTGTATTTACTGCTAAATGACTTCTATCAGGACGGTCATATTTTGTTGCTGTTGCACTAAAAGGGCCCTTGAACGTCCATAGATAATTTGAATGACGGTGTAAGAGTATGTGAAGATACTGAAACCATTTAACAGTAACTACTGATGAGGCAGAGTATGAAGTGAGGGGTAATGACTTTTATGTAATCAGTTATGATATAACTGGATAATATTGACAAGACCACAGTCACACAGGTTTTATCTCTTTTTCCAATTCTATCAGTTTCTTAGACAATTTATGTTACTTATTCCTACAAGTTGTGCACCTCAGACTGATAGATGTACAACAGCAACAGAGCTACTAGAGACTTTTGAAGACTATTCTGCGCTGTAAAAAAAAAGAGTAGAAGGTAAAAAAATGTAATTTTCTTCTAAAAAATGTCTCCTCCAATAGATCTATGAAGAGAAATTTGAGGAATTCCTCCTCTTTGGGACATTTTTTGAAGCCACTATGATTGATAGGAAGGTTGGGGACAAGCCAATAACATTTGAGGTTTCTGTTGGTAAGTATGTTAAGCTCTTCTCCAAAGTAGAGAGGGAGTCTCCGGAGCAAGGGCATGCTACGTGTTATTGACAGCTGTGTCTCAGGGCTCAGCAGTCAGCTTCAGAGCAGAGCTTACATATTTGAATTAAATCCTGATCATAATTTCTTTGGGTAGCAGTCAATCTGAACATTGTGATGCCTAGCTGTCTCTACTCCCAGATACCCTGTATTAATACAAATCCTCTCACCCAATCTATATAGTGACTCACCCAGTATTTAGCCTTGTAATCTCCTGGGACACCCAACTCAAATTATTTACCTCAGGGCAGTCCATTCGGTGGTGCCCATTGCAATTAGTCCCCGGCTGTGAGGGAGCCTCTTTCCAAGGAGGACCCATGTGGACCCTCGTGGCCTGCTCCATTGAGATACATGTGGATCTGTGAGTCTGGCATGGGAGTGATGTACAGCCAAACCATGCACGCACCAGCTTGTCCTCTAAAATCCTACTGATAAGTCCTATCCTCTTTCTCAGCAAAGTGGGACTCTGTTGCGTGAGGGGCCTCCTCGTGGTGGAGACGAATTGTCCCTGGGAGCAGACTAAAGAGACATTAACATTGAGCAGATATTATCAAAGCAGAAGAAATTTCCCTTCAGAGAGAAGTTTGAATTGGTCTCATTTCCCTTGTGGGGGTTTGCTTATCTCTCTATTAGTCCCACTTAGAGTCCAAGTGCACAGTAGCACCCTGGCACTTCCCATCTTTTTGCTTGTGTACCTGGGTTTGCTCAACTGTAAGGCTGTGTGTGCAGGGAGGCATGTCTGTGACAAACAGGGCAATCAATGAGTGGTATTGATTCCTGCTGAAACTTCACAGGAAGCAGAACTGAGAATGACAAGAAACTCATTTGTATAGTTGGGCAACAAATGATACTGATTCTTGTCAAAATTTATACTGGAGATGAATCTGGCTCTGAATTATGGACCTGAACATCTACCAGCTACCTGTGCAGTTGAAATTCGGATCCAAATTTGACAAATGGCCATTATTTACATGTAAGGCTGAAGCAAAAGTCCAGATTGGGATGTCGTATGGGGTGATTCAGCACTTCCTTCTCCTGCAGGGAATGTTTTCTGCCTGTCCTAATAAGATCTGTAATTACCAGTCTTATGGATGCTCCTCTTTCCCAATGCTGATAATTGCCCTTTAAGGCAAAATCCTATTGTTAGCAGAGTTATCTGACATTAGGCTTGAAGCTGGGGCCTCAAAGCATTATTATGACTAAGTCTGCAACCCTGCTATGCAAAATTTGCTTGTCTGAAAGTGAGCTTTAGCACTTCTGAGATCAGACTTAGAAATGATATGTTTTAAAGAAGACATATATTTGCTACATAAACCAAATACCTATTGGAGCTCCTGGGTCTAGAAGTATCAACAGCAGTATTGTTTTTCTTCTGAATTTCTTTAGCAAAAAGCAGAAGGTCCTGGGGGACAGGGACCAGAAGATCACATCACTTAGTGATGCGAGTAGTATATTAGGTATATATCACATAGGGCAGGTAAGGAAGCACTGTCCTGGAATCTGAAAAGTCATTGGGACCTACATACCTTGTCAGGACCTTTATAAACTATGGTATGGCCATAACAGCTAATGACCAGAAGGGACCAATGATTTTCCACTGGTATGAATGGTCTTTCTCTTCTTCTAAACCTCATTGAGGTTTGTGATCTCAAAGCTAGTCATCTCTTCACTTGTAACCCTATGTCTCTAGGTAACTTTGGAAATATTACTGATGGGGTGTCAGCAGGAGCTGCAGGGAAAAAGAAGACACGTGATGGAGAAGCAGAAGATAGTCTGCTGCATGAGGGGGAGGATGAAATTTCTCATGACCTTGGAGTACCCCTGATATCCACCACACCCCCCGAGAAGCCACTGATCACAGGTGGGAACAGGTGAGGATCAATGTTTCAAAACCTCATCATGCGGGACTCTGGTTCCTATGTTATAATCCTGCAGGACTCATTAATGAACTCTGGCAGCATTAAACAGATTGTGCAGAACTGAGGCTTTCAAATCCTCAATTACAGCTTTCACAACAATAAATTTTCCAGGCTCCACTGAAGTGAATGGGCTCTGAACCATTTTACACTCGTCTTCTGATCTTGGCCTCGTGGGCTTTTGAACTTCTGGTGTTTCGAAAAGGGCTGCATTATACAAACTATACATTGGAAAGCTATAGGAAAGTGCAACTCCTTCAGTGCTATCCCATACTCTGGTCACAAGTAACATCCACTCAGTGACCAGCTCCAGAAGCAGAATAACATATCAAAATATATTGAAATCTGCTCAAGACAAAGTCAGCTTCCTAGAACACTTTCCAGAGCTAATAATTATAGATGTAGACTTGAATGACAAGTAGTAACAGAAGTAGGAGGAAATAGTCCTTGAGAAAAAGGATGCAGAACAATTCTTCTAAATGGCCATGTTTATAAACAGAACTGAGAAGGTTTAATTAATTTTAAAGATGCTAATAAAAATAAATATTTTCTTTGTTGCTTTGGTAGGTAGAATGATCCCCAATATTGCTGAATGCCATGACTTGATGGTGCCTCCTTCTTTAGAGTGTCAGGCACTGTGAAGCACTTTTCAGATATAAGGACCAGGTGGGAAATTCCAACCTGGATCTGTTTGGTTTTTGGACCTCCCTAAAGTTAAAAAGTACTTTCATCCTTTCTTGCAATGGATGACTCCATCAGATTATATAAGGGCTAGTGGAAGAAAACAAGAATGAAAATACCATGGCAGAAATTTTTGTTTCTGCAGCAAATAAATAAAGAGAAGAGGGAAAAAAAATCAATGTCTGACAGAAAGATAATTGCCTCTCCTCATTAACAGGACTGTAGATTTGAGTACATGCTGTGTTATTATCCTCCCTGAGAGACTGTATGATTTTTAGTTTTTCCCTTAACAAGAATTTAGATTAAAAGAACCTTTGTAAAAGAGTGAATCATTCTTCAAGTCTGCTATTTGCTTCTTGACTCACTCCAATATTAACAAAGTTTTCTCTCATTAAGATAACTTTTCCTCAAATTTATGTAAAATGCTGCATCCTTTTTTTCCCTCTTGTGCTATCTAAAACAGTTTGGCCAACTATAGATACCAACTAATGACTTCATGACTGTCATCTCATATTGACATCTTACTGGTCTCATTAGTGGATATTTTTAGTATTAATCAGTACTTAATGAGATATCTAATAGTTTAGATAAACTCTGCATTTTAGAATCATAAATGAATAGTAGAAAACAATAACAAGAGTCCTTTTTGGAGATTAAAACCACCAACAAATTAAAGGAGCAGGCAGAGCAATAAGACTTCTAAAGAAGACATGATGAAATTGCCAGGAATTTTCCACATTTATGTCAAAACATATAGCAAGGATAAGCCAACACTGAAAAAATCGTTCCCCTAAATTCTCATACAGAGAATAATAGACATGACAGTTCAGTCTTCCATGTGAGTTAGTTCATGGCTATATAATTTTCTTAGTAAATCCCATTAAAAGACTCATAACCTTTTTGAATTTCAGGTTAAGATCCACTGGGAGACAGTTGAATTGTTTTTCCCTCTTATGAAACCACCAAAATTAATGATTGCCGAAGACCTGTGTAGCTTTGCTATACACCGAGTTCAATGGGTAATGGTCACCTTAGAATCACAGAATTATTAGGGTTGGAAGGGACCTTCAAAGGTTATCCAGTCCAACCCCCCTGCAAGGAGCAGGGACACCTCCAACTCAGTCAGGTTGCTCAGAGCCTCATCCAAGCTGGCCTTGAATGTTTCCAGGGATGGGGCATCCACCATCTCTCTGGGCAACCTGTTCCTGTGGTTTACCACCCTCATTGTAAAAATTTTTTTCCTTATGTCCAGTCTGATTCTACCTCCTTCTATTTTAAAACCATTACATCTTGTCCTATAACAACAGGCCCTGCTAAAGAGTTTCTCCCCATCTTTCTTACAAGCCCCCTTTGGGTACTGTTAGGCCTATAAGGTCTCCCCAGAGCCTTTTCTTCTCCAGGCTGAACAGCTCCTACTCTCTCAGCCTGTTCTCATAGCAGACGTGCTCCAGTCCCCTTATCATCTTCATGGTCCTCCTCTGGACTTGCTCCAACAGGTCTCCTTGTCCTTATTTTGGTGACTCCGGAGCTGGACACAGTACTCCAGGTGGGTTCTCACAAGAGTGGAGCAGAGGGACAGAATCACCTCCCTAGACCTGCTGGCCACGTTTCTTTTGATTCAGCCCAGGATGCGGTTGGCTTTCTGGGCTGTGAGCACACATTGCCAGCTTGTGTTGAGCTTCCTATCCACCAGCACTCCCAGGTCCTCTTCCTCAGGGCTGCTCTTGATCCATTCTCTGCCCAGCCTGTATTTGTGCTTGGAATTGCCCTGACTTATATGCAGGACCTTGCACTGGGCCATGTTAAACTTCATGAGGTTTGCATGGGCCCACCTATCCAGCCTGCCCAGGTCCCTCTGGATGGCATCCCTTCCCTCCAGTGTGTTGACTGTACCACACAGCTTGGTGTCGTCAGCAAACTTGCTGGACTCTATTCCATTGTGCATGTCACTGACAAAGATGTTAAACAGGGTCAGTCTCAATATTGACCCCTGAGGAACGCCACTCATCACCAGTCTCCAATTGGACATCGAGCCGTTGACCACAACTCCTTGAGTGTGTCCATCCAGACAATTCCTTATCCACTAAGTGGTGCATCCATGAAATCCATGTCTCTCTAGTTTAGAGAGAAGGATGTTGTACAGGACAGTGTCAAATGTTTCGCACAAGTCCAGATAGATATCCATGAAAAAGCTCTCCACTGTCCCACCATTAGTAAGGAAAATTATGAGACCTCTAGTGTTAAATCCAGTATGGCTGAGCATGGTGTTCCGTAGTGCTATAGTGTTTATATATAGATGTGTTGGTTTTATTTGAGGGGGGTATGAGAGGGGGCTACGGTGGTAGCTTCTGCAAGAAGTTGCCAGAAGTTGTTCCCCTTTGTTCAGTGGACTCAAACGGGCCTAGGGCAGACCCGCTGCTGGCCAGGGCTGAGCCAATTGGTAGCAGAATGTTCCCTGATAACACCTCTGCGATAACGTATTTAAGAAGAGGAAAAACAGAAAGAAAAAAAAAAAAAAGAAGACGTGAAGAAGATGGAAGAAGCTGGAGCAGGGGAAGAGAGGCGGAGGCACGAGCCTTGCGGGCCTTGCGGCCCTCACCGTCTGACCTCCCTTCGGGCAACTGGCTGGGCCCAACTCGGCCCAGCCCGGCTGCAAGAAGTGGAGAGGAGATGAGATGTGAAGAGAACCTGAGAGATGTCTACCTGAGCCGGTTGTAAAGAATTTATTGTGAGAGGAACGGCTGCAGATGCCAAGGTCAGTGAAGAAGGAGGGGGAGGAGTAATGCGGCTCCTGGCCAAGATTCCCCTGCAGCCTGTGGAGGTTGTCCCCCTGCAGCCCATGGAGGTCCATCGAGGGGCAGAGATCCCCCTGCAGCCTGTGGAGGACCCCACGCCGGGGCAGGCGGATGACTGAAGGAGGCTGTGGCCCATGGAGGGCCCGCTGGGGCAGCTGTTCTGGAGGGACTGCACCCCGTGGAAAAACGACCCACACTGGAGCAGTTCATGAAGGATTGTGGCCCATGGGAGGGACACCACGCTGGAGCAGGGGAGGAATGTGAGGAGTTCTTCCTTCAGTGGGGAAGGAGTGGTGTAGTGACATGTGATGAACTGACCATAAACCCCATTCCCTCTTCCCCCCTGTGCCGCTTGGCAGAGGGGAAAGGTGGTAGAGAGAATGTTAAGCCCAGGAAGAGGGAGGGGTGGGAGGAAGTTACTTTGTTCTCTTTCTCATTATCCTGCTTTGGTTTTAGTAATGAATGAATAGTTTTCCCCAAGTCGAGTCTGTTTTGCCCGTAATGGTAACTTTAAGGATTTGTCCCTGTCCTTATCTCAAACCTCAAGCCTTTTTCCTTATATTATCTTTTCCTATTCTCTCGGAGGGTAGGGAGAGTGAGAGAGAGACTGCATGGTGTGGTCCTGAGCAGGGCTAAACTATGACAATAGGAAAGACAACGTGCTCATCGGGTACATGGTTTTGACATACTGCTTCCCATAACTCTAATCAAAACATCGGGCTTTGTGGCAGGTGTGCATTAAAGTCTGCAAAGCCTCTGGTTATGCTGGTGTCTTGCTCATTTTTTTTCAGTACAAAACTCTCATAAAACACTCAAAGAAAGCAGCGTGACAGAAAGAGTCAATATGACAACTCAGATCTAAGATAAAAACTGAGAAAAGAGAGACCATCAGATGCATTTTATCTTATGTCTTATGAGTTTGGTATCACTTTTACTAAGCAAGGTCCTGCAGATCAGCTTCTGCCAAGGAATGTCAATCTCCACTAGCTATTGCTTCTGGAAAAAAGTGTCTTGTAAAAGATGTGTCAGTGAGACTCTGCTATGCCTCTCCCACTCTGCAGGTTGTGAAACCATTGCACTTGAAAAGGTGATCAGATTTTAATATTTGCTCCTTTTTCCCTGTTGCTTCCAACCATTTAACAGTATTTCAGAGCTTCTCTGCATACCTCTTCTCCTGGCTTTTCGCTGACCCTGGAAAGCACTGAAATTAGATCCATTGACTTCAAGCTTTTTCTCTTCAGGGATCGCACAGGTAGCATAAGTGATGCTCCTGTTTGTTCTTCCCAGTATTGAACTGTTTAGTGCACGTGAACACATCCTGTCCTGTGTTTGGTTTCTGGGCTGTGAGAGAACACAAGCAGTTTTTCTTTCCCATGCCTCCCCCTGAACTCTTCTCTCACTTTAATGGTCTGTTCTATATTTTCACAGGAACTACCAGTACCTGCCATATGACGAGAGGAAGCCCTGTATCTGTGTCAAGAGCTACTGGGGCGACCAGACCTTTCGTCTGTACTCTTCCAATACTCTTGAAAAAATGGCAGATCACCTGGTAAGTGGCAACCATCCTCACAGACTCATGTATTCAGCAGAGTACGGCAGTGAGAGGACATATTCTCCAAAATAGGCCTTCAAAATTTCCCTCAACTGCATTCCTTGCTGTTCATTTTTTGGGAATAGCTAGTATCAGCCTCTTCTCTTTTTTTTCCCCTATTTTACTTTGATCTGTAAGAGCTTGTCAAGCATTCCCGTACACAATTTTTTTTTTTTTTTTTGCCATAGGGCTATCTTCTTTCCTCAGAAGTGTTTTATTCTTTGTAAGAACAGCTAAACAATTAAAATACAAAATATAGAATAATTCCATCTCCTGTGGCTCCTCCTCTTGCCAGCCCCCATGGTTTATCCTGTGTTTATGCCAGAGACATTATAAAGGGCACTTTTTGGTCATAAAAACATTGATTGAGATAAAAATGACATATCATCTCATGGACACTCACTGTGATCCCTAATCAGTGTTTTCCCATAATGATGTTTTTTCTACACTTGTTTATCAACAGTCTCAAGAAAGTAGTAATTTTATTTTTTAAGTGACTTCTAGTGTTCAATATTTCAGTTTGGGGCACTCAGGTTAAGAGTTTGATTCACCCCTCATTTGTGATTACATACCTCACAAGCACCAACACTTAAGTCATGCAGATACAAGACACGACAAGACAGTGGCTTATAGGCAAACATTTCTGAACTCAGGAATATGAAAATTAAGCATCTGAATATATAAAAAGAATGATATGTTTGTCAGAATACCTGAACACCCACAGGAAACCCAGTCATTTATTTTAGTACGTGAAGACAGATTCCATTTCTCAATGAAAACAGTAGGTGTTGCAGTAGACCTTGCATATGGATTCAGGTGCCCACTAAAGTTTGAGAAGTTAGCTCCAGCAGCTTGCTAAATTTAAGCAGCAGGGCTGGAAACTGAACCAAGGAAAACTACAGTTTTTCCTCCTACCTAGTGGAGAATGATCTTCATGATTGATCTTCAGCGAAGAAGTGAGAAAGCAAACGTGCTCCAAGCAGTAGTAGCTTGGACTGGTAGCTGGAGAGACTGGGGAAAAGACAAAAGAAATCGTGCTGTCGGAGTCTTCTCTCTGCGCACTTCAAGCATAGTAATAGGTCCTGTTCAGTCAGGTTACAAGGTCACCTCCCTCGTTCTTGCTATTCATATAGTGAATACCGGTGTTATAACACTGGCAGAACAACAAAGTGCCCTCCTTTACATAACAGCTTTTTAATGTGGTTTTTTTCATAGGAAGAATCATTAGAACAAGTAAAGGATTTGATCAAAGTTTCAGAGATTGCATCTGAGGAGAAAATGAGGACAACCCTAAAAGATTTTATCAATCAAAGCAGGTAACTACATTTACTAGAGGCATACAGAAAATCAACTTTATATGTTTGCTACAAATTTAAGACCTGAGAAGGAAACTGATGATCATTTTTTAAAAGTACAGTAAGCCTACTGAAATATATATTTTATTTATTCTGCTGTAAAAGCAAAAACCTTCTCAAATTGGAGTTTCTATTTACATGAAGAAAATATTTTATTATTATTTTCAATATTCAGTATTGACAGTAGACTACTGCCACTCATTGTCATATTATTTTGTCTTTCTGGACTCGTAAGAACAGAATGTATATGGCGTAAGTAGGGTTTAATAAAGTGTGTGATAGACATATTGTAAAAAAGGACAAGGTTAAGATAAAAACAAAGAATTCCACATGCTGGGAGAAATCACCTAGTGGGCTCTGTGTCAGATTACATGATTGGGTCAAAATAGATATAAACCCTAATTTCTGTGTATTAACCCTGCTTCTGTGAAACGTGGTGCAGAGTTTTTGGACTCTGTCCTTTGAATTTTTTTGTGTTCAGTATTTATTTTAGAGAATGTCAGCTGGTTCATGTACTGCAGCAGACAGAGAACATTGCATTCCTAAGTGTTTTAGCAGCTTACATTAAAAAAATAAGAAATTTAAAGAACCTTTTATTCCTATGTCTTAGGGCCTTCATTACCATCACTGAAAAGAAGCCCATAGGGTTGAACTATACTGCTTTGGACAAAAAGAGACTCATGCTGTTCAAGCAAGAGCTGGTATGTGTGGTTTTGCTTTAAGAATTGATGCAATGATGTTAACTGAAAGCTTACTGGTTGTATACATATTAATTTCTATTTAACTTCAACATATAATATGAATATAGTATCCAAGAGCATTTTTAAAAATAAACCCTGCTGTACTTAATAAAGAGTTTTAAGATACCCTAAAATAATTCAGAACATGTTTGGTTTAGATACAAATAAGACATTATAATAATGAACTGATGTTGCTTTTCCATCCATCTTAAAATGGGATGATGCTGAGTTCAGTGGAAAAACACCAAATTAACACTGCTATTGGTGATTTAATTACTGTGATGGGCTTGAACTTCAAGACAAGTAGAGTCTGGCATTTGGTATTCCTGGACCTAGTCACTTCCTCCTGGGAACCAGTGAGAAGAAACTAAACTGAGAGGAGGTTGTCTCAAGGTTTATTAGCTTTATTTACTGTTTGTAGTGCAGAATTTGGTTGTGACTTCTGTCAAAACCAAGGCTGAATAGTTCTAGGTGGTAATTATGTGTCTCTTAGGACTTCCATACGTGCAGTATACATCTAGACAAAGAGAAAATAGAGGACATTCACATTTTGTGTATTCAGCTCCAAAGAGTTGATAACTTTCTGTTATGATAAAGAGGGTAATTGTTGCCTTGAACCAGGTGTCCCCATCTTCTCTTTTCAACTTGAATCAAAGACTGTTTTCTCCTTTAGTGTCCACTTCAACCTACTTGATAATGCATAAACAGTACATATTGTCTTTCCTGAGTGCAGGAAGCAATGTCCAGTGATGCCAAGGGGATTGTTCAGCAGCAGAAAAAGAAGATGCCACTGGATGCAATGATGCGTGAGACTCAGAGCTTTGTAGATAAAATCCGATTCTTGGTTGATGAGGTAATCCATGCAGAAATTCAGATAAATTTAAAATCCAGGGCTTGAGTTTGATTTTCATAATCTCATGTGAATAGTAAGTTCTGGCCTGGTGATCCAAAGAGTTTTCCTTTGGATATCTAGACCAAATCCTGTTTTGCAGGATGGAGCTGTTATCAGACTGGGGTAGGAAACACTGGGCTGTGTGATGCAGAGAGCATGCAATACAGAGAGCTTTTTTTTTTTTTTTTTTTCCTTTAAGTAAGGTCATCCTATATGTGCCCTGGTGGTTTGCAGGCAGCCTACTTTCTGATCTGAATTCATGTCTCCACTTGTATGGATGTAGTAGTTTGGACTAGTGTGAGCTCAGGAGTCTCTGTACTATACTTCGCTGTGGAGACACAGCTTAGACATTCTAAGTCTGAGAATAACAGAAGAATGGACATATTTAGTCAGGCCAAAATCCAGCCTGTTGAGTGCTGTCTCTCAGAGAGCTGTCTGTGCTAGCAAACTGGAAAGGGCCATGGCTATTCCCTGGCTCAGAGAGCAAGTGGCAAAGCATGGAATGGTTTACATCCTATGCCCAAATTCTCTTCCTTCCCAAAACAGAGTGACCTTGCTCACAGTGGCTCCTGGGAACAGTCCCTGGGATGGTCTTTGCTTTGAACCACATTCAGACTTTGCTTGGGGAAATGCTATTTCGGGCAGGACAAGGCCATGCTATGGAATATCCTCACAAGAAGAACAGATGATCATATGCCAGTGCTTGAGTTTGACCCTGGTCCTTTTTGTTTCGCTGGTATAGATTAAGTTGATGGTGTTTCCATGGTAGGTGATTTCAGTTTATGCAGTGTGTGGGTAAGTTATTTCCTAAGACAGAGTCCTACTCAGATTTTTAGTTTTAGCTTAATCACTCTACAATGTTCTTTACCTTCAACTGTGCTTAGGAATGGAGGTTTGAACTGCAAAACATGAAGTGACAGCCTCTTTTATTCTGGGTGTACATCTGCCACTCCACAGGAGCCGTGAGGGAATTGGCTCTTGGCAGAGAGTATTTTAACAAAAAATAATAGTGGTGGCTCATAGAAAGAATTCAGCTTTTTTTCAATATTCCTCGTCATTTAACAGCCGCAGAATACGGTGCCTGATGTGTTCATCTGGATGCTCAGCAGCAACAAGAGAGTTGCATATGCAAGAGTCCCAGCAAAAAACATACTCTATTCCCCAGCAAAAGAGCAGAGGGGCAAGGACTGTGGGAAGATTAAAACCCATTTCCTGAAAGTAAGTCTGGGGTGCTCTGCAAACACAAGTAATGCCTGAGGAGCATTTGATATTCAAATTTATTCCAGGGATTGTATTTTACAGGACATCTTTGTAATGTATTAAAAATGTGTATGCTTTTATATTTGCGATCTATTAATTTTTACTTCTTATGTTTATGCTTACCCTTCTTTAAGCACTAAATATTTGCCAGGCTTTTGGTGTCTGAATAATTAATTCTCTCACTGCTTGTTATAGCAAGTTTATAGCTTTGTTTATCTATAGCTATACACATAAACTGATAGAACAGGTACAGCCTTTTTGCTGGCAAAGACATCAGAATGCAGCACATGAAAGACTGGAAGGAGACTGGTAAGAGATCAGCGTGCATGCAACTCAGTTAGCAATTATTTATGCTTGCTCTTTAAAATGTGCCTAGGTTTATGTCCAAAATATTGTTTTAGAATTACTCATTTTGACAGAAAGCCTTAGTGGATATACACCTACAAAGGCAGCGTGACTGCTAGTACCCAGCAGTGGAATATTCAATGTAATTGTTACTATGGCCAGCAGAAAAAGCCCAAACACATGAGAAAATAGTGACTTCATATAATGCCTTTTTTCACCTGGAGCTGCTGAGAGCACTTCCATAAAGCACAACTAAAGAGCAGATAGAAATATCTAAGCTCCTGATAGTTGCCATAGGTACTTGTTAAGCACAGTACTATTTGCCTGTATGAACAAAAAAATACCATAATTAACTCTCCAGCCCCCTCAATATCAAGAATTACCTTAGAAACAGATAATACTAAACACTGAGCTTAGAAGAACTAGATGAAGTGAGAAGGGAGAGGAAGGAAATAATAGTATTTTTTGTCAAGACTAGTAACATTTTATACTGGAATACGTTTTCAGACCTGCCCAATATTTTTAGTAATACATGGCACTAACTATTGGAGACCAGCAAAACTGCATGAAATGGAAAGTGGGCTGAAGTCTGGGAAAAGTAGGGTATCAGCTAGCACTGATACAGAATCATAGCATGGTTTGGGTTGGAAGGGACCTTTAAAGGTCATCTAGTCCAACCCCGCTGCAAAGAGCAGGGACATTTTCAACTCAATCAGGTTGCTCAGAGCCTCGTCCAACCTGGCCTTGAATGTTTCCAGGGATGGGGCGTCCACCACCTCTGTGGGCAACCTGTTCGCGTGGTTCACCACCCTCATTGTAAAAATTTTTTTCCTTATGTCCAGTCTGATTCTACCTCCTTCTATTTTAAAACTATTACCCCTTGTCCTATCACAACAGGCTCTGATGAAGAGTTTCTCCCCATCTTTCCTGTAGGCCCCCTTTAGGTACTGTTAGGCTGCTATAAGGTCTCCCTGGAGCCTCCTCTTCTCCAGGCTGAACAGCCCCAACTCTCTCAGCCTGTCCTCATAGGAGAGGTGCTCCAGCCCTCTGATCGTCTTTGTGCCTGTAGCTATCAGGCAGCCTGCACAAACCTCTGCTTATTAGGCACTATGCCATTTACATAGACTTTCAACCAAGCAAACTACTCATTTCTTCCCTAAGAATCACAGGAGTTCCTTGTGCTAAATGCGTCCCAGGGCATATATCAGTATTTATTAAATGCCATTTATCAGTATATCAACCAGTGAACGCTCCTTTAATTTATTCTGGCTTGATAGGACTCAGCATCCAGCCATCTTTTTCTTGAGCTTGTTGGTGATGGGTGGATTTTCTTCTTCAGTTACCAGGCAAGCGCCCCCTGGGCTGGACTGTGCAGGCAAAGGTGGATGTCTACTTATGGCTTGGACCTGCCAGCTATGCCCACAACATCATGGAGAATTTGCCTGTAGGATATGAGACTGAAGTACCATCTAACACCAGCTCAGGGCACAGTGTGGTGCCCTCATCTGCCTGCCTGCTGTATAAAAGTAAGGCACTACTTCTTATCCATATTAGCAATTAAGAGACATATCCCCCAAAAGCTCTAATTTGGAGGGCAGCACAACCTCTGTTTAAGGTACGTATTGTAAGATGACCATGGCTTAGCATCTTTGAATCAGAAAAGGCTGGTTTCATTGACACGACATCAGTCCTGCACTGGCACTTTGCGGATGTCAGGGAAAGAAAGGACCTGTTCGCTTGCAGTTTCTCTTCCCTGTCCCATGGGTCTGTCTCCTCATAATGACCAAGTATCCTTCAGTTCTGGTGAAGCTACTGTGTTGAACACCTAGTAGACAATCAGTGATGGGAGATTAAATCTGGCAGTTAACTAGCAGTAGAGACATATATCAGACATTGATTGTAAGTTAATACAGAAGTCTTACACAACTTCTGAGTGTCTCAGGTGTTTCATTAGTGAGACAGTGCTAGCAACAGTTCCCCTTGTCAGATCCTGGTTGGATTGTGGATGGTGAATCTTCCCTTCCTACCTGTGTGCTGCATCATTTCCTTGAAGCTGACATGAATGTTTTCTTTGCAATGACATAGCCCTGCACCTCTTCCAGCTGAGAGCCCACATGTACCAGGCGAGGGGGCTCATTGCAGCTGACAGCACTGGACTTTCTGATCCTTTTGCAAAAGTTACTTTCACATCACACTGCCAGACCACGAAGGTAAGTTCCAAAGTCTCTTTCAGTAAATGAAAACACATTTTTTTTTCCTATTAAATAATTAAAATGAAAAATATTAGTTTTGCAAGGAGGTACCTAGCAGGAAAAGTTACATGCCTGCTGTTAAAGGGGCACTCCTGACCATCCACTGCAAGTAAGGCAAAAGTTTAGGCGTAATGCTCTGCTTTAACATGAGGTGCAGTAGTACTAGTTTATTTAGCTCAAAAGTCAGATTCTCTGGGGCTACTGGGACTTTGTAGCAAGCAAATTACTTTTTCTATATGCTTTAAGTTTGGGCTGCTGTCATTGCTTGGTATGAGGATGAACCCCCCCTAGTTCTCTTTTCCTAGTTTATGTGTGCAATGATTGAGCAGAGTGAAGAGCTTTATATGGCTTCAGTAGCCGTGCGAGCCAGCATGGCTCTTTGCAATGGAATTTGGCAAAGCACACTGGTGGATTTAGAGTGGCAAAGTTGAAATGAGCTGAAAAGAGAGAGATGTGAGACTTTCTGCATCACTGAAATGCTGCAAAAATGTACCTACAGGGAGTGGTCTCACATCTCCCTCAGGCATCTCCAGGGCGCAAATGGTCTCCTGTGGACATTTGATGGAGCCTCTAGAGAAAAGGAAGAACTTCTACAGAGCTGCAGCAAAAAGGGAGCTGGCAAATGAGCAGGAGAGTGGTCCCTTACAGAATATGAAGACTGACTTTCAGAGGTCCTGAGCCCTCTACAACTACCCTGGAGTTAGAATGGGAGTTCTGACACCCATGCCACAAGCAGAATTTGCTGGGCCAAACATGGTATTGCCGCAGAAAAAGTATTTAAGCTCCCCATCCTGCCTCTTTCCCCAAAATCTCCACAGAAGACAGTTTTAATTTAATTAATTCTGAAATTCCTCTGACATCTTATTCTCTTACGAAGTGTGTTCTGTAGCACATGCCAAAGGGAACGAGAAGCAAAATCCTTTCTCTGTTCTAAGTTGTAGGTGCCTGTTTGTGCTGCTTTTACCTCAAGGACAGGAATTGATTTTTTCCTATAATGTGATTTTAACTTCTACGAGAAGTTAGTGAATTAGTTAGAATTTGGGCCAGGATTTTACAGGCACAGAAGTGTTAAGTTTATTCACTGCCTGAATAAAATATTGCAGCTGATAATTTGCATGCTTTTGGAAGACTGTCAACCAAGTGCCAATAAACTGTAGTCAAAAGCCTTATTTCCATTCAAAAGAATGATAGCAAGTTATGAGTCATTTTGCAGTTGGCATATTTTTCATCTTTAAATGTTATCTTTGGTAAATATATTTCCTGCCAAGACAGTTAAAACATTGTCTATGATGAAATGCCATAAGCATCCACATAAGACAAATCACAACAAATTAAAAAATACTGATTTATTATTAGTGAATCATTAAAATATCTCTTTTTTTTTTTTTCCATAAGTGTTACATGTCATTACATTGAAGCAAAAACAAGATTGAAAAAATGTACCCTGGAGAAGTAAAAACTGGCCTCAGTTTAGGCTTTCTTTTAATAGCATTGGGCATGAGCCTGCTTTCCTAAATCAACAGCTTTGCTCTAAATTGAATACTGAGTTTTACTTGCACAGACTGGTGGTCATGTGTTGATGTGTCTGTGAGGGCTCTATGAGGCAAATACAGAAATGGAGAAACTGGAGATATTGGCCTCAAGGTGAAAGAATCACATTCTCCTGTCTGGAACAGCTGCTGAAAAAAAAGCAGTGTCTCAGACAAGGAATTGTGCAGGTTGTGGGAAAGGATGTCACCAGCAGATGAGCATGTCCTGCTGAAGGACTCCCAGCCAAGCAGTTCATAGCTCATTGAACATTTCCTCTCTTCCATTAGATCATTTCTCAGACGTTATCCCCCACCTGGAACCAGATGCTGCTTTTCAACAGCATTGTGCTTCATGGCGACAGAGAGGAGATCGCGCAGTTCCCACCAGAGATTGTTATCGAGCTGTACGATGACGATGCAGTGGTAAACTCGAAATCTTTCTTATTAAAAAAACCCTGGGCTTTTACATCTTACTGCCAGTGTGAAAGCAAAGCTATGTCACTAAATAGGCATTAAATGGATTACCTTGCTGAATAGAGCTCGGTGTTAGTGGTTTGCGGTTTAACATGTGAAAACAGCCCTGAGACTAGATTTATGTTCTTGCAAAGCTGTGGTATTGTTTTTTCCCAAGTGAGTCTTGCTCCCAAAGACTGTCTTAGAGAAATCAGAAGCATCTTGCCACTACATCCCTTGCACACAACTGCAAATATTGAACCTAGGTTCAATATTTTGAGAGACATGGATTTATCTCTAGTCATGCAAACTCTGACATAGCCTCACAGAGCTCAGAAACTTTGGATCCTCTGAAGAGGTAATAAGTACTCAGCTCCTCCATTTCATAGGTGCCTTGCATTTTGCCTTGGTTTTTGCTTCAGGAGAAGGGTTTTCTTCACAAATGCTTGACTCCTGTGACAGCTGTGAAATTCTAAAGCATTTGACACCTATATTCTCCTTTTTTTAGGGTAAAGCAGAATATATCGGGTCTACAGTAGCTGCCCCTGTGGTGAGACTTGCTGATCAAACCTACGAACCACCTAAACTTGCTTACCACCCAGTGTATTGTGGAAATCTTTCTGGAGGAGACCTTCTTGCTACATTTGAGCTTCTGGAGGTAAATCAGACTTTCTGGACCATTAGACTTCTACACCCTGGGCTCACAAAAGCAGCCGTGGTATTGAGGACTGCTGCTCTCTTGAATTAGTGGGAATTGCAACTGGAACGGGATAATCTGCTGTTGGATCTCTTAGTCCCCCTGCAATCTATCACTCCCTCCACCCTGCCAGGGGTCACCGTTCATGCACACACCACCGCCAGCCCCTCACATGCTCTGAGCTTCATTTGCCCCTCACTTGCCTTGCCCTAAATTGGGCTCTGGCCTGAGAAACAACTGCAAATCCGTCCTCCGTTGCATTGACCTGCTCTTTAGAGTAGTGCATGGCATTGACTTCAGCAACTATAAAGCTCTCAATACTACTTTCCCTCTTAGGAAAAGGGGATGTTGAATAATAAAGACTGGATTAAGGAGACTGAGTTTTCACATACCTCTAACATAATAAGAGAAATGTTACCGTAGTTTCCAGCTGCAAGACAGAAGGCGAACTCAGCATACCTCTGGGGCTAGTCCGGCAGATGCATCAGTGTATCACGTCTGGGATTTCAGGGAATTTCAGTGGCATTTGCAGAGACACCAGTTAGAGGAAACTCCTCTCTGCTGAAAACCTACAGCAGTTTATTTGAAATCTGAAATGGGAAAACCTGGAGCTCCATGACACGTTTTGGAGATATTCCCAAGATAAAACAGACTTTGGAGCATGATGGGCTAATTATGTTCTTGGTGAAAGCCTGAAATATAACACCATGTGGAACATTTCCTCATTATGGCGGGTAACTAAGGATAGAGCTAGCTCCTTAGCCATATTTTCCCCACTTTTTTTCTTGAAATCTACCTTTTGGTGAATAAAGAGAGCATTGTATTTTGTTTCATCATCTTTTGGGACACAGGAAACAGCCCTGCTTCTGGGATAGATCTAAATATACCCCTAAGACTTCTTTAGAGAGTTGACAAGAAGTCTAAGTAAAGACCCTGCAGTCCTTATTTTCATGCTCTGTATAATTGTTCTCATTGACAACACTCTAGAGCATCTCACATGGCAGATAATAGCAATATGGACATTAAAGAATTTTTCAGGAAAAGTTATATATATAAACATCTGCCAGTCTTAAAAGCACTCACTCCCAGAGCTGATGCCTCCCAACATCTGGGATTTCCTGATGGTGCTCTGTGTGAGGATGGGGAAAAAAAAAAATATCTCAGCACTAGTTTATTCTCATTTTGAGCCCATAACCTTTCCCATGACATACCGTACTCGATAACTCTGATCTGCAGGTGCCATTTGGTTCACAGAAGTGCTGTGTAAGAACTGAATGCTCCTTTCTCAAAATGGATGCTATTTTGCTGGATCTTTCTGGAAGGATAAAATTATTCTTAAAACAAAGCACCCTGGCATTTAGAAAACATTAGACTGAAAAAACACAGACTGATGAATACTATGATGAATACTAGGAGTCTTGATTTTGCTGAAAGTGGGCTCAGGATTTACTTTTTTTTTTTTTTTTAATTAAAAGAGCAAAATCGCCTTGTAAACACACCTTGTAGGTATTTTCCTCTACTGTCTTTCAGTGCTAGATCATTCTTCACCTCTTGTTCTGTGCAGTTTCACTGTGGCCATGAAGCAAAGTCCTTTCTAAGTTATACCAAGGTAGTTTCACTGAAATTAACAGAGTTTCACTGTGTAATACAGAAACATTCTCAACTCCACTAGTGGTTGTTAGATCTTGGAAAACTGGGGACCTTGCAATATATTGGGGAATTGTTCAGTTAACTGCAATACTTAACAAGAACAAAAGTGAAGATCCAGGGGATCTTGATTTGAAATCAGTCTTAGGTTTTGCAGTCCTGGGGTGCAGTTGAATAAAACTCTTTATGGGGCAGTTTTGTCCTCAAATTTGAGATATTGCCAGCTTTCCTGTCCTAAGCCATGTCCGTTGGAACTAATTCCTTCTCACAGCTATAAGAAGAGACACAAATAGCTATGTATGTTGTAGTTTAGAAAAAAAAAAAGGTGCAATTTAGAAATTACATGTGTGTAAGTCATTGTATCATGCTGATTGATACATTTTTCTTTACCACCTGTCACCATACCCAAGTCAGATAATGCAAAGAAACTGGGTTCCCTGGGATGTGAATTGTATGCAGGGACATGACACCTGGTACCTGATCTTGTTCATGTGGTCTTTGCTGCTTGTTTTGTTTAAAGTACTAGTTAATCTATTATGGGGTAAATTTGGGGAACATTTCACGTCAGCTAATATAGAGTTGGAAGCTCTGAGTATAATTAAAGCTAAACAGATGGATTTCTAGATAGGCAGGTATTGTTCACAAAATTGTGTGCCTTTGTTTGACTTTTTAAACTGCATCATAGAAGTGGCTGATAGAAACCATTGGGGAACAACAAAACTAGACCTAGATATCTGGCCTCAAGTTCCACAAAATCTATTAAATGAATTGCTTTGGATTTTTACTGATCAGAGGGAGTAAATATGTGCATGTGAATTATTGCTGTTACTTATGTGAGTACTCACATATGCTGCAGGTGCTATGCTAGAAATATGTTTTCCATCCCTCTCCTTCACCTACAAGGTACTAGGGAACACATCCTTTCTTCCTTGTGCTAATTAAACTCCCACAACTATACATAGCTGCAGACAACAGACAGATGGCCTAGTTAAAAGAAGCAGAAGACTTCAACTTTACAGGTCCTTTGAGAGCTGTATCTCAGCTGCTTCACCTTTCAACCTGTTAACATAGAAATGATGAAGCACTCCAGAAGTTGTGTTTCTTTTTCCCACAAGCTATACTTACGGTACGCTTTAGCTACCGTACTTTGCAAGAAAGCCAAGGAGAGCTCTGCCTGTAGGCTG
Organism: Tetrax tetrax; assembly: GCA_009806455.1. NCBI lineage: Eukaryota > Metazoa > Chordata > Aves > Otidiformes > Otididae > Tetrax > Tetrax tetrax. The sequence continues at coordinate 287,922 of WHYT01016551.1, forward strand.
TTGGCTCACCTGTGAAACCTGTGTTCATACTCTTTTCTGCTATCACAGCCTGAGCGTCTTGTAGAAGTCATCATCAAGTCCTGGCTTCAACTGTTTTATGTAGAAATTTGCTAAATCAGGCCAGGCTTCAGATCTGCCCTGCATAGACTGAGAAGGCTGTAAATACACTGTTGAAAATTAGGAAGGGATTGGGAAATGAAGCCAGGGAGCTTTCCTACAGAAGGCAAACCAAACAGGCAGCAGAGCCTGGAGCACGGCAAAAGGCAAAGAGATGGTCAAGCCTCAGAGCTGCAGTGGAGTGTGCTTTCCTCCCACCCACCTGGCACAGGGCGATCGTGCACACACAGGCTTACGTGCAATCACACACAAAGAACAGAAGTGCCACCTGCCACAAGATTTTAGTAGTTGCACAGAGAAGACCCAACCCTAACGCTGGAGATGCGATTTGCAAGTTCTCAAATGCTGACAGCATGCAATAATGTGGGACTGCTATTCTATGGTGGTTGAAGAGCATTATGTCTGTCTGGGATGTGTACTGTTTGTTCACCAGCCTTTTATAAACTAAAATTGGATCTAGAATTTTCCCGTGAAAATCTTCTAAACAGTTTTACACAGAATTTTTTTTTAAATAGAATTACCATGCTTTCCGTTTTTAATAAATAGAATTATTATGCTTCAGTAAATGCATATCTTTAGGTTAGGTTCTGTCCTGCTGGGACAGAGGAGACTTTTTTTTCAGAAAGATACATAAACCCAGCCTATTGAATACTCTTCCTGACAAGTGTTTTAGCATAACAGCATGACAGATTGCAATCCAGGTCACATTCCTCTCACAGCACAACCTGCACAACTGCTCTGCAGTGTGTCATGTAAAACTGCATTAAATTGATGTGTTCTATGTGCCATTCACAGATACTGCTGATACTGTATCTATTTATTATTAAAAAAAAATCAGTCTAAGTTACAACTGTTTAATTTTTCAGATTCCTGAGTCAAATCCAGATAGACTTCCCCCACTGGATCCACCAGACATTGGCCAGATTTACCCAGTCCCAGCTAACATCCGACCTGTTTTAAGCAAGTACAGAGTGGAGGTGTGTTACTTAGAATATTTTCATTTCCAAATTTAATTATTATTTTAAAATTCTGATCAATATGAATCATGTAAAAATAGCATATGGATATCAAAATATATGTGGTAAGCTTAGAATCATAGAACCTTAAGGTTGGAAAAGACCTCTAAGATCACCAAGTCTAACCAACAACCCAACACCACCATGCCTACTAAACCATATCCTGAAGTGCCACATCTACACGTTTTTTGAAGACGTCCAGGAATGACTCTACCACTTCCCTGGGCAGCCTGTTCCAATGCCTGACAACTCTTTCAGTAGAGAAATTTTTCCTAATATCGAACCTAAACCTCAGCTGCCACAACTTGAGGCCATTTCCTCTCATCCTATCATTTGTTACTTGGGAGAAGAGACCAACACCCACCTCCATACAACCACCTTTCAGGTAGTAGAGAGCAATAAGATCTCCCTTCTTCTTCAGACTAAACAATCCCAGTTCCCTCAGCTGCTCCTCATAAAACTTGCTCTCCAGACCCTTCACCAGCTTTGTTGCCCTTCTCTGGACACACTCCAGCAACTCAACATCCTTCTTGTAGTGAGGGGCCCAAAACTGAACACAGTATTCGAGGTACAACCTCACCAGTGCCAAGTACAGGGGCACAATCACTTCCCTGCTCCTGCTGGCCACACTGTTCCTGATACAAGCCAGGATGCTATTGGCCTTCTTGTCCACCTGGGCACACTGCTGCCTCATGTTCAGCCGGTGCCAACCAGCACCTCCAGGACCTTTTCCACTGGCAGCTTCCCTGCCACTTTTCCCCAAGCCTGTAGTGTTGCATGGGGTTGTTGTGACCAAAATGCAGGGCCCACCACTTGGCCTTGTTAAACCTCATACAATTGACCTCGGCCCATTGGTCCAGCCTGTCCAGGTCCCTCTGCACAGCCTTCCTACTCTCGAGCAGATCAACACTCCCACCCAAATTTAGGTCAAATTGATTCTCCAAGGCTGAGCATGCGAGGCATGCTTCCATCTGAGGCCAGCAAGGGCTACATCTCAGTCCTGACCTGCTAGGAAGGGAGTGCTCCTGTGGCAGAGCGTGGCTGATGGTCTTGTGCTCTGTGTAGCCCAGGGAAGTGTCTGCAGAAGAAGGAGATGCATATAGTGAAATATGAACTCTGGAGGGTATCCAGCAAGGAAGTGACACAGAATTAATATAACACAACTATTTTTGTTAAGATGTTTTAAACTGTATCTCATACTGGTGGAAAAAGCCATGGAGCCACTGTAATTACAGAAGTGTGCCTTAATTTTAACCTGTAACCTCCAGCAAAAGAGGATGATCTCACCAATCCTTGTGCCCTTCCAGTGCCCCTTCCAGTGCCCCTAACTCACACAAATCCTCAGTCCTGCCAACATTCAAGCTGTCCACAAAGCCCTCCATGGTCCCTTTTTGTTCCAGTTTCATTTTGAGTTCATGAGACTTACAGCTTCTCTCACCAACCATAGCATAACCATCTCTTCCTGCCCCAGCCCTCTCCTTCGGGGTCCCCCAGTGTGTGCTATATAAAGTCCCTTTTTTTCCTGCAGATCTGTATCTTACAGACCCAGTTTCCTTCTTGTCCTCCAGACGGGAGAACAGTCCTTTGAAGGAAAGCTGCTTGGAGACCTTCTGCCATCCATTGCACACCTGAGGGCTGTCTCAGCTGGCAAACCTCTGTTAATCACTTCTGCTTGTATGGGATTTGTTTGCTCCTTCAACAGCTCTGACACTTCAAACAAACCGAACCACCGCTGTTCGGAGGAGTAGTCCCCTTGCCCTGCCCGGGGTGTTCAAGAAACGTTTGGATGTTGTGTTGAGGGATATGATTTAGCTGAGAAGTATTGGTGATGGTTGGACTGAATGATCTTTTAGGTCTTTTCCAATCATGATAATTCTGTGATTCTGTGATGTGATTATTATGGCTCACTGTTGGCAATAACTCCTTGATAACAGTTTGATGTTATTAATTACTTAATTACTTTAACTTCTACCATAATCCTGATGGTTATTGGATATCAGATTTAAGTTGTTTGGTTTTTTTCTGGTAGTCCTGCATTCCCAAAGGGATACGAGGTGAAGGGATCTCAGCAGTGGCTTTCCCCAGCCTGAGGGTCTCTGCAGGCTACCAATGTTTCTCTCTGCCCACCACAGGTCCTGTTCTGGGGTGTTCGAGAACTGAAGAAAGTCCAGCTCCTCTCTGTAGATCGCCCCCAGGTTCTGATCGAATGTGCAGGGAAAGGAGTGAAATCCTCTGTCATCCAGAGCTACAAGAAAAATCCCAATTTCAGTGGCCTTGCAGACTGGTTTGAAGTGGTGCGTACAGCATGCTGCTCCTTGACTGTTCTCTGGTTCGGAAAGGTGTTAATTTCTAATTTCCTTCCTTTCTCGTAAAAAAAATTTCCTGTGTGTCTTGATTAAATACTAAGGGACATCAGCTTTTATGCAAAAGCCACTGATCTGAAGATGCTTTCAAAGACTTCAGCTACAAATGTGTGATAAAAGAAGACGATATTCCTCATATTATGTCCCAAGTAGGGAAGGAAATATGTTGCAATCTGATTTTTACTGATAGGATGGAACTTGTTGGCGGATAGCAGGGATATTTTTAGTACTTTTTCCTCCTTTCCCATTTTGCACAGTAGTGCTCAGTTTCCTTTGTTTTCACTTCTTTTAATTTTCCTTCTTGTTTTACTGAGCTATTAAGGGAATTGATAATTTCTGACTAGTGAGCTCTGGACCTTTTCATATTGTAACACTTGCTGTTATGGACTGGGAATTTAATTATCGCCTGTTGGCTGGGTTATAAGAGCTGGTTTCAGTTGACAAAGGCCAGCATCAGAAAAAAAAAATCTGTTCAATTTGATGTAGTTGCTAGCATCAAAAGAGAAAAAAAATTATATATAAGACAAAAGGATATCAAAACATTAACCTGGATACTGAAGTACAATTGCTACAGTATATTTAGCTTCCATGGTATGTCACATGTCCAAAGACATGTTTTCTCTTTTGTAACTCATCCTATAAAGCAGGTAATCACCTAGTGTGGACAAACTGAGGCAAACAGGGTTAACAGCAAAGCAGCAGTGGCATTAAGATTCACAACTTCCAACACAGCGTTCATTCCTTCTGAACATTCCTGATTCTCCCAGTTCGCTCTAACAGGAGATGCCTGTGTATCACAACACAGAACTCAACTCAGTTGCACAGTCCATACAGTCCACTCTGTATTCTCAAGGACAAGGCTTTCTCCAGGCTTTTAAGAAAACTGTGGACAGAACTATACTGCCTATGCTGTATGCATTTTGTGTTCTGAGTACGGGGAGAAGGGAGGGAAGAGTAACAGTCTTATTGCTGTGCACATCAAATATTCTATATGTGTTCTATTGTTCTATGTTCTCTAGTAATTCTCAGGCTACTGTCTGTCCTTCTCCACTAGGAGCTGCCTGAAAATGAACTCTTGCATCCGCCACTAAGCATCTGTGTGGTCGACTGGAGAGCATTTGGGAGGAGTACTCTTGTTGGAACACACACCATCAATTGCCTTAAGCAATTCCTATGTAAGACCCACTTGGGTCCTCAAGCTACAACAAACAGACTAGACATTGTAGAAATTGAGAAAGGTAAATGTCCAATCCTGACCCCAAATAAAAAGACAAAGGGTCTACTCAGAGGTTTAGCATGAGGCATGTACTTTGAAGATATGATTTACTGTGTTGAGTTTAGGGTCAAACTCTTAATGTGTTTGATGATCACCAAATGTGATGATGGCATTTCTGGCAAAATCTTACCTAACTTCCTGAGTTTCAGTTTCAGCTTCATCTGAGTCATCTCAACCTGCTGAGTTATCCCGAGAAGAACCATTTTTAGCTGATCACATCTATGCTGAGGTGGAGCAGGGTAAATGTACAGCGGCAGAGCCAGATCCATCTCTTGCAACACTTCCTGCCACTGAACCAGAGCACTCTGCCTCTGAAACACAGAAAGAGAGGAAACAGAAGGTGGGTGTAGCTGAAGGTGCTAGCTAACTTTCTGTTGCAGTCTTGTAGACTTTAGCCCTTCCTTATAAAATGATAATCTCTTATTTAACTCATGATTATAGATTCTGGGTACTGATGTTAACACCCACTATCTTGCTGGCCCTTGAGAGAACTAGTTAGCAATGGTGCTTTGAGCCCATGTAATTTCATTACTTCCATTAATAGATACTGCCTTTCTTTCCTTTTGCCCTAGTTGTTCATCCCATGGACAAGCATTACTGGAGTAGTAGGGTTTTTGTTTTTTTCTGGCCTTGCATGATGTACTTGATCGCAAAACTCTCACTGCAAATCGTTGTTTCTGTGTGCATGGTGTTTAGGGATAAAAGCCCTCGTGTGTTAGATGCTGTACAAACGTGGAGTAGAAAGTCTGTCTCCAAAAGACCTTACGGTCGAAGTATAAAACTGGTATCAGTCTGTGGGTAAATGCAGATAGGAAAGTACAGGAAAACAAGGCAATTCTGGTCTGGTAGATTGTGCACATTATTTTTTTCATGCTCCTCTTTTCTCTGTGGTTTCTCCCATCACAATCATCCTTTTATTAACAACAATAATAGCAGAGATGTACGACTGAATTTCATTTTAGAAGCTGTTTCTGAAGCTACGTAAAGCATATTTCAGTGGTCAGATGTTTCCAGCATCCTTCATAATTATATGAATCCTTCATAACCCGGTCAGCCTCACCTCTGTGCCTGGCAAGGTCATGGAGCAGATTCTCCTGGAAACCATGCTAAGGCACATGGAGGGCAAGGAGGTGGTTGGTGACAGTCAACATGGCTTCACCAAGGGCAGATCGTGCCTGACCAATTTGGTGGCCTTCTATGATGGGGTGACAGCATAGGTGGACAAGGGACGGGCAACGGAAATCATCTACCTGGACTTGTGCAAGGCATTATCTATTTCTCTATGTAGACTATTTCTTTGTGTAGCCTGTTACCTGAGTAGCTGCTATAGCAATGTCTCAAATGTTCAAAGTTTTGGCATCATCAGTAGGGAATATAAAGTTAGCTTTGATGATCATGAAGAAGTGTCTTGGAAAGACAGGGATGTTAACTCATATTGCATTTTATTTAGCTCTCGGAAGTTGAAATTTTCTTCATATACGACTGTTCGTGCTTGATGTCATGAGTTCAGTGATTAGTTATAATCAGTTCTAGAGTTCAAAACTGTTTTCCCCATGCTTCGGTAGGATACAAAAAAATCCATCCGACGGTCAACAAAGAGGAGAAAAAGAACAATTGCAGATGAATCAGCTGAAAATTTTATTGACTGGTGGTCAAAATACTATGCTTCTCTGCTCAAAATGCAAAAGGTAAGTCACCCAGCACGCCCAAAAAAGTGTTATAAAAGTAGATTTACTGATGAATTATTGCTTTTTAGTATTACATTCATAATGAGGAATTTGTCCATTGTCTTTTTCTTTTGAAAGGCAAAAGGAATTTTTTCTAGTGAGGGAAAACCTGAAGACAGTAAGTAAATTATTTGCATTTTTTTTATTACTTTATACTACTACTATGTTGCTTCTCTACTATTTTATCCCCAACAATTAATGTCTGGTAACAAACCACTGCCAGGATTCTTTCCTCTACAGATGATCAGATGATGGGTAGGTTAAAACTTCACAGGCAGTGTTGGGTTAACATGAGTTTCCTGTCATTCAAATCTCACACACAAAGGTTTGTAAAGTCAAAGTCCTAAATGATAGAAGGTGGAGATTGTCTCTATCTTATTTGTAAAAGGTTCAGAAAAAGAAGCTTCTGTCAATCTGCTAGGAGACTCCATAGTTGTGTGTGCTACTTTAATAGCTGAAAAGCTTTGTGTCTAGCTCAGGTTCTAGTGGAATTTTTTTTGCACAAGAATCTGAAAGAATTGTCCAGAGATAGGCTCTGTCTATGTGTATATATATATATGTCTCCACATAGGTGTGCTTCATGGCTTAAGAGGTGCCCCCACAATCAAACAGAGCTCTAGAAAAATATGTATATATTTTTTTTTTACAAATGTGACTGCTTGAGCAGACTGGGAAAGAAAACAAATGTTTACTGTTTACACAGAGCTGCTATTCAGAATTAAACTAGCATTTTCCCATGCCAGAGCTGACTGCACTTCACCAGTGACTCAGGTGATTTCTGTTTTAAAGGAGACATTGAGATTTCTCTGGATAGAAGACACAACGTAAATGTCAGATGGTTTCATTCTGGAAATAGCAGCTCACAGTGTTTCAGTGATCATCAGGGCTGCTGAGAGATGAGGCGGAGATCAGTTTCTGAGTGAAAGTCACTTGTCCACATGGAGGAAATATTTAGATAGAAAATGTTCTACAAAGGTGTGATGTTCACTTACAATTAGAAATTTACTTGACATTGTGACATCCACTCACATGCTGTTCA
>WHYT01016551.1:295479-344109 GCA_009806455.1 Tetrax tetrax
CTCACTGCAAATCGTTGTTTCTGTGTGCATGGTGTTTAGGGATAAAAGCCCTCGTGTGTTAGATGCTGTACAAACGTGGAGTAGAAAGTCTGTCTCCAAAAGACCTTACGGTCGAAGTATAAAACTTGTATCAGTCTGTGGGTAAATGCAGATAGGAAAGTACAGGAAAACAAGGCAATTCTGGTCTGGTAGATTGTGCACATTATTTTTTTCATGCTCCTCTTTTCTCTGTGGTTTCTCCCATCACAATCATCCTTTTATTAACAACAATAATAGCAGAGATGTAGGACTGAATTTCATTTTAGAAGCTGTTTCTGAAGCTATATAAAGCATGTTTCAGTGGCCAGATGTTTCCAGCATCCTTCGTAATTATTTGAATCCTTCATAACCCAGTCAGCCTCACCTCTGTGCATGCCAAGGTCATGGAGCAGATTCTCCTGGAAACCATGCTAAGGCACATGGAGGGCAAGGAGGTGGTTGGTGACAGCCAACATGGCTTCACCAAGGGCAGATCGTGCCTGACCAGTTTGGTGGCCTACTATGATGGGGTGACAGCATCGGTGGACAAGGGACGAGCAACAGATATCATCTACCTGGATTTGTGCAAAGCTTTTGACACTGTCCCACACGACATCCTTCTCTCTAAACTAGAGAGGCATGGCTTTGATGGATGGACCACTCGGTGGGTAAGGAGTTGGCTGGATGGCCGCACTCAGAGAGTGGTGGTCAACGGCTCGATGTCCAAGTGGAGACTGGTCACGAGTGGCGTCCCTCAGGGGTCCGTGTTGGACCTGGCCCTGTTCAACATCTTTGTCGGTGACAGGGACAGTGGGATAGAGTGCACCCTCAGCAAGTTCGCCGATGACACCAGGCTGTGTGGTGCCGTCAACACGCTGGAAGGGAGGGATGCCATCCTGGGTGGGCCCATGCCAGCCTCATGAAGTTCAACCACGCCAAGTACAAGGTCCTGCACGTGTGTCGTGGCAATCCCAGGCACAAATCCAGGCTGGGCGGAGAATGGATCAAGATCAGCCGACGAGAGGCTCAACATGAGCCGGCAATGCGCCCTTGCGGCCCAGAAGGCCAACCGCGTCCTGGGCTGCATCAAGAGGAGCGTGGCCAGCAGGTCGAGGGAGGTGATTCTGCCCCTCTGCTCTGCCCTGGTGAGACCCCACCTGGAGTACTGCGTCCAGTTCTGGAGTACCCAACATAAGAAGGACATGGACCACTTGGAGAAGGTCCAGAGGAGGGCCATGAAGATGATCAGAGGGCTGGAGCACCTTTCCTATGAGGCCAGGCTGAGAGAGTTGGGGCTGTTCAGCCTGGAGAAGAGGAGGCTCCGGGGAGACCTGATAGCAGTCTTCCAGTACCTCAAGGGGGCCTACAAGAAAGATGGGCAAAGGCTGCTCAGTAGAGCCTGTTGTGATAGGATGAGGGGTAATGGTTTTAACATAGAGAGAGGTAGATTCAGACTAGATATAAGGAAAAAATTTTTTACACTGAGGTTTGTAGAGCACTGGAACAGGTTGCCCAGAGAGGTGGTGGATGCCGCATCCCTGGAAACATTCAAGGCCAGGTTGGATGGGGCTCTGATCAACCTGATCTAGTCAGGGATGTCCCTGCTTCTTGCAGGGGGGTTGAGCTAGAAGACCTTTGAACGTCCCTTCCCACCCTAACCATTCTATGATTCTAAGAAGAGGAGATCAAAGAAATTGCAGGGATGTCTTGCTCCCTACATGTACACAGTAGTCTGGATCTTTCTTCTGGTACAGAGAGGTCTGGTACAACAGCAAAGTACAGTAAGAAAAAAGTCCTAGAGGGAATCCCATAATTTAACCATCTGTGTCTTATTAATTATCACTCCCACTTATCTGTCATTCCCAATTATCTATCTTCGCTCCGGCCTCCCCAGCCAAGCTGACAACTTTCTGTAAGGGTGTAGGGTGAAACACTACAACTAACAAGGGCCAATCTTTAGGCAAGAATGAAGTTAGTAAGATTTGCCACATGAGCAGGTGGTCTTCAGGATCTGATGTTAGATTTTTTGTAGGAAGAGAACAGCTGAGTTGCAGTAACTATTTGGACTCTTCCTCCTTCCAAAAGGCAAAAAAGTAATAATGGGAGTTCTTAAAATACTTGCATACTTAAGTGGAAGAAATGGATTTGTACCTGAATGTTTAGATCCCTTAAAACCTCATTATCTATTTCTCTATGTAGACTATTTCTCTGTGTAGCCTGTTACCTGAGTAGCTGCTATAGCAATGCCTCAAATGTTCAAAGTTTTGGCATCATCAGTAGGGAATATAGAGTTAGCTTTGATGATCATGAAGAAGTGTCTTGGAAAGACAGGGATGTTAACTCATATTGAATTTTATTTATCTCTTGGAAGTTGAAATTTTCTTCATATACGACTGTTCGTGCTTGATGTCATGAGTTAAGTGATTAGTTATAATCAGTTCTAGAGTTCAAAACTGTTTTCCCCATGCTTCGGTAGGATACAAAAAAATCCATCCGACGGTCAACAAAGAGGAGAAAAAGAACAATTGCAGATGAATCAGCTGAAAATTTTATTGACTGGTGGTCAAAATACTATGCTTCTCTGCTCAAAATGCAAAAGGTAAGTCATGCCCAAAAAGTCATACCCAGCATGCCCAAAAAAAAGTGTTATAAAAGTAGATTTACTGATGAAAGATTGTTCTTTAGTATTACATTCATAATGAGGAATTTGTCCATTGTCTTTTTCTTTTGAAAGGCAAAAGGAATTTTTTCTAGTGAGGGAAAACCTGAAGACAGTAAGTAAATTATTTGCATTTTTTTATTACTTTATACTACTACTATGTTGCTTCTCTACTATTTTATCATCAACAATTAATTTGTCTGGTAACAAACCACTGCCAGTGTAAGGGATTCTTTCCTCTACAGATGATGAGATGATGGGTAGGTTAAAACTTCTCAGGCAGTGTTGGGTTAACATGAGTTTCCTGTCATTCAAATCTCACACACAAAGGTTTGTAAAGTCAAAGTCCTAAATGATAGAAGGTGGAGATTGTCTCTATCTTATTTGTAGCAGGTTCAGAAAAAGAAGCTTCTGTCAATCTGCTAGGAGACTCCATAGTCATGTGTGCTACTTTAATAGCTGAAAAGCTTTGTGTCTAGCTCAGGTTCTAGTGGAATTTTTTTTTGCACAAGAATCTGAAAGAATTGTCCAGAGATAGGCTCTGTCTATGTGTATGTATATATGTCTCCACATAGGTGTGCTTCATGGCTTAAGAGGTGCCCCCACAATCAAACAGAGCTCTAGAAAAATATATATATATTTTTCTTTTTAACAAATGTGACTGCTTGACCAGACTGGGAAAGAAAACAAATGTTTACTGTTTACACAGAGCTGCTATTCAGAATTAAACTATAGCATCTTCCCATGCCAGAGCTGACTGCACTTCACCAGTGACTCAGGTGATTTCTGTTTTAAAGGAGGCATTGAGATTTCTCTGGATAGAAGACACAACGTAAATGTCAGATGGTTTCATTCTGGAAATAGCAGCTCACAGTGTTTCAGTGATCATCAGGGCTGCTGAGAGATGAGGCGGAGATCAGTTTCTGAGTGAAAGTCACTTGTCCACATGGAGGAAATATTTAGATAGAAAATGTTCTACAAAGGTGTGATGTTCACTTACAATTAGAAATTTACTTGACATTGTGACATCCACTCACATGCTGTTCAGGCAGCTGTGGCATATTGGTTTTGACTGGTGACTTCAGTTCTTGTAAATTCTCCTCTGGTCGTTTTTGTTACATGATTTAATCTATCATGATAAGAATTATACATGCAGGACAGTGCTGATATATTTCTAAATATTTAATTATATCAAACACACATGAACTACTTGAAAAATGAAAGTAAAGTGAAGTCAAAATCCAGATTTCGATCAAAGAACTGAACCATCTCAGTGCCATTTTTTGAGGGCTCATCCTCTTATTGTTGGTAAGTCCCCTTTCACTGTTTGGAGCCTGGCTTGAGGCTGGTCAGATACCTCCTCCTATTTTTCATAGTTTTAGGCTTTCACAGGGTGAGATGCACTCTGTTTTGTGATACCTTGGAGCAGAGAAGGACTTTGATCACCTGAGATGACCCTATGACTGGCAGTAGAAGAATGAATGGAGAAAGAGTGAGGGACACTCTTTAAAACATATTTTACATCCTTATCTGAAGCATTTAATTTACTTTGCTCACTAAAACCTACATGATATCATGAAATTTCCACAGATAAGCAGACTTCTGACCACATTGCATTGATCATAGAAGAGGAGCCAGACAAAAAGAAAAAGGATAAGGCATTGAAAAGGAAACAGAACGAAACTCCAAACCTAGCAACACTGCAGGTAAGAGAAAAGTAAGCCTGAGAGGTAAGGCTGCTATTCACGCTCTCCCCAAAGCTTGACATCAGCAGCTGAATTTAGAAAACCCTCCTTACATTTATTTCAGATATTTAAAAATTAATAAAATGCAAAAAAATTGATAGTGATAATGCAGATCAGCACATGGGACCCAGAGGAAACCGAGGTCTCATAGGGCAGATGGACCTACCTTGGCCTTAGACCTTCAATGTACCAGTATGGACACACTCAGAGCGACTGAAGTGAAAATTTAGTTTTCCTGTTTGGCTACAAAACACTAAATTTGGAAATTCCAAATTTCAAGTTGGAAATATTACAGCCTATTAAAAATGACTTAAAAAACAGTATGGAAAGCATCACTGCAATTGCTAGCACACTCTTCCTGATGGGGAGGTAATATTCAGCTTGCATTAGGTTTGGTCGGGTAAAGACAGAAGGAATTCAAAGAAAACTATATGGGTCATGCAGAATGACTGGAGAGATGAGGAGGCTGGAAAAAATTGAGACTGCTTGGATTAGATTGTAGCTGAGCAAAAGGAAATTTGAAACTGCTATTTTCATTTTTTAAGAGATGGCAGTAGTCTAAGCCCTTCTGTTTCACACTGAATAACACTTCATAAATTGCAGGGGGAGAGTGCTGAAAAAAAAACCTCATCCTTTTAAAAACGAATTGGTCTTTTTACCTATCCTAAAGCTCTGTCCCACAGCACTTTATTATTGTCTACTTTGCTCTCATATTCTGACCCATTAACACAACAGAATGGGTCAGTACATCAAAGGCACATTGCAGACAGGAAGCAAAGAGCAGCACATCCACCCTGTTTTTCACCCACATCAGTGCTTACAAATGTTCGTTCTGGCCGTTCTAGAGTCACTTCTGCCTTCTACATTAACATGCTATTCCAGTAGTTGGGAAGTTTAGTTAAGGACAAAACTGCTCCTGTTTTAAGTGGGGAATTAACTTTTTTTCCTCAAGGACTTTTGCAAAACCTTGGTTTTATTAAGATCCGTATTTTGAGTCAAAGTGGATTTCTAGTCATGCTGTAATAAAAAAGTTGCTATAAATATATTCACTGCACCACAAAAAAAAATAAAAGCATTCTCTTATTTTCAAAGATTTATGAAGGAGATTTGGAAAGTGAATTTAATAACTTTGAGGACTGGGTGAAAACTTTCCAGCTCTTAAGAGGAAAATCTAATGACGAAGTTCATGCTGACTCTGAAGACAGAATAATAGGAAAATTTAAGGTGAGCTTTAATGTCGATTAAATGGGTAATAATTTAGAGACTTTATGTTTTCATGCATTTTTCAGGTATATCAAAGGTAAAAGAAAAAGGCATTGACAGTCTGTTGTAATTCTATTTATCTCTTCTATTGGATTTAGAGTCATATTTTTCCTTTCCCATTTTCTGATAGCTGAAAGCAGCATCCAGCACCAAGTGTTCACTGTTGTTTTGAAATAAGGAATTAGAAAAGTTTTAAATCACAGAAGTGGAAGAAGAGATATAGTATGTAGTCCAGATTCTGCTGATGCAACTTTATTACTGCACTATCAGTTACAGCACCTCATATGTAATTTAAATTGAGGCACTTACAGCTACTCCAGTTGGGAACAATTGCACAGCCTGAGCCAGGGCAGCATTAGGCAATCTGAAAAGGTACTTCAAAGCATGAATAATGTTAGTAGAATTTTAAGCACTTTGTAGTTTAGAGGAACAGATTAAAATCATTGATACCTCAATTAGTTTGCAATGCAAATTTCTGTCAGGCAGTGCAAGCTGCTCAGCAGCATGAGTCAGTATTGATTTATATGAATTGTATGGTGTCTGCAAAAATACGGTTGGATTCCAGTCACACTGTTGCGAAACTAACCCAGTGGAATTATCAATTTGCAAATACACAGTTAAGGGCATTATTTTTAGAATATTATTATTAAGAAAACTAGATTTAGAACACCTGCAGGTGTTTATTTAATAATAAAATAGAGAGCTAAGAGCATGCAATTACTTCTTGCAATCATCTAGATGTGATGATAGTACCATCACAGAGCAGAGACATTTTAAAAGATGATGTTTAGTGCACTGAAGCCTGTGTTCCCTTTGAGAGGTATCACAAAATGTGTTGTGTATATACATGTACTGCAGCACAGGCTGCATGAATGATGTTTTGTTTGCAGTCAAAGGGTTGGGTTTGTATTGCACTTAATCTGTTTTTGAGGAGGATAAAAGACAGTGTGTTACCAGGGCTCCTTCTGCATATACCCAAGTCCTGAGGACAGCAGCTTGCTGGAAGGAGGGCAGCCCCACATCCTGCAAGGGATACCACCAAACCACTCGGTTAAAGTCCTCATCAGGGTTTATGTTGTGGCAGTAAGTAGACAAATGTTCTTTTAACTTTGAAATAACTTGGATGTTTCTTTTCAACTCAGTTTACCTCCAATGTCTTTGCAGTGAAGCTTCTGAAAATCGCCATCCATGTGGTAGAATTTTTTTGAGTCATATTTCAGACAATGTTTTATGTTGTAGAAATGGGCGTTCTTAATAGATAATGTTACATGTTCCTCATGATAAATCACAAGTCTACAGAATCATTGTACTTGTTCAACCTGGAAGGGCTAGAGATATAACTCACATAGTATGGACAACCTGTTCCAGCCACATTATGCAAATGCAGTCAATTTTAATCAGTAGAGTTGTTTCAAAATGATGAACATTTAAACAACCCCTCAGGAAGGGGGAAATGGGAGCATATTTTTTGAGGGCTCTGGATTGTATATAATCATAGTGGTAGAAATTGTGAATAAGTTATGGAGTGGAGAAAGGTAGAAATATAGAGGGCACAATGATGAGAGAGCATGATGTGAGAAGTGAAAGGGTAGAAGGAGCTGATATTTCAGAGAAACGAGAGAATTGCAAGTGATCTAAGAGGGGAAGAATGGCACGCAAAGAGACAGTGGCAAACAAAACAGAAGAGCAGAATAGGAAGAGATTGCTTTATTTCCTGAATATAAAGACTTCCAAGCCATCTCATAAATACAGTCTGAAGAGTTGTTTTGCACTGTTCAAAGATCTGGACCAATGTATTTGGGAAACCTTTCCTGAATGCTGTATGCACTTGTGCAGCCAGCTTCTTCCTCAACATTGCCTCTCCTGGTTATCTCTTTTTTGCATCCTAGTGTCAGGACAGTACTACATCTGCTCCACCTTCACAAACTCACTTCTCCTCCAGATCATCTTTCCCTAGTAGCCTGCAAAGCTAAATGCCTGCTTTGAAGCAGGCAAAGCCCCTGCACCTCCAGAACACTCAGGACTGGACAGGAAACCCATGGTCCTATGTTGTGACCATGTTGCATTTAAACACAGTCTTTCTTCCTAACAGGCATTTAACCTCAGCCCAGCTGATCCAGATGGCAAGTCAGATCCCTACATTGTGCTGAGACTGGGCAGCACGGAAATTAAAGACAGGGAAAACTACATCCCAAAGCAGCTTAACCCGGTATTTGGAAGGTCAGTGATGGCTTATTTTCTTATTCAGGGATGATTTCTGCTTTATCACTTGCCACCACTATTGCTGTTACGATTACAAAGTGTTTGTTATGTGCTGATTTCTGCATGTTTGGATGTTTTGTAATTCTGCTAGTTTTGTAATACTAGTCAAAATGCTGAGAATTGGTATCACTCCATATTATTATAAATTATTTCATTTTCATACCAGTCAAAACACATCACAGAAAGCAATCTGTGAGAGGTTTTGCAAAGTGATGCATGAGAGGAAATGAGGCAACAAATGATCTTGTCTGTGCAAATTAATGCAATTGTTAAGTTTAAAGTTAAATAAATATCAGCACAGTAAATTGTGATTTCACAATCTTTCATGTTATTTCAGGATGAATAAAGGGCCAAATAAATCTCACAATTTTAGAACTATAACAAAAACCTATTTTTTTGAGCTCACGCAGCCTTCTGAATGGGGGAGCCAGAGGCAAGCTGTCAGTAAACATCAACTTTCTACTATCAATACTTTATATTTATTTGTATTGTTAATGCTAATAGCTGTGATTTTTTTTGCCAGTAAGTCACTCTGTTTTAAGAAGATTGAAAATGTTTTGAATTGGGATGGAGTTATTCTGTAAGAACATTAAGACAAATAAACTATACTCCATTGGACTGAAAGTCTCCTGGGCTAGGGTCCTGTACACAAAAGCAGAGATGTAAAGAAAGAAGTGTAAGGAGAAAAGACAAGAACACAGTTGTCCCTCCGTAGCATGCCATCTCAGTTTCTGCAATTTAAGCTCTTCCTGAGTAGAGATTGCAACTGAACCATCATTATGATAAAATGTAAAGCACAGCCATTATAGATACACGTAGATGGAATAGAAAATTGCCACTGTGTTTGTTGTAGACAAGATTAGGAATAGGCTCTTCATTTGGATAGTCCTTGCTGCTGCTGCCAGTGGCAAAACTGAGGTGACTGGCCAGCAACCCCCTTTGCAGCAGTAGCGTCAGTCATACTAACCACCTCTTGTCATCCTAGAAGCCCTGGTCATCATGGCACCACTGACCTCTAGCAATCTCAGATTGTTCCCAAACCTCTTTCTCCAAAAACTGCTCAGCTATTGCTACAACATTGACTTTGGCCACTTTGAGAAAAAGGATGACACTTGTCCTTCAGGAGACAAAGCTAAGCTTTGCTTGTGCTTTGTAAAATTCTGGAGCCAGTGTGGTGCTGATGAGGATGTCCTGCCTTCCACTAATTTGTCAAATCCCTTTAAAAATAACTTTTATATTTTCAGCTTCCCTAAACATCTCAATGACAACGATTCCTATCCCTGAAAAATGCACTGACTGAAAAAGAAGTTCTGATCTTTGCTTTTTTGAGACTTATTTAAAGCTTTTGCCTCATCATTTTGTTGGTTGCCCCCAGGTCCCTGTATTCAATATTGAACCTGGAGTTTTTTTAAGAAATCAGAAAAGACTCAGATGTCTCTTTTGGGAGTTCTGAAAAGCATGTGAGAACTCTTACATGCAGCTTTGTTAGCTTTGTAATTTTCATACTTCCATTTCTATTGGATTCAGGATAAATCATTGCAGCTGACCAGCTCCATCCCAGTGCTCTGTCTACTGTAGGTGGAAACAATATGTTTCCCTACAGGGGGTGGTAGGGAAGCGGGAGAAACAAAATACTTTTGCACTGTGTGTTTCCAGTACATTCAGATAGTTCATTGAAACAGAAAACACTACCAAAAAAAAAACCCCACTGCTTTTTAGATACACTGTCCACATGTTGTTTACATAGTATTCATTAACTTAGTCTTTTAGGCTTCAAAACTGATTTGACTGCATGTAGGTCTCAATTTTTGCTGCAGATCATTTGAAATCCAAGCTACGTTCCCCAGGGATTCCTTGCTCACAGTCCTGATCTACGACCATGACTTCGTGGGAACAGATGATCTCATTGGAGAGACTAAAATTGATTTGGAAAATCGGTTCTATAGCAGGCATCGAGCTACCTGTGGGTTGCAAAGTCAATACGAAGTGTAAGTTCCTGTTCAGACAGCAACAGAGCACACAGTGAATGACTTGACTCAAGGAGAAGTTCCAGATGTGGCTAAATGTTTTGCTTTCTCCAGCACAAAAGTGTCACAGGAGGTATTTTAATTAAAATTCACCAAAGAGCTTAGCAGTGGCTCTGGGTAGCTGCCAGCCTCAGTAGGAAGTGAATATTTTAAAGTTAGCAACACTGTTTTTTCACCAAGTATTTTTGGTAGTAAACAGCCTATCTATAAGATACCTACTTTATAAACTGCCTTTGGACAGGCATAAATGGCAAATGGAATGAAATCTGCAAGAGAAGTTATGGCAGGGCTCTCTACTCTGCTCTCCATTACTGGGCTGCAACTGGAGTGATTGCAGCAAGGCCAATGGGACTGGCATGGCACTGGGGGAAGTGGGAGTGGAGCTGGGCTGCTGGCATGGCCTCTGTGACAGAGGTGAGTCGCAGAGCAGTGATGTTGAGCTCCTGGTCCCTGTCATAGGGCTGCACTCTCGAGGACGTTGTGCACTAAGATTAATTAATGCAGAGAAAGTCAAACTAAATAAATCCATTGCCTTGGGGTGTGGCACTAACCTGGGACATGTTGGTTTAAGGTTCATCTCCTATGATTGTTTCTCTATTTTATCTACAAACAAAGTGTGAACAATGTAAAAAAGCAATACAGAAGCACAGATCAAACCCCAAGATTTCCTTTGCCAGCTCAGTCTCCTGTGTGACGTGTTTCTTTATGTGCTTGTTCCAAGTCCCAGATAATCTTGACTTCTTCTCTGCATGTGGGAGTCGCAGAACACTTCTCCTTAAATGGAGGCAGAACATATAGGCTTGGATCCTTTAGGCACAACAGAGAATGAGCTCTGGTCCTTTTCCTCTTAGGGAGCACGCCAATGCCTGGGCTACTTTATCTAAGCTGTGGGGAAGGCTGCCTCAACTTCTCCTGTGTTTTAAGAGGAAAGAGTGGTTGGCTTCAGGACCTGAGCAGACAGAGGGAATGTCTCAAGTAGGAAACAGTGTTGGACAATTCAAAGGAAAAGTTTGGCTGAGTAGATATCAGGGCCACTGACCATGAAGCAAATGTCTACATGGGAAGATGATTTGCCAGTGCACTTTGCTGAAGGAAAACCTCATCCATTTCTCTTCACTCTCTGTTCCCTTCTTGCAGAGAAGGGTACAATGCATGGCGAGATGCAACCAAGCCAAGCGAAATCCTCACTAAGCTGTGTAAGGACTACAGAATAAGTGGACCCTTCATGCGACCAGGGGAGATACAAGTAGGAACGAAAGTCTTTAAGGGGCAGACAGTCTTCACAGAAGATGAGAACGGTAATGAAGTAGTTCATCATTCTTCAACTGCATTGTAGCCCTACCAAGAGGCTGCCCAAGCTATAGCTGAGGACCTGTTTGCTGTGCAGTCTAAAGTCAGATTACTGGAACCTGTCTCTGCTTTGAAATCCTGATATAACTGTGGTGAGGAAGGCTATGTTTGTATTAGCTATTGTTGTTGTAGCTTAATTGTAAAGAATATGTAGGGTGAGACAATTATTGCTAATGACCTGATGTCCTCATAGTAGTTGTTGGGGGATACTTTGGACTAGCTCCTGCCTGATCCCAAGGATGAGGTGCTCAGGATTGGTTGGAGTGCAGGGGACCTTCTTGTAACACGTCTTCTGGCTTAGTTTAATCTGAAAGGAGTGCAGCTTGCATGCTTTGACATCCTTCTGCACAGCAAATCAAAGCATGGGAAGTCAGGCAGAGTCTTTTCAAAAATGCATTCCCTGTCTAAATTAACACCGTAGTCTAGACAGACCTAAGAAGTGACAAGAATGGGGAAGGGAAGTATGAAGTGTTACTCAAGGTCAGACAAATATCTCTTTGACCACAGTTAGATTCTAGGCCACTTACTTGCCAGTCCTACCTTACCGACTTGGCTTTCCTCTGTGTTGTTTTTTTTTTCTTTTCTTGATTATTTTCCTCCTCTGTGTAAATCCAGGTATCTGTGGGGTCCATGAATCCAGAGGGCAGGACAGAACTTGCTTTCAGAGCTCACAGATTAAAAAGAGGTCAAAGCTACCAGGAAGTTGGGTATCCATCTCACATAGGGGTGGAGTGGAACAGAGTTGTCTGTGAAAGATGTCCCTGCCCATGGAAAGGGGGTTGGATGAGATGATGAAGGTCCCTTCCAATTTTGAAGGTCCCTTGCAACCCAAACCATTCTATGATTCAGTTTCGTACTTAAGGTAAGGAAAAGAAATGTGAGAATGGAGACTTTCAAGGGGGAAGAAAAGGAGCTGGTCTTGGAGATAGTAGTGGACACTGTGGCAGTGTAGGGAAACCTCTGCTCCATTATCTGTGTTTATTCAACTTCGAGCAATTCCCCTTGGCAGCTACAAAATATAGCTCACACCTTGAGTGGAAGGCTGCTAAGGTAGCACTGTTAAAGGGAGAAGAGTTGATCCATTTTTGGGTTTTTTGCCTGAGAGTTTTTTATGACTCCAGTGTTGCTGTTTGTTTTCCTCACTAGCAGGCAACTGATTGTGACTACCAGCACACATGTACACAAGTTTTTCAACATGTTGTAAAGAAATAATTTACAGCATACAATCTTCTGCATAATTCTTATTCAGATTGCTGTTCTGATAAGTACGTCTGGGTCCTTACTTCCTGCTGGGTTTCTGTGCTGGTCATCATTTGAATCTGTAGAGCTAACAAAGACCACATATTTGAGCCCTAGAGGAGTACTGAAAAGGGGAAGCAGTACCATTTCCACTTGACAGATGGATAAAATGGTACTTATGGGCCTTACATCCAGTTTTAAATTGGAAGGGAAAGAATAATTTAAGGTTACTCTAGGAGCATAGAAGTTAGATAAAACAGGGTAGAGTAGAGTAGAGTACAGTAGAGTAGAATACTTCAGTTGGAAGGGACCTACAACAATAATCTAGTCCATCTACCTGACCAATACTCCCAGATAGTCTAGGACCACCTGTAGCCAATGGGCAGAAATAGGCATCTTCAGAGGGTGAAAAAGTCTTTAGAAAGGTGTCTTAGAAAGGATATGGGTTATCGTGGGGAAATCTACGTCCTTTCTATTGAGGCTGCCTGACTGAGTAGCTCAGGCTAAAGACCTTGCTTTTAGTTGACTAAAATTAGATTAAATGCATCACATCCCAAACACATGTCAGTGTATAAGAGGGAACCAGAGCTCATAATGACAGGGTCATCCTTCCTCACTCTCTGAGCCATTAAAAAGGGTTTAATATCTACTGTTTAAATCCCAAACAAACATTTTGTCACCTATCAGCAACTCAGAGATAGCAATACCTGTAGAAAAAGTGATAACAGTTTGCTGACACAAGAAGGTCTTAACTTTCTTCTCACTTAGGTACTTCTCTCCTAATAGATATCCCTGTTCAAAAGTCTGGGTTTCTTTTGTGTGAAGCCCACACAAAAAGGGAGGAAAAAGAATCTCAAGAGTTCAAAAGGCTCTCTCTGCTTTCCAATGTCCACTCTACTGTTAGCACTGGTCCTTGAGGTGGCATTCTCTGGGTCTCTCCTTTCCTCCAGTGGCCCAGGCTGAGCTGGTCAAGAGGTGTGATGTTCTTGCTTGTGGACGTCAACCCTCTTCCCTTGAGATGTGCTTCAGTTCTCCAGGAGGGTCTTTGCTGTTGTTATCACAAGGCAAAATTAGGTATAGATACTAGTGCCTATTTACTGTCAGCTCCATCAAAATCCAAGTCTTCTTGTCTTTCATGAGCAGTAAAAAAGCCTCACATTTGCAATTTTCTGTAAAAAGAGCAGTTCACAGGTTTCTTCCATCTTCCTGTTAGAAACTGCTACTGTAATTGAGAAATGATTTACTGTGTTTTACAGACAAACTGCTGCCTAAGTGCTAATCTTCTAGTTACCTGGGTGGGTAGCCTTATCTACAAGAAGTAAACACATTCCAAGTCCCTTCGTTACTTAGGTGGGATACATAAAACCTTCCTTTTAACTCAATCAAGTTTTTAATTACTATCTTTAATAATTAATGGAACATATTACCAAGGAGTTCAACATTATACTTCAGCTCTCTTTGTTCTTTTTGGTTTACTCTTTCCTATAGAGGAGCCAGTTGACTCGTATGAACATCTCTCATTAAAGGTTTTACGTGCTTGGGAAGAAATCCCTGGAGCTGGGTACAAACTGGTCCCAGAGCACATTGAGACTCGACCTCTCTACCATAAGGATAAGCCAGGCATGGAACAGGTATGGCAGCTCAGAGATGGTGGTGATGGTAGACCCAGGAGCAGTTTTCCTTTTCTCCAGTTATTGTGGTTTCTATTTGTACCTGCAAAATTACAGAGACAGCATCCAAGTGTGGTACCATACATGAGATTTTGTACAGATCAACCTAGAAATTGTCACACATATATGTATACAGCCAGTTACCTTAGTACACAGTAATCAAAAGAAGTGTAACTACATATTTTCATTCTTTTAAAGGCTTTAGTTTATTAAGTTAACACAAAGTCTGCTTGTATTTAGACTTTGGTTCTTTTTTTCTGTTCATCACGTACTATTTTTACATGGATTTTGCCTTGAAGTTTCCAATGTCTGAGCTCAATTACAACTTCTTAAAATTCCTGAGGGATTGATAGAATATGTGTATTAAAAAATATATAGTAAATTTATAGATTAAATCATAGTTACAGGATAGTGAGCTGGTTGGTGCTTATAGGTGAAGCAGTGATTTTAGACGATAGAATTGCATTTAAAGCCTTTTAAAGGCTCCCTAAAATAGGGTTACAGAGATGTTTATCTCTTTTTTTTCTAGGGTCGTGTACAGATGTGGGTCGACATGTTTCCTAAAGATATGCCTCTGCCAGGACCCCCAGTGGACATTTCACCAAGAAAACCCAAAGGGTAATACTCTGTGCTTTCCTCCCAGCACAGTAGCATAAGTCTTCAAACACTGATTCTTTCTTAAATGTCTGGAAAAAAAAACTATAAAAAGAACTATCACAACAAACTTCTGTGATCCTGAGAAAAGTTTTCTTAGGTTCACATGACTTCAAGTCAAACAAGAGCATCTAGTTTGGTCTCCTCAAATAAACAACTCAGAGAACTGCTGGTGATTTTTTTCATTGAGGGCTATCACACATCTCTTTTAGAAATATATCCCTTCTTCATACAGATGTTGCAGATAGCTAGAAGCAAGAGTCCCTTAATAAGGCTGATGTTATCATTCATGTATTGAGCTGAAAGAAGTAATTCTACTTTCATTACCTCTTTCAGCTCGATAATTTACTTGACCCTGGTTGAGAGATTTAATCTGATGGAATAGTATTACACCTAGTTGATTTCCAGCACTTCATTCAAAGGTCAAGAAAAATGAAAAGCAGCAATAGACAGAAGACATAAGTTTGGAATAAGCTTTCCTCAAATTTCACATAGATATGTATCATAGAATCATAGAATGGTTCGGGTTGGAAGGGACCTTAAAGATCATCTAGTTCCAATGCCCCTGCCCTGGACAGGGACACCTTCCGTTAGACCAAGTTGCTCAAAGCCCCACCCAACCTTGCCTTGAACACTTCCAGGGGTGGGGCATCCACAGCCTCTCTGGGCAACACTCCTTAAGAACAAGCTTTTTCCAATCTAAAAAGATTTAAAACTAATCATACCCACAAAACCAAATTATTGCTGTAGTCTGCAAAAGCAGGACTTTTAATGCATTTGTTGTCAAACCATTAATTATGAGAAAGAAAGAAACATACAAACATGAGTTACACTTTTTGCTAAGAAAAGCTTATTTGCTGCAGCAAAATAGGCTCCAGGCTCCATAAGACTTCAAACACTTTGTGAAAGTGTTTCCTGTTGACTGTCATCTTCAACTGAACAAGGCTCCGACGGAGCATTGCAGGTGAACGTTTCTTTGGCTAGTGCAGAGGCTTCATTTTCATGGTCGACATCTCTTTAAGAGGTCTATGACATAGGGTATCTGGTAACTTCTGGGGCAAACTCTTTCACGTCTGAGATTGAGGCTCTTTCCAAGACAACACATGTCATATCAGAAAAATCGTATGTTGGTGTTCTCAAACATAGTTTGGGTTTTTAAAATTATTTTGCAGTTCACACAATGACTCAAGACATACCTAAATTTTTGAATATCAATTTTTTATGTCACCTGCAACATCTTTATTTCAGTTCAAGCTTCTAGAGCTTTGGGTGGCCACCATAAATGTCTGTATATAGGGAGTGGAAAGAGTGGGAAAGCTTTAATTGCTTTTACTGTTGCTTCTAAAGATGATTGCACTTGCTTAAATGAAAATATCTCTAAACGGTGCTTCTCTTCCCTTTTAATGCATTGGATTGCACCAAATATAATGTTTTTGAGCATTTCTTCTGAAAAGCACTTCCCAGGGAGCTCTTATTTTTATTAGCAAGCTGCTCAGTGTTTTCGAGACTGCTCTGATAATGTGGTTCAGATCAACTTTGTCTTGTTTCACTGCAGCATTTTTGTGAAAAGAGTTGAAAAGGAACAGACACATAAAAAGCAAGGAATTTTCCATCCCTTCAAAGCTGGCAGTGATCCCACTGTCCACAGGCATGCTCCAACAACTGAGAGATTCCACCATCCCCAGTCTATCACTAGACTCTTGTAAACAGAAGAGGCCAGAGAATGATGCTATTTTAAGAGTTTTGCACAAATACAGCATTTCTCACTTTATAAAGGCATGATTTGATAGAGGTTTACATTAGTGTCTGACCAGAGCTTGAGTACACACAGGCCTACTTTCTTTTCTTTTTCAGCTATGAACTGAGAGTAATAATCTGGAATACAGAGGATGTAATTCTAGAAGATGAAAATATCTTTACAGGGCAAAAATCAAGTGATATCTATGTAAAAGGGTAAGTTCTTCAGGACTTCTTTTCAAAAGAACATGTAATATGTCATTCAAAAATCAGACGAAAATTTGATGTTGTGTGATTATCCAGCCAGCTATTTCTGTGACCTTGGTACTTTGCTCTGAATGCATGCCCAAATTACTTATCTGTCTTACATACTGCTTCCTTTTTTTTTCTTTTTTTTTTCTTCTTAAAATCAAGTAACTGTAAAATGACAGTAATCATTACTTCCCACTCAGGCAGAGATCACACAAGAAGAGAACCAAGCGCACAATTTAGCAAACAGAGATCAAACACTTACAGAATTTGAACTGTAAGAGCTTACAGAGAAGTTTGACATAATGCAGAGAGATCTGAAGTAGTCAAAGAAGAGGGAATTATGACCACATTAGAAACAAGAAAACAGGTGTTTGCCAGGCTATTTCTATTGGAAATATTTTCTAACCTCATGTGGGGAGCATGTGTGAGTGAATGACCATGCCATGCTGGGGAGAACATCGTAAGGGCACTTCCTGCTCTCCATCTCCTTCCTGCTGCAGACAAAATATCTTTCACAGCTTTACAGATGTTACTGGGATAATCAGCAAACCATATCACAAAAGTAAAATGAAAAGAGAGAGTGAAAGGGGAGCCTGACACTCAAACGAGCTTTTTCCTGAGATCGTAGCAGGTTGCCTCTTAAAATTACTTGCCAGTTTCAGAGTACTGCTTTGCACTTTCTGCTTTGGGCAGGATTTGAATGCAGGCACCAGAAAGGGTTGGAGGGAAATTATGGCATAAGTGGCAGTAGGAAGTACTGGAAATCTCAAGTGTGATCTTAGATTTTTTGCCATGTTTCCACTACTAGAGAGTGAGATTAATATGTCAATATGAATTGCGTCATTGTGGAGTCCTGGGAAAATCTGATTTTGTAGAACAATAGGCATATCGAAAAATGAATTTCCCTAAAAGCCTGTTTCAGTATTGCCAATGACCAACTGCAAAGAGCTGAAACTGGAAGAGGGAGCAATGGGAATGATGGAGCAGGGAAGGAAGGATATTTTCCATTTTGCAGGTTCTGAAAATCACGTGAACAGAGTGCAAGTTCTGAAAATCACGTGAACATAATAAGAAATCCAAAGTAAGCATAAGGACAGGGCAATCTGGTAGCAGCCCTCACTCCTGTGTAGGGTATATCTACGTGCATTTGCCAGGGAAACTTGCATTAGCTCTGACCAAGCTGCGTGGGGCACCAGGCGTGGTACCGCTCCTTTGGAGCAGGTGATATTAGCCCAGGCAAAGCACACACTAATGCAACCATATGGTCCCCAGTGTCCTGCAAGTGCACTTATTGCACGCGCTGGCTGAGCCAACCTCCCCTTGCAGTCCCCTGAGAGGAGCTACTCTGAAATCACCGGTGTTCACACAGATACATCCAATAAACTATTGTGTTCAGAGCAGCAGTAGTAGAGTAGCTCTGAGAACACAAAATTAAGGAAATAAATACGAAGCCAGCCTTTGGGTTCAGCTGTGTGATAACATGAGGACATCACGATGAATGCCGGAGCAATCTGATGGGGAAAGCCAGGAGTGGATAACTTTTTGCTTTTGTGCCTTAATGATGAAGACACAAATCTCATTATATTCAAAGAGTGCACATGGCACTGAGTCTGACACCAGGCATAGATTTGCACTGAGGGCAGTGCCATGCTTGGGATTGTTACTGTTTTTTCCCAATTCCTTTTTGAAATAATGAGGCTTGCAGGGGGAAAACCAGTCTTTGGATGCGGCGCAAAAATGCTAATCTTTACTCAAGCTGTGATAAATCATCTTCAGAACTAAAACATCCCTAGCTGGATCAGTATCTCAGTGGAGCTCTTCAGAAAAGAGGATTACGTTTAGGGAAGTGTTGTCAGATGTTGTGCACACTGTAGCAGAAACTAAGAGGAAATCATAAGAAAAAAACAGAGAAACTTCTCCAGCCATACTTATGCCATGTTTATGCCTCTAAACAGCATCTGCAATTCAGGCTGTAATACCGAGCACTGAAATCAGTCTTGGGACATTGACACAGAATTTATTAGTGTGACATAACATGAATATGGGGTGATTAGTAGTGGATAAATGACTGATGCTGCCTTTGCCTGTCCCAAAGAAGACAGACTTCTTGGCCAATAGCGAATGGTCGACTGATATTTTGGGATCTAGTCAAAATAAAAATCATGTTCTCGCTCTCAGCTTTTAATCATCATCACTGGCCATTGCTGCAGCCTGTGTCATGGCTGAGGCCTTTTGCTGTGTCACAGTCCTGAACAACGTGTTACCTCCTGCCAATTAGGTAGGAATTACTATGCCTGTAACCAAATGACGACAACCACAATTCAAGCTGTTCTGGTGACAGTAGTGCTTTCCACTATGTGCTTGCCATAGGTGGATAAAGGGTCTGGAAGAGGACAAGCAGGAGACAGACGTACATTACAACTCTCTGACAGGAGAGGGCAACTTCAACTGGCGCTTTGTGTTCCCGTTCCACTTTCTTCCAGCAGAGAAACAAATGGTGGTTAGTAAAAGAGAAAACATATTTTCTTTGGAAAAGACAGAGCGCAAAATACCTCCTGAGCTGGTGCTTCAGGTGTGGGACTTTGAAAGACTCTCTTCAGATGATTTCTTGGGTAAGTATGCAATGTATCTGCCTGAACTTCACCTGAGGTCTCACCAGGTAGAGGTATATTCAAACCAATGTCTGAGACCCAACTTTTGCTTGTCTTTCTCTGAAGCACCATATTGCAAACTTACACATTTATTGGAGAGGGAATAGTTAAGAACTCAGATGAGATGATGCCAGGGCAAAACAAATGAATGACAGAGAGATGCTCAACTCTGAAGCTGTGTTGCTCCATACCTCTCATCTGGAAGCTGCTGTTTGAATGTCTTCGTGCCTATCTGGTCTCTGAGTGTTGTCACATTACTTCTCTCTCCAGGCACTCTTGAATTGAACCTGAATGGATTCCCTCGAGCAGCAAAAACAGCCAAGAGCTGCGACCTAGGCATGATTGTGGCAGCAAGTGAAGAAAACAAGATCTCTGTATTTCAGCAGAAGCGCGTCAGAGGCTGGTGGCCTTTCATCAAGGCTGGGGAGCTCACGGTAGGCAGCTCACTACAGCTCACTACAGCTTTTCTCTGGGACTGATATTCTTTGCTGAGATCCTGAGACAGACAGACGCTAATTTTGGATATGGCATCTGGAGAACAACCACCACTGACAATCCATAGGACTCATCCAAATGCTTTAGTGGTTCCCCGTAGAATTGGTTCAGAAAATCCAAGGCAACCAGAGCACTTTCTACTTTTTCTTTGCTTTCTTCCACTGTTCCTGTCCCAATACACTGGATAGGTAGGTGGTTACAGCCAACTTTATGTCAGCTGAGGAAATCCTGGGAGGAATTTTACCTGCTTATTTTCTTCTTTACTATTTATTTCTCACTTCAACCAGGACAAAGGAACTGATTTTGGAGTCTACCATTATTGTCCTTGTTAGTGACACATCTCAAGTAGAAAGAGCACAATCCCCTCTTCTTAGAATCATAGAATCATAGAATGGCTAGAGTTGGAAGGGACCTTCAAAGGTCCCTGCAAGAAGCAGGGACATCCCTGACTAGATCAGGTTGATCAGAGCCTCATCCAGCCTGGCCTTGAATGTTTCCAGGGATGCGGCATCCACCACCTCTCTGGGCAACCTGTTCCAGTGTTCTACAACTCGCATTGTGAAAAATTTTTTCCTTATATCCAATCTAAAACTATCTCCCTCTATTTTAAAACCATTACCCCTCGTCCTATCACAACAGGCCCTACTGAACAGCCTCTCCCCATCTTTCTTGTAGGCCCCCTTGAGGTACTGGAAGACTGCTATCAGGTCTGACCAGAGACCCCTCTTCTCCAGGCTGAACAGCCCCAACTCTCTCAGCCTGTCCTCTTAGGAGAGGTGCTCCAGCCCTCTGATCATCTTCGTGGCCCTCCTCTGGACCTTCTCCAAGTGGTCCATGTCTTTCTTATATTGGGGGCTCCAGAACTGGACGCAGTACTCCAGGTGGGGTCTCACCAGGGCAGAGTAGAGGGGCAGAATCACCTCCCTCGACCTGCTGGCCATGTTCCTCTTGATACAGCCCAGGACGCAGTTGGCCTTCTGGGCTGCAAGGGCACATTGCCCACTCATGTTGAGCCTCTCGTCCACCAGCACTCCCAAGTCCTTCTCCTCAGGGCTGATCTCGATCCATTCTCCGCCCAGCCTGTATTTGTGCCTGGGATTGCCACGACCCAGGTGCAGGACCTTGCACTTGGCGTGGTTGAACTTCGTGAGGTTGGCACAGGCCCACCTCTCCAGCCTGTCCAGGTCCCTCTGGATGGCATCCCTCCCTTCCAGCGTGTCGACAGCACCACACAGCTTGGTGTCACACTTCTTGTTGAAGTGTGCTCAATAAGCCAATATTTTTTCTTTAGTGGCGGGATACAATTGGTGTAAAGGAATGCAAAGGACAATGACTGCTTCCTCCAAACTCTACAAAACTTGTTATGTTAGAAGTTTCCTTCTAAGAAGAATATAGTTGGTGCCACACAAATTTTCATTTACCCGAAGCCTCTAGTGTAACAGGGCTTGCAGCAGATGTCTGACTCAACTTTACCTAGATATTTATCTCAGAGTTTTCTGCTGCAGCTTCTCTTCATAATGCTGTAGTGCTTTTTGTGTATAATATGGAGCTACACTGAAATTGTTAGTGTTTAACACAACTTCTCAATTTCCCCTGTGTTTAAGGCTTTTTTGTGCTGTTACAGCAGTATAGAGAGCCTCAGGATAAATGAGAGACAGCTCTGATTCTCTGTTTTTTAGGTAGAGTGCATGTATCTAGGCATGCATCTATCTTTTTGATATCCACAAAGCTGTGGGGTAGGAAAATAATGAATACATGAAATGCTATTTCTCTGTTTTCATCCATCACAGATTTTATGAAGCTTTTTGATTTACCCACTCTTAACTGTTACTGGAATCTTTAAATTTCTGAAATCTTCTTTTCTTTGGCCTAAATAAATCTATAGTGGAGATGATAGTACTGAATAATGTACATGGATGAACAGGAAAAAGAAAGAACCTCTGCTACCCAACATAGACAGAAATATTGACAGAATTATTGCTGTGAGTGCAAGGGAAAAACAAATATTTAACCCATATTTAGGAAGCCCTAACTTTCATATCAGAAGTTATAGTTGATGTTAAGAGAACAAAATAGCTCAGATTATGTATTTCTACTGCAAGATGTATCAGGCATGATCTTTTATAAGCGCTAATATTTTATTGGTCACTCAGCAAGTTTAATGACTTGTCATAATGAAAGCAACCAGTAAACTAGCAGTTATATTCTGTTACAAGTTTTCTGAATTCTAGAAGAATGGATGCTTACGTATGATCTCTCTGATCCAGGGCAAGGTGGAAGCTGAGTTTCACTTAGTCACAGCAGAAGAAGCTGAGAAGAATCCGGTAGGCAAAGCTCGAAAGGAGCCCGAGCCCTTGGAAAAACCTAAGTAAGTA
Source organism: Tetrax tetrax (assembly GCA_009806455.1). NCBI lineage: Eukaryota > Metazoa > Chordata > Aves > Otidiformes > Otididae > Tetrax > Tetrax tetrax. The sequence continues at coordinate 317,877 of WHYT01016551.1, forward strand.
GGAACATAGTAATTAAATAAGTTGGGGCAGGGGTGTTCAGCAGGAGATGGAGAAGAAGAGATCTCCTTGCTCCCTTCCTGGCTTTTCTCCTCTTTTCTGCTGTAACCTTGAGCAAGCCATTTGTCCAACTTGTGCATTGTCTGGCTGCCAGCACTCGTAGCTGGCAGCACCTTCTAGGTTAGCTGAAATGCATTCCTCTGGAAGCCCAAATAAATTGCATTGCTGCACGTTTGTCCTCAGCTAGAGTTCACACACAGGCTCATTGCATAGCTGAGCTGGCACATGATAACCTTTTAAACCATCATAACTTATGCATACACCCAACACCTCAATTTGGTCACGTATAAAGATCAGATGGATTGTATTTATTATATTAAGAGAATAACTATAAACCATTAGTTTGTAAGTACTTTAAAGTGACTGTATGAAATCTTTCCTATGTCCAGTTTTTTTTTTTTTTATTATGACCATTAGGAGACAGAGTCTTAGTATGAAGAAAGAAGAATTTTAGATATTAGGAAAAATTTCTTCACTGAAAGTGTTATCAAGCATCGGAACAGGGTGCCCAGGGAAGGGATTGAGTCACCATCCCTAGGGGAATTTAAAAGACATGTGGATGGGACATGGTTTAGTGGTGGACTTGACAATGTTAGGTTAACGGTTGGACCTCATGATCTTAAGGGGGTCCTTTTCAACCTAAACAATTCTGTGATTCTGTGACTTTAAGAATTATCTGCACACATTTAAAGATGTCTTAGTCACTATATATCAGTAAAAAACTGACCTCTGCATGCATCTAGTTATTTTTGCATAAATTAATCACTTGCAGATAAAGCTGCATAAAACATGAAAATCAGGTCATACGGGAATTATGTGACTTTAATAAATTTATCTCTATTTTTTTGTACTTCATAATCAGGGTGAAGATGCTTATTTTTCATCATAAGACTTCTTAATGAGGACATTTTAAGTGGTTTAACAAAGGCAGATGATCTAGAAGGAACATTTTGTCTTTCAGAATTTGTCACATTAAAAAAAATACTATCGGTGGAGACTTGCATCCAGAAAAAGTGTATTTCTAGTCTATTTTGGCTCAAGTACTTTGTTCTACTTAAGTAATGAGCTAAATAAAAAAAAAAAGTGAGAGAAATTTATGTTATCTTTCCTGCTACCAAAGCTTCTAAAAATCAATTGCTAATCATAATGGCAATCATAGAATCATAGAATCATAGAATCATAGAATCATAGAATGGTTAGAGTTGGAAGGGACCTTCAAAGGTCATCTAGTCCAACCCCCCTGCAAGAAGCAGGGACCTCCCTGACTAGATCAGGTTGCTCAGATTGCACATTCTGTTTCATTTTACTGGTTTTATATATATCTCAGGATAAACATGAAGAAGCAGAAACCAGCGGAAATGTGGAATTTCCAATATCCCTACAAAGGCTATAAATTTAGCCTGAAAATTAGAGGCATCAGAGGTTTCTTGAAAATTAGCCTTGAAAAGACTTTCATCAATCATTTCACCCAATATCTTTACCCAAGGGTGGGATGAGCTATGCCTGACAGATTCCCAGTAATGGAAACTAAAGCACTGTCTTACAGAGGAGAGAGGACTGGGATAGCTCTGAAACAAATGTGATAGGAAGCAATGAGGCTAGGAAGTTTTTAGAGGGAGTGTAGTGTGTAGTAGAAGGATTACATGTCCAGAAAGTTGTCAATAGGATGCACAAAGGCACTGTCTTCTTTTCCTTTCAGTTTTTTCAGGCTCAGCCCATGCACCCCATGCAGCCTGGGGCTCCGGGGCTCCCTGTGTTTTCACCTCAGGGGTATTTTATCTGCAAATGTGCTGTTGGCACGAAAGGTTGTCATTAGCCTGGTGGCCCCTTCTCTGCTGCGCAGCCAGCCTCAAGGTGGGTCAAAACCAGGAGACAGAAAACCAGAGCCTTCCTCCAGATCCTGAATTGAGTAATCGGAGAGGCTCCACATTTTGGTTTTTGTGATGAAATACACAGCCAATACATGGCTCAACACAGGTCTACTCTTAATTGAGATGTATGCCTCAATTATATTAAAATTAGAGTGGTGCTAGTCTCACTTGACATTACCTATTGCAGAAGCAAACTATTCAGGCTCCTTTTCTAGCTACTCCTGTACAGATGGGGTAGTCATCCCATTTACCTCACACACGTGTCTTAAGATGAGATTTGGGGAAAAGGTGAATTGTCCTCCAGAAGGTCCTTCCTCTCCAAACACAGACAGCCCTGGGCCGTCTTAGGTGGGCACCTAAGTTTTAAAGTTGAGAAAAATAAATCCTAAGGTTACTAAAGCAATACCAGCATGTGGATAGTAAATGCTATTTTAGCTAGATCCTCACTTACTGGAAAAAAAATAAACTAATAGCTGAAGACATTGCACGCCTCAGTTCCATAAAGCTGATGTCAAAGTTTACCAGTTCAGTGTCCCCAAGTGATGGAATACGTGGTTCATACATGCAGAGTAGTCCAAACCAACTGAGAGATAACAGGTAACTGTTTCTGCACTTCCAATGAGTTCTCTTCAGGAAGAAGTGGATCTCAAGGAGCTTTGTGTCAGGACCTCCATATCTTTATGCCAGCACTGTAGGTTCACATTTTTTTGCTAATCATGTAGGCTCACAGAGAGAGGCAGAGAAATTTTCAGATTACTTTGCCTAATTAAGTTTTTAAACTAAGAAACAAAATCATTTCAGAACCAAAATTATCTTCCAGCAGCTACTAGGCAGTAGCAGACTCTTTAATTTACCAGAGCAAAGGTGGACAAAGATTAAATGCCTGGGAACTAAAGGGACACGTACAAATGAGAGATAAGGTGCAGAGAGTGTAATTTCCCTCTGGCCAAAGCACCATGAGGTTATCCATCTCTTCATCTCTGCTGATCAAGATAGGATGCACTCTATTATAACAAATACACTGCTATAGCTGGTACTGAATTCTATTGTCTACACTGCAAATAAAACAAATTAAATGAGCAAGAGTCGCTTTTTCCCCCTGTCTTTAAAGGTTATGAAAAGCCCTTAAGTAGTTGGAACATGCAGACTAATGGTTTTATTGCTCAAGTCTGTGACTCAGTAAGTTTTAATCTTTAGAGTATCAATTTTTTAATGATTCCTTTTAACCTGGAGGGCATACTTGTTGATTTATTTCTGAGTCACTTCCACCTCAGTATAAAACAGTCTTTAATTAAAAGATATTCGGTTGGCCTTTTAGATTTACAGACTTTCTGTCACATTGGCATTCACTTCTACGTGCTGAATGCTGAATTCTCCAGATGACTAAGACATTGCTTACATTCCTTAAACAGCTTTCTGCAGCGAGACATGGCTGTTGCTTTTTGTGACCCTCAGTCGTAATTTCATTCTCCTTATTGCTGCACCACCTGCACAATTACAGTGGTATTGGATAAGAAGGACAACCTGCACCCAGTTTTGCAGGTGTTAATGTTGCTCCACACTACTGTACTCGTCTGATCATCCCATCGTACAAAGCTGACAAGTGAGCTGCCCAGCTCATCTCAGGGGCTGGGCTATCAAAGTCAGAGGCGTGGTGACCTCCCAAGCTGGGCAGCCTACCAAGGGAGAGACTGCACCAACATTTTTCCTAAGGAGAACATTGTTCTCCTCTCTGTATGCAGCCAGCTTTGCTGTACAGTGTGAAGAAACTCCTGTTTATGGAGAAAATGACATGGGGCAACGTTTAGAAAAAAACTTAAGACTGTGGAGTGCAGATATTCTCCACCAGAAGAAAAAGGCTTTTCTTTACATACCCAGGCAAACTACCTAGATTTTGGGTTTTATCTCGTCTCCTATTTTCAGGTCTGTTTTCCATATTTTCCATATTTCCTTCTGAAAATATCCCACTTTGGGCTGTATGCCAGGCTTGAGCTGGCTCTGTTATGGCACCGTGACTATCACTGCACAATCATATTTTTTGTTGTGGCTCATTACTCCTTTTGCAATGCTAACTTCCTTGCAATGATTAGAAAGCTTTTGTACTCATGTTCAAGATGTCTGCATTTCTTCTTTAGAATTTATCATGATCTTGTCTGTAATTTTAAACCCTGTATCTTTCCTTAAATTAGATTAGAAATGAAGTGTGAACTGGAATTTCGTTCCCAGTGGTGCGTGGAGCTTGGGCTTTGGGCTGTATGGAAAAAGAGTGACCCAATAGTATGTGAAACTCATGGAAGTTCCCTCTAGACTCTTTAGTGGGCTCCCAGGAGTTAAGGTCCTTTTTAGACACAAATATAGATGTTGCAGTGTGGTAGCTTTGGAAATAGCTGGATCTGCCTTTACAAAAGTTTTTATCTTTTTCTTTCTTCTCCTTTAGCCGACCAGACACATCCTTCTCTTGGTTTGTAAATCCTTTCAAGTGCTTATATCACCTGATCTGGAGAAATTACAAGAAGTACATCATCATTGGCATAATTCTGCTTATTCTCGTTATCTTCCTGGTGCTCTTCATCTACACGCTGCCAGGTGCGATCAGTCATAGGATAGTGGTAGGACGAGTGTAGGTTATGGCTCTCATTGTAACCGATCATATACATACATTTCAGTTAAAAAAAAAAAGCCAGATATACAGAATTAATCAACCTGAAACACATCTCATTCCTTGTAAAAAAAACCCCATAACTATTCGTATCAGAAACTGGAGCTCTCTCAGAATATTTTAGCATCTTCTTTGGCTCCTCATTCAGACCCAACCTTAGTGTACATTATCATTAACATGCTGCTGCAGCTATATTGACAATGAAGGTTTGATTCTGCACCTAAAACTGAGTTTGACAGTAAATTCCTTAATGCTGTGCAGAAACTGATTTATCAATCAAGTATTATCACGGACAAATGATTGCATATTAAGAGCAAAATCTGTACACAAAGATAAATGTATAGTTCAGACTTCACATAGTTTTGTAATTAATTATCTGAACTGTTTTTCAATGACCTTATAATGGCATGATTATTTTGACATAAAAGGTTTATTAAAAAAATAAAAGGCTTATTAAAAAAATATTCTATGTTAATTTGTCTCATTTGGTGTCATGTGCAGAATTCATCCTGCACCTCTCAGTAGGAGCTCTGTGCTCTATAAAGGCATCTCACACACTTATAAATGAGGTGAGAGTTGGTGGCGGGGACACGTAGAAGCAGAGATGGAAAGAACTTTTCCTAGCTGCAGTTTGAAAGTGCTGGGTGTTACTGGAGGAGAAGGATAAGAAAGATGAAGACTCAGCCACAGGCACTGCAGTAGCAAATGATCCTTGTAAAGGAGAGGGAACAGGGAGAATCCTGCTGCTTGACAGGCAGAGGAAAAGAGGAATGGAAAAGAGAAGGGCTGCAGAGTGGGACAAATCATAGAGGATTAAAGAAAACGAGGTATAAAACCTTACACAGTTGTCAATGTGAAAATCCTCATCCTACTTAAGAATACAGAAAATGCTGCAGCCTGTGTCATGTGCAAGGCAAGGCTTGATAATGGCTCCACTTGGCCTTAAAATGAGTGATTATGAACTTGAAGTAGCCATAGAATCTCCTCTGGTTTCATCCACAGTTAGGCACATTGTAAAGATGACTTTTGAGAAAATGCTTTCCATCATGCTCCACTCTACAAAGAGTGAGCACTCTTTGCGAATTTTATAGTATCAAAAGGCAAGAAAAAGAAACCCTAGGAATGCTGATAATTCTGCCAAGCTACAGAGACATGTAGGCATCTGCATCTTTCTCAGAGGCCACTTCTATGGGAAGCTCGTGTGGAACTGCTTGTACCTGGTCTGTTAAAGCTGTGCAGTGAGCCTCTGTGCTCCCCTCTGGCCAAAACACAGATAATTGCATTGTTCTGAAAAAATGGATGTCAGTGAAACTTCCACAGAGGAAAAATTTTACATTTAAAAGCATTTTAGAGGCTTATTTTGGATGGGATGGATTGCTCTAAAAGTGCCTCTTCCTCGTTCCGCTGAGGACAGAGGCAGATGGCTAAAGGCAGGCTGAAAGCATCCCATCCCCACTCCGTCCAGAAGATTACGACTCAGTATTTCCTCTAAATTTCATGTTCTAAGTGTACAATAAATATAACTAAATTATTTAGGTATATGAGTAATTACATTACAACTAGAAATGTGGCAAAGGACCACACTGGATGAGTTTTACTGTTGGGCTATTTTCCTTTAGAAGTGTATTTAATGTGACCAGGAAATTACAACACAATGGCACGGTCGGGTCCGCAGTAGCGACGTAGCGACACAAGACAGTAATGTGGAAAGGCGCTGATCACCCGCCGGTCCCTCTCTGTCTCATCTCCCTCTGCCCTGGGTCCTTGCCTGCTACAGTCTCTGCTTACACAACATGTGTGGCACGTTCCTCTGAATCTGCTGCTGCTATTTTGCAACTGAGCCTGAATGAAACAGAAAAGGAAATGCTATTTCTCCTGATATATCTCACCATACCACGAATTTTGGAAATGCAATTTAAAAGCTCCAATAAAAGCAAATAAAATTATTTCAGTGAAAAAGGTGTGAGATTAATTGTGACAACCAGGGTATGTTGTGACAGCGGTAAAGGGAACGGTTCTGATTTTTTTTCCAGGGTGTCAGGGCAGCAGGCCTGATCCCACAGCAGATGCTATGTCCATCTGTCCTTACTCTGCCCGTTTGCCTTTGCTGCCATGGACTGTGTGAAGCATTGGACGGTGGCTTGAGGGCCCCGTCCTTGCCACAGGGTCCTCCTGCACAGCTCCAGGACCAAGCCTTGGAGCAAGCACACAGTAGCAGCAGCACTGCTAGGACAAGGTGGCTGAAATGACATCCCCCCCAGCCCTGATCTGAGTCTGGATGAACAGGAACCACACAAAGACCCTGTCCCGCTTCGTCCCTTGCATTCCAGTGCGAGTAGCCATCTCCTTCACCCCTGCCACCCCTGAGGTCTTCAATCCCATGCAGCACAACTGTTCCTCAGCCCCTTGCATTGCAGAACACCAAGGTCCCCTTACCCCTGCACAGCCCTGCAGTCTGGGGCTAAAAAGGGCATCACGCAAACAAAAAACCAAGCAAGGTAACTCTTCCATGACTCTTAAACTGCCTATCACAATGCTCAACACATATAGGCTGAGTTGGATAGGACTGTCTTATGGGACAAAACTAAATCAAATTCCTTTTTGTGGTCTTCCAGATGGCTGCAAAGTAGCTGGAAAGGCAGGGCTGTCAGTAAGTATTAAAGAGCCAAAATACAACAACACTCAATGCTGGACTACTCATATATATCCCAGACATTATGGGTTTGCATCTTAAGTGAATTTATGGCGGCATGGGCTTTGTGGTTAATAGGGAGTGAGGTTTATACCGGGAATTGTTGTCATTGTCAAGGGCTCCTATTTATTTCATAGAAAAAGAAGAGATCCTTTTCCTGAGCAGTTATCTCAACACTTGTCTGCAATTAGGCTGGCTCAATTTTGAGGCCAGCTGGTACAGCTCAAAGTTTTATCAACTGATTTCTGACCACAAATAGCTCATTAAGTAGCTGAGTGTTACCATTGGCAAATCCAAGATCTATGGATATAAGATTTTGCTCTCAGAATAGGAAGGCTAGCCAGGAATCCCAAAAATACTTGCAAATAATAGCCTACCACTGCTGATCTAAAAAGACACCTCCTGCTTTGAGCCATTTGGCTTGCAACAGTAAACACTGCTTTTTGTATACAAAAATTTTCTCAGGTAGGGGAGATGGTATTCTTCTAGGGGGAAAACCTGAAAGATGGAGAGGCTTATGCCTGAACTGTTGAAGACAGACTCAAGTTTGGAGTGTAATAATTTCCGAGTGCCCAATTTCATGTACCCATGTCAGATTTTTAGACACAAACTCCCTTCCTGCTGGTATTTAAGGAGCAGAGTGGGAATGGAGTCCCATGATTTAGTGTTGTGGAGCAAGCTGGGCATTGATCACCCCTTCCTGCTCTAGGCTCTGTTCACGGCTGATTCGACCTACGGGCACATCAGGATGGGTGACTGGGGACGGACATGTCGGAGGGTTGCCCTGACCAGCCTGAAGCCAGCTCTAGCCTGGAAACATGTACTGGTGCCAAAGCTCCCCTGCTTTCAGCAGGACACATCAGGACACAGAGCAAATAATGGCCTGGTGTCACCCATCTGAGTGGCCATTGTTGGAGGTGTGTGTGCTGCCTTTTCAATCACTAGGCAAAATTTTGCACCAAAAGAAATTGTACAGGCTTATGAATGTTACCAGCAGATGTCCAACAGCCCGGGAGCTGAGAGATGGGGCACAGGGGAAGATGGACCTCTGTCTTGTTTGGGGGGCACAGTTGAAGAACATCCAGGGAAAGGAAATGGAGAGTCTACTTTCAAGGAGGAAAAACGAAGTAGAATCTAATCAAAATACAATGTCAACCACTAGAAAAGGAATGGCCTCTGTGGAAAAAAATCTCACCTCCAGGCATATTTGTGAGCACACTAAAATGAAATCATTATAAAAAAATTATTATTACATGAGTCAGAAGGAAGAAGCATTACTGCCATTGAAGAGCAGAGATGTGAAACCACTTGCTTTAACAGAGCAGGAGGGCAGCGGCAGAAAATCACTGCCAGATCCTTGCTGTCAGAACCTTCCGTAAAAGGGAACAATACTGAGAAAACCCACCAACAGGTCACTGAATTGTGAGTCCTTGAGCAAAATACCACTTCATTATACCTCTGTCCTTTCTACTGGCTCAGTTCGGGAGCATACAGTGGCACGGTAATATAAGCAGGCAAGCAAAAGCATGAAACGCTTAAGAAGTGGCAGAAGTTTTGAGCTCAGCTGGGAAAAGGAGACAGTTACCAGTAGCCAGTACTCCCCACACTGGAGTTTGCTGCAGTCTTGCCCGATTTCCTACGGTGAGAACAGAAAAAAGCTGTTGTCACAGATTTGGCTACATGATGACTAGGTACACAACAGTAAAAAGTGAGTGTTATAGATATTTACCTCTTTTGACAATTTTGCATTCCCGTATAGCTAATTAGAACAGCAACAACAAATCTTGTCTTGGACTGCACAGTGTAGCATCTCCCAAAGAATACGCTTGTTCTTCCTGACTGCTGCTACAGGTGTCTGCAACAAAACAACATTTACCTGTGCAAGCAAAAGCCATGGTTGCACAACTGTGGTTGCACAGCCGTGGCTGCAGCGCAGCAGTTGGCACCTCCATTCCTGCTCCAAAATGCCAGAAATGTCACAAGAGAGCTCAGCAGGCCAATCCGGGAAAATTTTTGCTGATTGAAAGCAAACCACTCTATCACCCTGTATCACTAAAATGTTTAAAGGAGACTAAAGCTTTCAGGATAAACCAGGCTTCACCTAAGAGGCAGAGCAGTCCTTTCCTACATCGGAACATAACCATGTGTCAGGCCAGGTAATGGTGTTTGAATTCTCTCTGTAGAAAAGCACCACAAATAGAGAGGTCTGACACTATTTATCTGACACTTCTCATTGCACTCTATAGCTTCCTGAAGGCAGGTTGTGATGAGCAGGGGTTTGGCCTCTTCTCCCAGGCAACAAGCAGGACCCGAGGAAATGGCCACAAGTTGTACCAGAGGAGGTTTAGGTTGGACGTGAGGAAAAACTTTTTCTCCCAAAGAGTGGTCAGGCACTGGAATGGCCTGCCCAGGGAGGTGGTGGAGTCGCCGTCCCTGGCAGTGTTCAAGAGGCGGCTTGATGAGGAGCTACAAGATATGGTTTAGTAGCTCTGGCAGCAATGGTAGTGGGAAGGTGGTTGGACTAGATGATCTCATAGGTCCCATCCAACCATGTGATTCTATGAATTTTACGAATTCTATTTCCCGGTGACGCCATGGACTCCTCTTTGCCTTTTGACAGGGCACAGAGATGTTTTCATGTAAACCATGAAAAGCATCAATAACTCATTAAATATGCAAAATTTCCCATTTTTACAGGGTTTTTTTGTTTGTTTTTTTTTTTTTTTAAATGGATAGAGACACCTAACTATCCACCAAATTGTGATAAAAGGGAAAGGACAGCTTTCAAAAACATATCCTCCAATTTTCAGTCTGTGGGGAAGGAATACTTTTTTTTTGAAAGCCTAGTCTTTTTACTTCTTTAGCTTCTTGCAAACACTTTAAAAAAGGTGGCCAGCAGGACTGGCAGAAACTGTGGATAGCATACTCAATTAGCTTTGGTGGGATTACCATATTGAGAATGGCTATTCATAGCTAGACTGCATTAATGGTGTACTGAATATTGAATTTGTGGATTTGCAGAACAATTCATCCTACAAAGTAATGCAAGGGGGAAAATCTAAGCTCCAAAACAGACCGTTTACATCTTTATCCCGCAGTTATCATTCTTCTGAGAAAACAAATTAAACAACTCTGTGCCTCTTGGCAGACTTAATTCTTAATGTTTTTTAAGTCCAATGTGAAATAGTCTGGATCTCCTGGATCTGGGGAGTTGGGTATTTTTTGTTTCATTTGGGAGTTTGTTTTGTTGGTTTGGAGTTTGTTTTTTTGTTTTTTTTCCAAAAACTTTCTTGAAAGTTAAGATTCTGGACAAATCAAAGAGATTTTACCTGTAAAGAGATTTCTTTCCTACTCAGAGAAGTTTTGAAGGCACTATGGTTGATGTTCATGTAATCATAGCTCCAGAAGTTAGTTCATCTGAAGGTTCAACACCCAGGGGTCTCCCCACCATTACGCCTACCTCCGCGAGGTCTCTCTTTTTATGCCGCCTGTATGAGACCATCTCAAGCCAGTCCTGGCACCTTGCAGTAAGTGCAGTGTGTCTGCCACTTCCACTCTGATTTAACACATGAAAAGGTGGTCACCACTGCCCAGGGTACATTAAGGACATATCAGAAAAAGGAAGGCATTACCCTAGAGCCTTTTGTTTATAACTATCACCACTCTGCTGTCCATTTAGATGAGAGACAGCTGTATCCATCCAACATGGAATATTATAAATCAGATTTCCATCTCAGTGCACGGAATTGTTCCACAAAGCACAGAAATATTTTGTAACATTGCAATTGCTTTGCAGTTGCTGCTGCTTCTGAGGTGTTTGTTGGGATGGTGCTTCAGCTGGGGTTGTGAAGCCAGTGGTGTCGGGGAGGTGGGGGGGGGGCGTTCCGGGAGGTCTGCCCTGCCCTGCTTTCTGCAGAATATTCTGTGCCTTGCTCATAGCCCATGAACCACACTGCACCCAGCGCATTGGTCTCACAGTGACTGATGACTATATTAAAATGACTTTTACATTTGGAAGAGACAAATCCCCTGATGAGGTGATATAAGAATTCGTTTCCTCCACCCGTTAGTCACAGAAATGGGTTTTGATTGCCAGGAGCAACTCCTCATTGCTCTGTGTGCCAGCTCTGAGATCCAAAAGGGATATTTATCAGCTTGACTGAATGTTGACGGTTTGCCTTCAGCTCCGACATGCAGAGTGCTGTCTCCTTCCAGACTAATTTATACATTTTCTATCAGCTATTTGTGACTGGGGAAAAGCTCAGCCCAAGATCTGGTTCCAGGCTCCCAGACATTTGGTATGTGACAATCACCTGTGCCTTACACTTTCTAATTAAGTTCTCATCTCAAAAGCAGACAAATCTTATTTCTTATTGAGAAAGGATGATTTATAAAAATCTTCCAGACTGCATCTCTTTTAATCACTTCTGCAAGCAGGTATGGAGACTAATCAGAACCACATTAATTAGCAGAAACTATGCTGCTTCTTCCTGGATGCCTCTGCCATGGCTCCAGGACTCCACGGCGGTATCGGAGGACGTCTTCACTAAGAGCAAGCTGGAAAGATCTCTGGCTGTTCCCTCTCTCCCAGTGACCAAAGAGTGGCCCTGGCTGAATGCTGAACTCTCTCTGATGACACTGACAGCTAATTATCAGGCTAACTCCAGCACCCTACTCCTTCAGAGTTAACTGTTCTTCACACCATAGAATGTTTTTCATATTGCAGCTCCTCGAAAGGGCTGTGCGTGACCTGCTGGCGCAGGAGGACACCGTCACCAGCAATGCCTCTCCATTTTGCTGCACTGGTGGCTGGTACTTTTTTTGCAAGCAGCTGGCTTCTGCCACCGAGCACAGTGGAAATCAGCAAATCTGCTGCATGCAACTGCTAGATCAGAAGCTGGAGTGAAGGGGAGCCTGGCAGAGGCGAAGGAAACCAATTGCAGTTTCCACATCCAGCCCCAGTCTGCAATTTCCCTTGCCACTCAGCCACTGCAAACAGGGCAGACCTGCAGGTGGTATCCGCAGGTGCTTCTTCCCCAATGTCTTTTAAGACGGGTATGTACAGAAATCTGGCACCCATTAGAAGGCAAAATTCAGAGATTGGGAAATAGCTGTGCATTGCAACTTATATGCCAGTTTTCAGGAAATATTAGAAAAAGAGCCAAATGCAAAAGCAACTCCAAAGGTTGTTGGCATGTCATGGAAGACAAAGATTTTTTTTTTTCTGTTTACTTATTTGTTAGTGATGTTTCTTTTTTTCTGACAGATAAGCAATAGTTAACCCGCTCCAGAAACATGCACAAAATTCTGACGTACCAACAAAGCATTGGCCTGTCAATACGACTGTACAGCAAATAAACTTTGGCTGCATTTGGTGCATGTGATGAACTTTTAATTAACCATTAAAATGATCAACCAACAAAACCTCACCAAAACGCTAAACAAAGCACTTTTCAAAAGCCTGCAGCCTCTTGTCACTCTCTTGGGTAAAGCTGTTCACACACCAGGAGCCAAGGACATAATGATGGGGACAAGATGGATGACTTTCAAATCCCGGCACTGTGATTTTCCCTCTCACAAGCACGGTGGACCCTTAACAGTGTTGAATATCTGCCTCCTCCAGTGCTGTCTGTGTCATCCTGGATCAACATCTCTCACTGGTGATACTCACTGCCCACCCGAACAGACCTTTGGAGTGTGGGGCCAACACATGCGGTCAAGAAATAGGAACTTACTAGCTTATCCAGTTGTTAAAGTTTTGGACATGAAAGGTTTTGCAGCTTGCAAAGTGAAGCTGGGATGCTTTGTCAGCATTTTTTTTTTCTGTGATATTTGTGATGGGGAGATGAAAGATGGAAAAGCTGAACTGTTTCTACTGACCTCACCAGGCTTTGGTTAAGGCCTTTTTGGTTTGTAAAACCAAAGACTGTGCAGGCAGCTAAAAAGTGAAAGTTTGGGAACAACTATGTTTGTAGTCCAAATCCCATCACAGCCCTCTAAAATTGCAGTGACTGTAGAGCCCCTGCAGCCCCTTCGGTCAAAGGCCAAAACATCTGCATTTCCAAGAACCTCACTTTCCCCCAGATCACCTCTAATTTTAGGGCTGAAATTTTATAGATTGGCTTTAGTGTTTCCATTCCCACTCAGTGGTTAGAGAAATAAGCTGGACTTAGAGACAGGGAAGTGAAGACTGACCAGAACTTGGGGCTGCTGTATCAAGTTGTACCGTGAGCCATCAAACCTGGCTGTCCACCCAGCAGCGCTGGCAGGGACGGTGGCAGAGCTGTGCACAAAGCCATACGAGGGGCACGGTCCAGGCTAAGTTCTTGCATCAATCCTTGGGAACCTGTACCACAGACACGCTCCAGACTGTGAGATCTTGCTCTGCTGAACGCTCCCTTGCTGAAACCATTTCTTACAACATCAGGCAAATTCTTTCCCAGCAGGTGTTAGGTTATCCATTGGACCCAAAAAAGGAAGTTGCACCTGTAAATCACTTGCACCTGTGGTCTCTGGGGTGCTGACTGAATTCCCCGTGGCATCCAGGCGTGTGTCAGACCCCAGACACTTCTGCGCTTATGCCAGAGACAAAACCTGTTTTTAGAACAGAAAAAAAAAAGTCTAACATCTGCCTGAAAGGTTGCTCCACTTAGTTAGTATTCAAATATGCTGATTTATTCATGGCAAGACAATTACCTTGCTGCACACAAAACTAAACACTGACTGCTGCTGGCAATTACAGTTTAGTAGCTTCACAAAAAGCAACGGGTTTGACTCTGAATTTACTCCCATTCCTTTTGCCCCCGTGCAAGGAAGTTCCCCCTGAGTCATCAGGAGCATCCCGAGGACCTCCCAGACAGGCTGGGGGACTGGCACTTGGGGGAAACACCGAGTCACTGTTTGAGTTCGATCTTGGAAAAGCTGTAATATTTAACGAGCCCTGCTGCTCATGTCTTGCTTTGTTAACTGATCCTATCCGCCAAGGGTGAAGGACAACCAGAGCGTGTTCATACAAACCCCACCCGTTAATTACCTTCAGGTCACTCCCTGCTTTCAGATCTCTCCTCTGCGTGCTTCCACAGCACGAGGCTTTCCCTGCAGTCCTTGATCACAGGACAACAAGGTTTCCAAGTCAGCTTTCACTCACTGCTAAATTTAAACTTTTGCCATTGCCAAGTGGCCCACTAAGACCATCCTTTCTTTTGCCCTGGGCCACCTGTTCCCTTAGTGCAAAAGAAGACAAATAATTCCCTCTTTGGAAGAAAGCAGCCTCATGGTTTCTTCTTTCATTTTAAATACTGATGCAGTATGCTCATCTTCCACCAGCAGTAGAGTCATACCTGATTTAACAGGGCTTGTCGTTTCATTGTGTGGTGCAAAGTACCCACAGCACATTGTTTACTGAACCTCTGTTATGGACTTTCTTCAGTTATTGGCTGTAGGTTAAAGAATAAAAGCAGATGCATTACATCTCTGCAGTCATTGGGACTAGGAAACATCAGCCTGCTTGGAAATAAGTGAAAATGAGCTACAGAAAGTGTATTTTAGAAGAAGGTTTGGAAGCATATATCAGATGCAGAACTGGAACCCAGCTCCTGCACATCCCAGCCCACAGCAGGAGCACAGAGCAGGGATCAGCTTCACGTTTCACAGCTGGTCCTGCTGCCGCCAGGTCTCAGAGCAGCTTGAGTGCGACAGGAGCAGACCTAGCAGCTGGACTGAGGTGCCCCGTGGGATGCATGACAGAGGATGGGCTCTGATGCTGCTGAGGCTCCTCAGCGTTGATCAGGATCAGCCTTTGACAGCACTAGCCCATTCTGGTCTCCTTTCAGTGCTGTGGGGTCCGATGGCATTTCAGGACCTTTGCAGGCCTCTATGCAAGTTTCTCACAGGCTACAGTTGATTCAAAACCACTGGTAGCTTCTCTTGGAACTGAGTTAAATAAATGATGATCCCTGCCTCAGAAAAACAGGCAGTCTTGTTTTGTTGGTAATTTTGAGGGCACAAGCAAAATTTGTCATTTAAAAATGTTATTTTAACCTGGGTCAGCTTGCAAGTACTTCATACATAAGAGCTCTTTGATTGCACTGCTTATAATTACATTAATTCAGAGCGTTCACCAGGCTCTTGACTTATCAATATGCATGAACGTGAACTCTTTTTTAATCCATCAAAATGCCTTTCATCCCAGGGTTGTAAGGTCTTTTACACAGGAATTCTCGTGAGGCGGTTTTACTCGCTACCACACACCTCGCTGAAAGGGCAGCAACGTGAGCGCGGCTCCGAGCGGTGCCTGTGCGGTTGTGAGTCATTTGCCGAGCTGCATGCAGCCGGCGCGCGTCCTGCTCGCACCTCGCAGAGCTCTCACGGTGAGACCCGCCATCAGAGCAGAGCTCCTGAAACACGGGTGTGCCAGAGCAGTCATGCTCAGCTAATTACCGAACAGACAATGTGGTTTGCGTTGTCAATCACACGGAGCCGGGGAAGGTGGTAGAGATAATGTTAAGCCCAGGAAGAGGGAGGAGTGGGAGGAGGTTATCTTGTTCCCTGTCTCATTCTCCTGCTAGTTTTAGAAATAAATGAATAGTTTTCCCCAAGTCGTGTCTGATTTGCCTGTAAAGGTAACTTTAAGGATTTCTCCCTGTCCCTATCTCAAACCTCGAGCCATTTTTTCTTATATCATCTCCCCCTGTTCTCTCGGAGGGTGGGGGGAGTGAGAGAGACACTGCGTAGCCTGGTCCCAATCCGGGCTGAACTACAACACCAGACTTTAAACCATCAACAGATTGAGAGTGAGTAACTGTGCTGCTGAAGGCTTTGGAAAAAGCCTCTGTTGCCTCTCATCAAATATATGTGCTCCCGATAGCTTTGTGTGTCGGAGGAAACTGAGCTCACAGTAAATAAAGAGCCACTGTGACCAAATGCTGCATTATAAAAAAGCTGCTGGTGGCTTCGAGATTTCATGTTTTCAGACATTTTTTTTTTGTGTGCAGGAATCAAGATGATGATTGGGGAAAAAAACACAACAACCCTTTCTCTCAGAAAAAGCCTCTCTAAACTTCTGCAGTTTGACTGCAGCCCTAGAGATCATTTTCCCTCATTAGCGATCACCAGGTGCAGCTCTGAAGCAGTGACTGGCAAGTAGGAACATCATGCAGGAAGACACCAAGGCAGGACCAGTATCAGATGCCCCATTTGCACTGTGATGGTGGCACAGGTGCTGTGGGGCAGAGGAGAAGTGGGACAGTCACCTGCTTGTCCTCAGTCCACCGCTCCCCACTGCAGCACCTGATGTGAGGACCTCCCCAGCCCATCCTCACCAGATCTGCAGATGCTTCTCTGAGCCTGGATATGAGTTACAGCTGCAAATAATGCCTCACAGGACACGTCGAGATGGGGCAGGTGATGCCACAAAGCATTTTTAGCAGTCAGTGGCTGCAGAATTGAACCCTCCTAGTCAAGGGCATTTCAGTGCTGGAAAAGAGGAGCATACAGCACACACTGGGGTGATTCAGAGTGATGGTGGAGAAAGACCTCCTGAGTTCAGGTCGCTTTGCAGCAGGGACCCAGAACAAGCTGTTTCAATAGGCCTGGCAATCAAGCCATCACAGTTATGAGGCAGTGCTGGGTTAACAACCAGAGGGCTCACCAGAGCAAGACTGGACCACCAGACAAACCTACTGGCTTCCTATTTTGCTATTTCAGTCCTTTTACTGCAAAAGCTGGAAAGGAGTCTAATTAAATAACTTCTCAGCTGCAGTAAAAGAATGAGTAACATTTCAGGTTGAAAATGAGTAAAAATTAATAATATGATGAAATGAATGAGGTGGAGAAGATTCTAACATGTCATTTGTGATTTTCAACCACATCTACTATTTTCACTAGATTTTTATTGAGATGTCAATTTTTATTCACGATCTGTGCTGTATCTCATTGACCACCTCTTATTGTTGAGTGAAATGAAGCAGACTCATGCCAGAAGTCTCTTGCCTCATCACAACTCCCTGAAAGTTTATATATTGGCTTGCCACAACCCAACTGGTAAAGCACAAAGTGACTGGTTTCATTAAAGGGCAAAATTGAGTCACCAACACAGAATATTACCGTCTGTTCTTTTTTCCTCATTTTCTGTTTGTAGAATAAGTAATTCATAGTTATATACAGGTGTGAAAGAAGGTCCATCACATATAAAAGGAGTAAGAAAGAGCTCTCCCAGCTGCCCTGGGAGAGATAGGCAAGGTGTTTGGTCAGGGCTAAGCCCTCAGGGCTTGAAGCCCTTTAGGGGTTCAACACTGAATAGCAGCATGTGGGGAGGTGAGTAGTGATGCCTGAACTCCTTTCTGCTCTCCAGAAGCTGAGAAAAGCCCTAGAGCATCTCAGCGACTACCAGGGAGGAATGTCTCTGCACAGGTAGGATCTGAGGTTGGGTTCCTTTATTCTGCCTTTCTCTTCTGTAATCTCTTCCCCTACTTGAAGTGCAGCTACCTATCCTTTGCCTTGTTTGAGATAAACCTGTCACGCTGTCATCCCTGCCTTGCCTGGCGTTAGAAGTCTTGGGGAAGTGAGAAGACTCTTCAGCAGTAACAAGGTGAATGCAGAGGCAGCACCACTGGGACCTGCCACCCCACCCAGGATGAGTGACGGCATGTCTCCTGCAGAGCTTTAAAAGTGGTTCATAAGGTGATTTTTCCCTGGTGCCAGCTCCGAGGCAGAAGTCCCTCTCCAGCAGCTGAAGGACAATTCCAGCTCCAGGCACCCTTCTGTCTTTGTCTGCTCTTGTCACATACCTCACTTGTTTGAGGAAATGGAAGGGTTTACGCAAGGCAGTCCCCAAAAACACCTCTGTCTTTCCTGCCTCACAGATTGTTTTCTGTGTTTTGATCCTGCCGAGAACAGAGCCTATGCCCAGCACAACTGTACCAGCAGGTATCCCTGTCTCCTCACACAGACTGCATTGCCTCATCTCAGCCAGCGTAGGGACATGACTCTATCTGAGATAACCGTGAAGAAAGGAGAAATTATCTCCTCCTTCCACATTCGATCAAGTGAAAATACCATTATCCTTCTATCATCATGGCATTTATCCATTGACCTCTTTTGAGGAATATGAGATATGTGTTTATTTTTCTTCAAATGGTAATGTCATTGCCGCATTTTCATAACTGTTCTGATACAGAAGTTTCTTGTACTCCTGCCTGGGGTTCAGGGCATTGCTATTCTCCAAGTAATCAGCAGGAAAATCACTGCGTAGACTTCACAAATCAAGTGTGCTCTTCCAATCTGCTAATTACTATTATTAAAGCTAACTAGCTGAGGAATTAAACTGTACTGCAAATAGAGGTTTGATTGAAAAAAAAAAAAAAGTCCATTTCATCATGAAACCAATCCAGAAGCTGGATGCTGGTTCCATGAATGGCAGCAGGTAGCAGATCCTGTTCAGAAAAGCTAACAGGATCAGAATGGCCCTGACAGTATCAGCAGGATGCAAATTAAAGTGCAGGAGCTTTGTACAGCCCTACAGCAACAAAAGTAGCTGATCTGGTGACACTGGGAGACTGCTGTCAAATAGATGGCAAAGGTTTGTGCTTCATCTCAGTTTCTAAATTAAAGCAGAGTGTTTAAAGTCAGCAGAGATAAGGGGCTGAGATTGGTCCTCCAGTTGGTGGAGAGGTAGCCACAGTTGCATCCCTTTTTCATTTAGTTTACAAGGGAAAAAAGCTGCATGTGAGACATTAAAGGCATCCTATGAGACTTCCACATACTGTGAAAAGTAGCAATAGAAGAAACTTCTCCAACACCTGATCAAACACCATTTATTTCCATATAGATTGGAAAGAGCCATTAGGGGCTGAACTTGATTCCCTGAATGCAGAGTCTTTCTGTTTGATAACCACAAAATACCAATGTCTCTACTGGATATGTACAAACAGAGGTTTTGGAATTTTCAAAGTAATCCCTCCAGTTTGGATTGGATGATTGAGACCAGCAGAGACTGCAGTTCTCCCAAACCCAGTCCTTCCAGTCCAAGTCAGCAATGGAGCTGAGAAGTGGTGGAAACTGAAACTTTGTCACTGGTTGGGCTGAAAGTTTCACTAAACTTTGGGTTCAGGGACATTTCCTAGGCTGGGAAATTTCAACTCAAACAGTTACAACTGGGCAAAACCATAAGTGACAGTATGACAGTATACCTGCTTATAAAGCAAATAGTAGTTTTGGAAGGATCCTGCCTTCAGAGTAGCCAGGTAGGTCATTCCTTGTCCATTGATCTCACAGAAAGTGTTTTCTGCTCTCCAACCTGTACCTTCTTCCATGTTTTTTTGATTACCTCTTATCCTGCCCATCATTGGATGGAAATGGGGATTGCTCCTTTCTCTCTCACAGGAACCTGATGTGTATTTCAAGACCTTTTAATGTTTCTGCATCACTGCCTCTGAATGGATCCAGCTGAGACCACATCCATGCTGAACAGGGCAGCAGGGAAACCTCGAGGGCCTTGTAGGCTAATTGCAAAAGTCACCTTAGTAATTAGCCTGGTGTGACCAGCCAAGCTGTATTGTTTGGGGATGGGTGGGGGAGTCAGGCAGGTCCAGTCTCTCACTCTGTCATCTGTGTTTCATAGCAGCCAGCCCAGGAGAAGGAAGAAAATGGTAACAGAAAACTGTTTATTTTCTTCATCATTAATCTCAGTGGATCTATAAAATTGATATTAAAACTTTTCAGTTGAAAGGTGCTTGAGGAGCATACGAGCATAGATGTGCATGATACATTGAATTGTGGAGGATACCATTGTATCAGATCACTTCTATATCATCTGTAACTATGTCTATATCTATATCTATGTTTATATCTATCTATATCTATTACACCAATGTATCATTATATGTGGAGCCACCTTACTGAGTATTATATGCAGAATCTGAGCAGAAAAGATAGCAAGAGAGAAGAACCTGTTCCAGAGATTCAGAGAGAATACGGACACTTCAAAAACCAAGTAAAGGGCAGACACGTAGCTCATGTGCATGTCATCTAAATTCTACAGTTTGCCCTGACCTCAGATCAGATCACAATTATTAACTGAACTTTGTAGATCAGACAAAAATTGTACCACCTAACAGTATCCCCCAAAGACTATTTCCAATGCAAACTCAGCCTCCGACTTCCATTAATAATGGACTGCCTGTGACAGGCTAGGCAGAAGATTGATTATTGTCATAAATTGTTTTATGATCCCTCTTCTGGTGCAATAAGATGCAGTGATTCAGCTATCTAAAGAGCTGTGAATGAAAAGAAATGAAGTACTTAGTTAACAGTAATGCTCTATCAGAAATTGATCAACAGAAAATTTTTGAATCCATTTAAAATTCCACTCAGTTATTTTTATTTCTGTAACATAACTCCATCCAAAGTAAATCAGTTACAAAACCAGTAGAACTACACCAGCATCCTACTGTGTGAGGCTATTCCTCAACTAACCACAGACAGTGAAGCTTTTTTGAACAGTCTATTTCTATTTTAATGTATTCTCTCTTTTTTTTTTTTTTTGAGTAAGATTGACATTTTTGCAAGTACTTTACAGAGTACTGCAGTTACTTTATCTGTGTCAATGCAGCATAAAAATATTCCAGACTGGTAGAGAGGAAATATGTAACTGGTTTCTACTAGTGCACTGGTTGTAAAACCGATGCTAGAGTTTCTAGAAGGAAATTTAAAGTGAGGTCCATGAACAGGACCAGCAGCATGCAGCATCCCAGCACCAGGACTCAAGCCGCTTGCCCTGTCCCTGAGTCCCTAGTCCTCAGCTCAACATCTGGACTCTCAGTGTCATGCATGAGTCGTGTTACAGAAATGCCGCAGTGGTAGAGAAGAGCAGTACGCTCCCCAAGCCACAGCAGGGCATGTGACAGGGAAGAGGAGACAGGTTAAATGCTCCTTTCTCTATAAAACTTTCCCTGGAGTTAATGCTTCCATCAGGACTGTCCTTTCTCATGGAAAACAGTGAAAGGAGTTGTTTGTGTCCCATCACTCGATAAACGGAGCTACAATCCCATAATGGCAACACTCCAGTTGGGGAAGGCTGAGGTATAAATCCTATTTCTTTCTTTTCTGTAGTTGAAAATCAAATCTGAGTTTTTCCTTTTGCCCAATATCTCAATCACAAAGTAATGTCTTGTTCAGTTTACAAGAAAAAGCCACTTTTGTGGGCTTGAATATAGCTAAAATAATGCCATTTTGGGTAGGCAGAGTCCTTGTTGTGTAAATGAGCAGATGAAATATTATCTTGTCTTACTGCTGTTCATGTTCTCCCCGTGGCAATATAAAATGATGTAAATTCAGTCAGACCTCTGATTGCTGTTGCTGGGATACTGTAAGCAAACAAGTGCAAGACAAGGCCAAATAAAAGATGTGATACTGCAACTAACAAGTGAGAAAGCATCACAGATGCAAAATTTCTCAGCAAAAAACCTAAATGGTAGACAGAAATCACTTTATTTAGGATTCATCTATATCAACACTTAAAGATAACTGACTGGATGTTAACGATATTTTAAATTGAAAGGAAAATGCAGTAAAAAGAGAGGCTGGGATCTGAAAACTTAAGGACCATCAGGCATGTTAGAGGAATTACCCTCATCCTGTGGCTGGAGGCTTGGTCAGTGAGGTCCTGAGTAAGAAGGGATGTCTCCTATGTACAATTTTTTTTTATTGTACTTTATCTAATCTGGCAATAAATTAATGTAACCTGTATGACAAGGTTCTAGGGTTTTCTTTGTTATCTCTGGCTGTCCAATTAAAACAATGATGTAACAGGTTAAGTGATTACTTACATGTGTAAAAGATAAACCCTTTCAACTGGGGATTGAGAGATGGGATATATAATATCTAGGAATAAGAACATTCCACTGAGAATCAGCATGTTTTTGTCAGATAAAAAGGGTATTTGAGTAATGATTGTCATATTTAAAGGAGTGATGGTCTTAAGTAAGGCTTCAAGTGGATTTGTAATGGCATTTGATGTTATGGAACCTGATATTATTGGATTTGCTTTTATTGAATATCAAAATCACAACCTGAAAGCATTTTCAGTAAGTATTCTCTATACAGCTGTATCTCAGGTAGCAGGTATGAGAACTCAAGTATCTCCAGGTGTTGTAAAACCAATGCCAAGATCATTGCCTCTGGCACTCTCTGCCAAGGACTGCGGTGGTGGCAGCATCTTTAAGCTGCTTTTCTCAAGCTGTCCAAGAATTGGTTGTTACATAAAAAATATACACGTCCTTCTCATTAAAAAATATGATCTGTCTCCACTAAAGGGATCATAATTAATTGGATTTAGGGTATTACATCTATCTGAGAGTGACTCCAAAAATTACAATGTGGAATTGAATGTAATTACCATAGACTCAGTGATTTTAATAATGAGAGAAGCCAGGTGGTCTCGTAGCCTGGGCAGATTTGCATGTGCACACTTCCTCCAAAAAGCACAGTGAGGAGGTATGTGCCACTATTTTTAAACACCAATAACCACCATTTCAATGTGGAATTCTACTTAAAAACAACCAGATTAAATGAACCCAGGTAGTACCTCAGAATTCATCCATCAATAAACTGGAGGAGGGTGACCGATAAATTGAGTAGAAGCCAGGAGGATCCATAGCATCACATGTGATCCTTGTGTTCCCATCTTTTCAGAAAAACATGAGGGCCTATGTGTTTGCGGTACATAACATACATGGCAAAAATGAGTTAGTGCCTCAGCACAATGTCTGTAGCCGATGGCTACTTTTGTCAGGAAACCAAAATATGAAGTCTAGAAGGCTGTTAGCTGGAAGGGCTGAAATGGTGCTCCCACAAAAACTTACAGTTTTTAATCCAGTGATGGTTTGATGTTACGAAGTTATGAAGTTATGAAGAGTCAGGGATCGTACATGTGCACACAAAACCTACCTGTTTCATTGATACACTCAATCAGACAGCACAATCAGCTTGACATACGGGATGGCTGGGGAAAAAAATCCTTTCCCTTCTCCCTGGAGATGGGTGGGCTGTGGAAAGATGATACATCCACCAGGTGTCCATTCACATGAGGCCATTTGTACCCTGAGTGCTCAATGGGTTTGTGGTATAGTCCAGAGTCATCTGTACTCCAGATTATAGGATAATGCTCTTTAAGAATGCACAGTACGGAGGGAACAAAGTTAAAATCCATTTTTCAAGCCCTTGAAACTGGGCTAGAAAGCTGGGCCACACTTTAAAGTAACAATGGGTTTTTAAGGGAAGGGCTTCATCCTCTAAGCATGGGTTTCCATAGCCTGGGAGCACAATGGCATGCAGTGGAAAGTTTGTCTTGATGGTGTCCCAAGGCCAGGTTGGTGCTGACCATCCAATCTGTCTGCCCCCAGGTCTCTCTCCACCCCAGTCCCCTTGAGACCTTGACTTGCACCTTCCACAAGACCATCACACTTATCTCCACTGCTCAAGGTGCCTTTGTATTTTCTCAGGCACTACTTGCCCCAGGCTTGGGGAACTGCTCTAGTCTAGAGCTAACTCTTTTTCCTCCTTCATCTTCCCTCTTGCTCTTGTGTTACAGCACATTTGATGTAGTTTACAATGCTGATATCCTTGTGCCCTTGGCACATGAGCTTGTGGAAAAAGGAGAAGGCTATGGTCCTTCCCTGCAAATGCTCATTGCACAGGCCATGCCTCTGAGATGGGTAATTGCATGAATCTCAGAGTTCCTATCTCAACAAAACTCTGTACTTCAGTCTGTGTCATGTAACATCCCCTGTACGTGACATTATAAAGTAACAAGAAAGACCAAATTAATCTCTTATGTATCCCCAAGGACACAAGAGCTCATAATTTTCTAGCTCTGAGAATTTGGTGGGGACAGAACAGTAATAAAATCTCCTTCATAGCACTGAGCTTCTTACTTCACTTCTTTCAGTCAGCAGTGTCTGGCGTTCATTGAGATGCTGAAATACGTGAAGTTTACTTTTTCTCTGAGTTTGCAGCCTTGTGTTCTTGGGCAAGAAAATTCAGCTATTAAAAATATCTACCTCTTTTTTTTTTCTTTCTTTTGCTTGCTCTTGAGGGTAGAATGTAGAAAATCAGTGAAAGTTAAAGTGAAAGGCAATGAAATGCTCAAGAAAGGATCAGAAAGAAAGAGAGGGGTCATCCTAGGAAAAAGGAAAAGGTGCATGTCTGGAAAATGTGCATTGTGAAAGCAAGACTGCACAAGCAGCTCTCCTTCCCGGTACAGAGGCATAAAACACATATTTTCTCATTTATAGCTCATACATAATTCTGAAAAGTGACATGGCAGGTGAAAAGTTCTCTAGGAACTAATAACCAAACATGATGTTTTTGATCCAGGGAGAACTGTGGAATGAGAGGTGTGTCGGAAGCAGAATGGGTGGGTGTGGGAGCACCACTGCCCAGTCCCAGCTGTGCCACTGATTGTGTGATCTAGGTGAGCCGCCAGCCTCTGCCCCAGCAAAAGTTGGTTTCACTTGGAGGTTTATTACTTGCATCTAACTTTTCTTTATGGAAAATAAAATGAAATAATTTTTTGCACTTGATTCTTAAATTTTTCCTTCCTGGAACTTTTCCTTTCCTCTGTAGTCAAGTTTGCACTCTTTTACACATTGGACTAGAATAGGAAATGTGTGCTTAGTAGAGTTTCCATCTCTCTTTCCATCTCCTGTGCACAAAACTCTCAGAATTTGATGGAAATTATGTGATCCATGCTCCCACCTGAATTTGCTTTTCTTTTTTTTTCCTACTATTGTGGCTGCAATAATGTCTTTATTTTCATAGCTAAGAAATTAAATATATATACATATACATACCTCAATAACAAAATTCAATGTGAAATTAAACCTGCTTTTCTATTTTCTAGATGTATTTTGAGAGTGGCTTATAGGAAATGCTGCACAGAAGGAGCCATTTGCAGGGCAAGAAATTCTTCCCAGCCTCGGCCACCCTGGGACTGCTCTGCATGTTCCCGAGTGCCGTCTGCTGGCACCTCCACCGTGGAGCTCCAGTGCACAGACATCAGAAAATGTTTCTCAATCCTGAGCAGTGCCTAAGGGTTTGCACAGAACCCTTATGGACAGAAACACCACAGTCCAGAGTGACCTGGTCATTCCATCACCAGGTCAGAATCGGCCCAGCCAGAAGGTGTATAAATCACAGAAGGCCAAATCTTCAAAGATATTTAAATGTGATCATGGTCAGCTTTGCCTTTCTGCTCATCTACTAGAAAGTTTCAGCCTTGAATTGAAATCTTTCCTTATAGGGAAGGTGATTTATGAATATAATTGGCTGATGAGCCATGGACAGGTCCCAGCTAGGACTTTATCCTCTATTTCCCTCCAGGTCACCTGCTTAGGTGTCCTGTCTCCTTTCTGTGAAACACTCACAGTGTCCTCCTCCACACTCCCACCCCTCCTTTCTGCTCGTATTCCTCCACCTCACCACTTTTATATAACCAAGTGCCTGGAACTTTTTGGAGAAAGTGCTTTGTTGCCTCTTTTCTTGTCTGGTGGTTCAATAGCAAGTAGAAGGTGCCAGCAAGGTTTTCTGAAGCTTTCTGTTCAAGGCAAACACAAGGTCTGAGGCTCTTACCTGCAGCTTTGTGGGTCTTTAAACCTAGATAGGTTGCTGTGGGGCACTGTCTATGGATTTGTAAAAGCTCAGTGGCAGAGAAATATAACATCTGAGACACTGGAGTGTAGGCTGAACTGAGGAAGAACCAGCAACACCTACATGGTAGCCTGCCTTGCCTAAAGTGGCAGATGGGTACCAGATATAGCTGAGAATTTGGATCTGGGTATACAGGAAAACGTCAACCCGTGGAATTATTGCATTAAGGATTCAAATCCATGAACATCAGTACTGTAGAGTGTGTTAACAGATGCAACTTCTTGCAGCATGTTTTCTTCTGGTAATGAA
>WHYT01016552.1:24005-55102 GCA_009806455.1 Tetrax tetrax
AAAAAAAAAAAAAAAAAAAAAAAAAAAAGTGCAGTAAACTAAATGTTTAAAAAAGCACATTTGTGCTGTCTCTGTGCAAAGATAAAAGAAATAAATACATGGTTAAAAAATTAAAAAGGTTCACAGTATCACACATGGATAGGTAGCTACGGTAGTGCACGTCTGGAAAACACTGTGTTACTACCCAGGATTCTCTACACCCAGCTGGACGTCTCCGTCGGGAGCTGCGGGTGAGCGGGTGGTTTCTCTGCTGCCCACGTCTGGGATAAGTAGAAATACACGGTTAGAGTTTTGCTCCGTTCTGAAACGCAGTGCCCGGGATCCTGCAGTGCAGCAGTACTGGTGTCAGCAAGCTCTTCCCCATTCCACTGGAACGGCTGCATCAACGAAAAGGGAACACATCGACCTGCAGAGGGAATCGCCGCTCTCTGGGGCTTCTGTGTCTGCATAGAGATTACTGCAAGAGCAGAGAAAAGAGAGTCAGCACCCAAGCGTCCGCCCCGCGCCGGTTAGGTCTCAGCCTAGCCAGTTCCCCAGAATCAAAACAAGCGTGACTGGAGAACTTGGGCTCCCCAAAGCCTTCACTGCACCAAACGATCCGGAACAGCCACAGCCCTTGCTGAGCAGCCCAGGTCTCTGCCAAGGCAGGAGACCTCGCCTGCTGCCACAGCACTCATCTGAGACGCGGCAGGGCTCTGGCCGCAGCCATGCAAGAGCCCCGTGCTGCGCGGCGGCTCCCTCTGCAAGCTGACCTTGCCCAGGGAGTGCCAGCTCCAACCTCGACCCACGTTCCTTGTACACTTACTGTATCGCTCTCCTCATCGGAGACAGAGTGGAGCTGAGCGCTATAGTGGAGCGGGGAGTAAACCCAACTCCTCTCGTCTGTCGGCTGCGAGTGGCCAGAGACGGCGGGGAGAATGCAAGGAGAGCAGCAGCAGAGCAGGGAGCAAAGGAGAGAAGAGGAAAAAATAAAAAGGAGAAAATAAAAAGAGCAGGAAACAACACAGTAAGAACAGCTGCCCACCTGGAGGGAGAGAACCGAGCTCAGTGCCAGCTCTCAGAGGAGCCTTCCTCATCCTCGGGACCCGCTGGGACAGCCCACCAGCAGCTGACCCTGGAGCCTGCTCCAGCTGCAGTGGGGATGGCACCACCCCTCTTCTCGCAGGGACAGAATTTTAGAGCTTTTGAGATGCCAGGGAAACCTCAGCTCCTTGCCGTAGGATCACCCAGCTCCAGAGAAAGCGGGAGACACGGGAAATGACAGAGCGCTGTTCCTGCTACCCGCTCCCAGCTCCCAGCCTCCCATTCCCTGAGCCCTGGGCATGGTACAAGCCGGCACCTCTGGCGTCCAGGAGGGCTCTCACAGTGAAACCTGGTCTGGTTTGCTGTGCCTTCCCCCTTCCCTGCAGGCCAGGCCAGGCAGCAGATGATGGGTTAAACCATGGTGGATGGTGGCCACAAAAGGAAACGGTTATGGCCGAGGGTCTTGGAGACAGTGGAGTGATGGGAACAAGTACAACACAGGAGGCAAAACACAACTAGATCTCGGAAAGAACGGGGGGGGCAGAGGATGTGCACCAAGGGAGCCGTCTATCACAGCACTGGTGTGACAAAACACGCTTCTGCCGCTGACACGGCACAGAGGAGCCCAGGCAGACTCAAGGGCTGGTGTCCGCTTCCAGTGTTCCCAGGGGGACCAACGCCCACTGCAGCCGGGCTCCTTTGGCTCCAGAGCTGCTCCCAGAGAGAGGGAACTGCCCCTTCGACTCAGCCTGGGCTTCGCAAAGGAAGAGAAATGGCACTGGGTACCTGGAAGGAGCCTGGGGCGTTCCCAGCCCGGAACCAAGTGTAACAGCGTACCACACGCAGGAAACTACAAGAAGCCAGAGGAGCTTTGAAGCACTGGGCTCTGCATGCCGAACGCCATCAATAACTGCGGCCACGTCCGCGAGACCGCTGGGCAGAGGGAGGGAAGAGAAACCCTTGCCTGAAGCTTCTCCCGGGGCTCTGCTAGAGGTGCAAGAAAGCTCAACGCTGCCTGCCCCACATCCTGTTTTTCATCCATCCTGACTGAACTGCACGCTCCAGGCCTCTCAGGAGCTCGGATGCATGCGGGGAGCTGCAGGCGCAGCGGGAGATAACGGAGCATCCGGTGCTGGGGCAGCCAAACCCAGCCGAGGGGGCAGGAGGGGCTGCCAGGAGGGGCTGCCCGTTTCCCCGCACAGGTGCAGCACTTCCCTCGTGCCATCAGCACGTTCCTGCCCCTGCCTCCCCACGCACCCTGCCTGATGCCCTCTCCGCTGTTCTCTTGCCAGGTGCCCAAAGGACAGGCGCAGGGAGGACCGCGCTTGTGCCGAGGCTCTGACGGCACTGCCATTGCCCTCCGAGGACATCAGCTCTCCCACAGCCTGAGAAGGGAAATGCTAAAACCCAGAGCAGTCTGAGCTCTGGATTCAGCCTCTAAATGCTCAACTGCATCTTTCGGAAAGGACGGAAAATCCTCACCATTCACAGAAAACCTGCAGTGAGGAGGGAGCACGCTGATGATGTTGAGAAGGACTGGCGAGCAGAAACCAGCCCTAACCCAGCAACAACTCCCAACTCACTCGGCTTTACGAGCTGCTCATCATCCCAGCCACAAGCCTAAAGGGTTGTATTTGCAACTGGGATTTTATAGCAGCTTCAAAGCAGCTCAATGGTCTCTTTGGAACCCCATCTGGCTTCCTGGGCCAAGGGAGCTGAGCCTAACGTCACCCACAGTCTCAGCTGCCTCTCTGGCCACGTCTGGTGGAGACGTTTGCGTTTCGATATGCTTCCCCAGCTTCTGCTAGGCTGGTTCCCAACGGCCACACCATACGGAGCTACAGCATCCAGGGGGATGGAGTGCTGGCTCCAGTGTTTCAAAGCTGCAGCTCTGCTCCCCTATGGGCTAGCATGTTCACTTACAATCCCAGAGGAAAGCGAGGTGGTTCGGAGTCTGCGCTGGCGGGGAGAGTAAATCCAGTACCTCCCATCTGTGAACTGGATGGCCCCAGGGCAAGTGAAGTGAGAAAGGAAATAGAGGAAAAAAAGGATGATGTGAAAGAGAGGATGAGAAAGAAAGCACAAAACAAGGGGTTGGGCAACTCCAGGCCTGAACGGATTAGCGGGCAGGAAAGCTGTGCGTGGGAAGAGCGGCGTCCATGCCCTGCCGCAGCCACTGCACTTTTATTCCCCTGTCAGTGATCAGGAGGATAAAGTGCTCTTTCGGGAGCAGACTTACAGAACCCAGATCACGGTCCCCTGGGGCTCGACAAGTCATCCCCCGCACACAGCATCCCTTCACCCGTCGCCCCTGGAGCGCTCCTCCAAGGGAGCAGCTGTGGTCCAAGCCCCGCTGCTCCAGCTCAAGTGGTTTTCCAAGGAAAGCACCCGTGGCAACCCAAATCAGCTTTTCCCTTCATCCCAGCGCTGGCAAACACTCCACAGCACACGACACACATTTAACGCAAACCTCAAGGACTTAGATGAAGTATGAAATGCTGATGAGCAGTCAGTCACGCTCTGTGAGCACACACTGCGCACAGATGGTTTCCTCCGGATAGAGGTGTGCCCCTCAAGTTGGGGGAAGTCCATGTGCCCAGGGACAGGGAGGAAGAGGAGCTGACCTGTGCCAGAAGGCACTTGCCAGTGGAGCAGGCAGTATCTGCAGGCGGCTTGCACACAGCTGCCATCCACAGGCAAATAAAGAGCAGCCGGTGTTAGAGGGAGCTGTTTGCGTTTTGAACAGCATGCATAAAAACCCAAACAGACAAGCGTTTAAAATGGAGCCGATTCCTTCCGCAGCTCCCACGAGCCTCGGAGTGACTCGGCAATGAGTGAGCAGCTCTGCAGCAGAGTCACACAAGCACAGGGAAAGGCAGACGTTGCCATTTTTAGGTTAGCTCGAAGGAGCTCATCACCAGGGCTCAGCTGATCTCCATCAGCAACGAGTCGCAGCAGAGAGGAGCTGGGCGCTTCTGTTACGAGAAGGTTCCAGTGCCAGGGCACAGGGGAGAGCTCAGAGGTCACAGCCTCTGGGAACCCACGGGGCAGGTACATGCTGCTAAAAACTTCTCTCTGGGCTGCAGAAGCTGCTCAGGCATTGCGAGAGCTGGCTGAGGAACACAGCGCCAGGCTCCACGGCACTCTGCTGCCAACCAGCAACCACCTCACTTACTCCCTGTCTCAGCACTAGATTTCCACCGCACCACCTAACGCATCTGCCTGCAGGGAAAGGAAAAGCCAGAGTTCACCAGAGCCCGAGGTCAGCCCCACTGCAGCCACCTCCCTTCCGGCTCTCAGCCACTATGCACGCTTGCTTTCAGGAAAGCAGCCGGGCTGGCTGGCTGAGGAAGGAAGACCCTCTCAGTTGCACCTACGTGCACCTTGGCTTGTCCCAGGAGTGAACAGGCTGCCCTAGATAAGCCCTTCAGCACTTAAGAGCTTGACATGCTCAACGTGAAGACGGCGTGGGGCGGACGCGGCCCGGCACCCGACTGCCTGAAATCGAGACTGTTAGAGCCTCATTCAACCTCTTCCCACCACACCCCTAACAGGCCACGCGGAGAAGGTGTCTTACAAAGTATATGTCTGTGACTGGCACGTCATCTTCATCTGAGGCCTGGCTGGCTGGTTCGGAGGCCTGGCTGGCCGTCTCCACCTCTATTGTAGCCGTGGACGTCACGATGGCACAGGCTGAAGAAGCCGCCTCTCTGGAGGGGGAAGAAACAACAGAGTCTAGTCACTGCGAGCAGAAAAGGAGCAGGCAAGAGTGTATGATTTATTACGGAGGAGCTGAAGGTGCTCCGCTGTCACATCCTGACAGATCAGGTCAGGACCGGTGCTCAGCTTCGCTGAACAGTCTGGGGGAGCACCCATCTCTCCAGGAAAGCTGCTGCCCTCCAAAGCCAGGCTCCAGCACGAGCTGCCACAGATCACACGACACCGGGCAGGGCTCTGCAAAGTGGCCCAGCGCTCCGGAAGACTCACTCTTT
Source organism: Tetrax tetrax (assembly GCA_009806455.1). Classification (NCBI taxonomy): domain Eukaryota; kingdom Metazoa; phylum Chordata; class Aves; order Otidiformes; family Otididae; genus Tetrax; species Tetrax tetrax. The sequence goes on from WHYT01016552.1 coordinate 29,021, forward strand.
GTCATCTTCTTCGGGAGCGACGATCTCAACGTCACACTTGGGCTCCAGCTCGACACTGATCTGCTGAAGCTCCTCCTCAACCCGCACCTCCTCGTGTGACCTGGAAACCGGAGAGAGACAGGCCCAAAGGCGCAGCTGGGCACTAGCTATGCACAGTCCTCAATTTTAGGTCAGTCTGAGTCAGCCCAGCCTCTCGCGTCGCAGCCTCCCACAGGACCGAGCCGTGCTGGTCTGCCCCGGCACGAGGCTGCCTGCTGCCGGCCACTCACGGCACCAAGCTCTCAGCACAGACCGAGAGCGATTTCGGCTCAGAGGGAGCCGTCAGACCTTCCAGGATTGAGGATGTGGAAAACCAAAACTCCCAGGCAAAAGAGTCAGTCTTGTCAGACTGCAGTGCTCACAACTAATGATGTGGGAAAAGAGGACAAGAGGAAAGGGATTAATTAGCCAGCGCTGCAGAAGACAGGCAGGGTCAAATACAGTATGGGAGGGAAGAGGAAAATTGGCCTCGGGGGAAAACCTGTGCCCAGAGTTAGCCTGGCATTATCTATCAACCGTACAAGGGCCAAGGCCTCCGACCTCTTCTGAGACTCCCAGCGCACCAAAGCTGCTCCAGTGCGCCCCAGGGTTAACATCAGGTTTATCTGCACACTCAGCAGCTGTTTGTGACAGTCTTCAATTTAACACCTCACGCTATTAAAGCAATTGCTCATGCTAGCAGCGCTGGCTCCGCAGTCCTCACGGGAAGGAGGAACGGGTGCTTGCCAAGCCAAGGACAGTTTGAGGGAAGGGACGAGCTCTGGGTTCATCGGCAGCACCGTCCTGCTCTGTGCTGTCCCTGGCTGGGAGCCAGAGCCTGTCCGGCTCGGTGCAGGGAACTCGCTCTGCTCCTCCTCGCAGGGGTGGGTCTCAGAAACCCGCAGGGAATAATCAGAGGTGTGACATGTTCTTGAACAAATTGGATAAGGTCTTTTTCAATTCAGCTCAGGAATGTAAATTGACGCTTTAATAGCTTTGTTCTTGCATGGGCTTACACAGGATGATCCCAGAGTGCTCTACAAACAGACGGGTCCCCGCTCCCCTGGAAGGGCACGCTGAGGCACCAGCACCAGAAACAGGGAACTAGGCAAAAATAGCAGAGAAGGGCACGCTTGTGTTGTAACTCTGGCAAACCTGTGACAGCCAGATCTACTTCTGACCCAGACCCTAAGCTCCCTGTGTGCTCCAAGAACAGTCTCTGATTCACCTGACCTATTTTGGATGAGCAGTCACCTCCCATAGCAGCTCCCTCCGTAAGGCACAAGAGAGGCCAGAGTGACCCGGGTGAAGTCCCTGCATTTTGCCAGATGGGTCCCACCACTTAAGCCTCCAATTTTCAGCAGTTTCAGCCAATGGATTCTGCAGGAGGTGCAGAGCCTCGCAGGTCCCTGACATTTCAGCAGAGCTTGCAAATCAACAGCAAGTAGGTCCTTGTCCTCCAGGGACAGGAATTTACCAACGTTTCAGTAAGAAATACCACAGAAAGGGATTTTTTCAGTGTGTGGTCTGAAGCTCAACAAATCCCTAAAACCTAGGAACCTCGGTGCAAACCCTCATCTTCCAAAGTCCTCGCCTTCCTCTGAAGTACCAAATGCTGACTGCAGGGAGAGAGGACGTCAGCCTCTCCAGCAGCTCCTCTGGCTATGGCAAATCCCAAGATCGAGTCTCTGACATGCATTTCAAAGTCTGCGCCTACAACACTTACAAGATGTCCTGGAAAGCTAGGGCAGAGTCAGCAGCAAATACAAGGTCCTCACGCAGACCCTGCTGACACGGGCAACGGGGTCATTTCTACTGGTGCAAAAATATGCAAGATAATTATATGATATGACCTCTAAATGCAGACATCCCTATGCAGCAGGGGATTTTTGTCCTGCCTTGCCCTTGGCTCCAAGCCACCTATCACCACAGGAGGGAAAAAAAACCTCCAAGTACCCAAGTTTCTGAAAACTCTGGAAGCTACTTCTCTGGGCCTAAGGGTGCTCAGTGCCTCACAAAGTCAAAGCCCTCTCCCACATTCACACCCACCGCACCCAGCCAGGGACATAAACGACATTCCTTCATTCTGGTGCTGGTTGGGTGGGTAAATGTGGACACCTCGGTTGTCCCCTTTCCCGTCAAATAACAGGGGTAATATTTAAGATTCCCTGTAAAGCACAGAGATTTGCTTGTAAGGAAAATCCTGTTTAAGAAATGGGGATCATTTGATTGCAGGAAGAAGCTCATAGTTCCAGAGGACCATGCTAAAATCTCAGGGCTGCTGAGATTCACATTCAGCCCTCCAAGAGACCTTTGCACAGGCACAAACGTGAAGACACTTTTTCTCACCTGCCATCCTGCCCCGAGGAGTGTGTGCGCCTCCTGCGGAAAGAAACCAGAATAGTAGAGTTTGAGGAGCGATGTGAGACAGAAATCCTACACTGCCCCCAAATCTAACTCCCCACCCCGTGAGGGAGATGTTCTACTTAACAGCTGACACTTCTCCCAGCAATAATTAATCCCATCAAAGCTGTGTCTGCTTGCTCCCAGGAGAAATTTAATTAAAATCGGTCATTAGCATTCCAGAGCATAGGGCAGCCTGCCGAGATCTGCAGCACGAAGACGAACGGCAGCCGCTCGACGCTAGCAGAAGCGGGGGACAAGCGCTGTCCTCACCTGTACCTGGGCTGCTCAGAGGTCTCGGAAGGGGATCGCTCGGGAACAGAGAGAGATGTTGAAGAGAGTGTCGTGGCTATGGAGGCCGTGGTAGCTTCTTCAAAGGAAGGAGGCGTGCAGGGTAGCAGGTCTGGCCTGCCTGCTGGCCCGGAGTGCAGGGGGAGAGATGCAGGAAGGAAAACATGAACAGGTCAAACACCAGCACCTTACCTACACCAGCCCTGGGTGAGGCTGTCCCACCATGAACCTGCACACCCTCACTGGGACCGGTCATTTAACCCACAAACAGGCAGGAAGCTTAGCTGGGTTCACGAATGGCACAGCTTCTCCCAAGGCATCCTCTAGAGAGAGCCAGTAAGCACTGTCTCCAGCACGACAGACACAGGAAACAACGCCAATGAAGACATCTCACTGGTAACCAAAGCTGGATTAAAGGCTTGGATCACCAGCGATAAATATCCAAGTGAATTAAGAGATGAATCGAGTGCTCACTGCCTTGCACCGGCAGAAATCTAACACCTACGCACTCGAGGGGCCTGTCCTTCACCACTTGTGTAAATCCAGCCCAGACGGAAGCAAGGAAAAGGCAGCACAGTACCAGGCTATCCGTCTTTTTTCCAATGGCAAGGTCTTGTCCAGTAACTGTCCAAACACTGTCATTAGAATTCCGCTGTTCCAGACTCCCTGTGCTACCCACCTCCCCGCTTTGTTTTTTTTTTTTAAAGAGCGGAGAACTCAACTTTCTGATCGCTTTTGGGCTATGATTGCTGGTGCCAGTTGGCAGCGGCTGCCTTGCAGCAGTGACGCAAGCACCCATTTTTACTGCAGAACCATACAGTGCTGCAAAGAAGGGATTCGGTCTTCTTCAGCGCAGAGGTGTTGCTTCCCCAGTCAGCTAACTGCTGGCGCTGCGACAAAACAACGTACCCTTACCTTCTCCCCTGTCCTGGTTAAGTTTAGCACCCGCAAAGCACAGTGAGACACGAAGAGCTATCCATCAAGGAAGATGTGGTTGGTGCACAGTGGGGAACTTGACAAGAACAGGGGAGGACCCTAAGGAACTGCTAGGAAAGAGAGGGCAATCACACAGCCACAGCCACCAAACGAGACCATTACCTTCATCGTCAAGCGTGGGGTAGCTCCTGGCTGCACGAAGATCGTACTGTGTTTCGTCCTTTTCAGAGGGAAGCTGGCTGGCTGAGAACGCCGCAGTTGGACCAGCCGTTTTGACAGCTAGCAAGGCACCACGCCCTTTCTTTGAGGGGGACGACTTCAGAGCTGGACGAGAAGAGGCAAAGGAAGGATGGAATTACCACCAGCAACTACTGTCGCACCAAAGGCGCTTCTCCCTTCGCAGGGGAGGCCCCTGCCCTCCCACACACACACGTGCTCGGCAAGCGCCATCTCCAAAGGACTGACCCGGAGCCAGGCTGCAGGGAGGGCTCCTGGGTGGGAGCCTGAGCAGACCAACACAAGCCGTGACAACCCGAGGGCTCTGCGGTTGCCCGGCTTTGCTCTGTGTTACGGTGGAAAAGCCCGCTCAGGCTCCAGCCCAGAAGCAGCAAGACTGAGATACGGCCCGCCTCTCATCACAAGGGCAACAGCTCTTGGACAAGGTACTTACAGGAATTCTTTCGAAACACCGTGTTGGTCATGAACTTGAAGAATCTCTCTGCATAAAAGCTGGGTCTGTGTACTGACACCGTGTCCTACAAAGGCAAGAAGCAATTGCTTAGTTTTAAAATTATCCCTCAAGGCAGGATTTCTATAACAACCCATGCAGTCTTTTTTATTCCAACATTTAGCGCTGACAGAGCCTTAAAATGGAAAGGCTTAACTGAAATGATCTGATTAATGCTATAAATAAACCTGAAGCATTGCCTTTGATTTGATTGCATTTGATTATATTCTTGCTGTAATTTTATAATGGATTTTGGTGGCTTTATTCCTTTGTAGACTTCCTGGACTTTTCAAGTATTGGCCTGATTACACATACATGGAATTTCTTCTGGCTTTGCCAGCTGACATTCAAAGCACAGCTGGATACCTTTGCATGTGACACAGACACCAAAATTCAGCCAGGGGTCTCCATACATTTCAGATGTTTCGCACTCTTGTTTAAAATAGCAAAACTGAAGCTGATTCTGCTTCTGATGTTCGACTGCGGTACCATGCCTTGCCATCTACACATCTCCTCTGCCTTATTATTTAAGGGAAGCCAGGATATGCAATGCTGAAAAATAGTTTCTATACCCGAGGCTGCGCTTTCGTAAATGTGCAACCTGGCTGCCACAGGAGACAAGACAGCAGGGAAACACTAGAAGGGGTTTATTAACAGATAGCTTACTGAAGTGGAAAGAGTCAATCACCAAAGAGAGCAAACGCAGGGCTCCGATGCGCACACCAATGCACGCGCCTTGTCTGTACGGCTCCTGGTACCACGGGGAGGTGGGAAGTGACAGATGGGAGCAGGGGAGGAAAGCTGGTAGCACGACAGCTAAACATCAAGGAGGTGGAGCGAGCAAGAAAACCTGATTGGGAATAAGTGGCACTACACTGCTGTGGAGGTGTAAGAGGCAAGAACTGTTCCTTTCATCAGCTCCAGCTGTGCCAGTTCAAGCACTATAAATAGCACGGTAATCGGCACCAGGTAGCACAAACAAAGCCAAGGCAGGTAACCCTGCTGCGGCCTGGACAGCTCCTGCCTCGGTACAGGCACTCACCCCGTCATGGACAAGGGCCTTCCAGGTGTGTTCCAGCTTCTTGATGAACCTAATTCCAGAGAAGTGGAGAGAAAGAGACAAATTCAGGCACCTACTCTATATCTAAGCCACCTTTCATACCCCACACAGGAGAAATCTCTGAGCTGCTAACGACTCCTCCTTCATCCAGCGTGCAGCTCTGCTCCCGCCAAGAGAGGCTGGCTGAGCACACTGGCATCTCTGCCGTCAGTCAGCACTGCCTGGGAAGCCTACAGGTAAGGAGGAGCTGGGCTGGAAGAGGGGCAGAAAATCACCTTCATCCCTGGAGATACGCTGCCCATCCTAGGCACAGGGCAGGAAACGTCCGTATGAGCAACTCGCTGTATCTGGGAGAAACGGCTGTGCCACCAGCTGTCGTGAGGACAGGATGACAATCCACAGCCCCCAACACACAGCGACAGACTGCTTTAGGCAGCCTGCCTACTCGTTATCAGGCTCGTCGGGAGAGGAAAATCTTCCTGCTTTCATTCAGTATTAAAACAGACGTTAACACACTTAAAGGACAGACGAGCGCAAAGTTACCTACCTGTATGACTGCAGGATATCAATTATTCCGACGTGGAGCAGGAGACGCTCTCCTTTGCCATTCACTGCTGGGATTCCTCCCATCCTGCAGGTAAAACAAACCCTCAGCGAGCGCAGCCGCAAAGAGCGCGGCTGTAACGCCCCTGGGCCTGCAGAAAGGGGGACGGCGGCGCTGAGCAGAGGGCTCCGATGCGGTGGTCAGACACAGCGCAAAACCTGCCGCCACTTTGTGCACAGCCATGGAAGTCACCTGCCGACCCCGGCCCCCCCCCTCACGGTGTCCCTGGGGTACTGGCTGTCTGGATCACCAGACACCAACCATCAGGACAGGACCGTGTCGCGTGGCAACAGCTCTGTCTGGGCCAGAAAGCACCACATCATTTTTTCTTAGCTACAGGACATTTTTTTCTGGGGATCAGGTTATTTATCAGGTCAGCGTGAGCCGCCTGCCTATTACGGCAGCAAACTTTTAATGAGGAGGGTATTTCCAGTCCTACCCACACCAATACCAGTCCTGCCAAAGGTGCAGCAATCACTAGCACCAGCACACAACAAAAGCATGCAGGTATCAGGCAAGCCACTGCAATTAATGATGCTAATTGAAAGAATGGAAATACCAAAGTATTATCCTGGCTGCACCGTGACAGATCCTCCATCAAAACTGGAGCAACTGGTTTCAAACAGCAACAAACAGCGAACTCCACCATTTGTTAGCAGGCTTGGTCCACAGAGCCAGGGAGACAGCCACAAGAGCCACAGACGGGTGCAGCACAGGACAGGTTTTGGGGAACCATCGCCAACCCACAGCTCCACCAGTTACTCCAGCACTCAGCCACGCTGCTATTTGCTGACCACACTGGGATGGCCTCAAGGGCCATCAGGGATTCTAAAGTCAGTGATGGAGAACAAACTCCCAGCTCCTAGGGAGAGGCTGATCCCTGCTGCCACTCCAGTACTTGGATGCTGGGCTAGGACGGAGCTAGCCAGAGCACGGGGGGGTGTTAGCGGCTGTTACGGGAGCTGACAACCTACAGACCGGCCTGAGAAGAGAGACTGCTGTGAGAAACACTCCTCACTCCAGCTTCCCCCTTCACAGCACAGGGCTTCACCGGCAGCAGCACCACAGCCCCCCGGAGAGGCTCACTCCGACGGGTCCCTGGCCTCCCTAGGGATCTGCTGCTCCAGCCTCTACCTCCGCCCCTCCCAGCAGCACGAGTGAAGCAGGCTTTCACCTACGTGTCGTCTGTGTCTATGGACTCCCCCCGGGCAGCCCCACCCTGGATGGACTCCATGGCCGTGGAGTAAAGCGCCTTCTGCCCCACGGGACGCTTCTCATCCGACGTGCTGTGGGCTCCCTCAGACTGCCGCTCCCGTTCTTGCTGGTCTATGTTATGAACCCCGAGCAGGAGGCTGTAGTCCATGATTTTAAAACTTTCCAACACCTACAGGTTAGTATTGAGTTCAAGAACAAAGACAAAATATCAGGCCAGCAGCTCAAATCCAGCACAGATCCCAAAGCACGGGACAGCCCGTCCACGTTCCCACTAACACATCCTTTGCCAGAGCTTGAACGTTTCTAAACTAATAGTCATCTCTGGTCTGGACTGCATAGTGTTTGGCCATGCCAAAGGGCTGAAGGCTTGCAAACAACACTTGTACCACATCTCTGCGGCACGCTGTACAGGAAAAGTGTATTTGGTCCCAACAGCTCAGCTACCAGTGGAGCAGGCTGCCACTGTTCGGTGCCGCAGGCAGAGGAACACAGCCTTAGTCCTCAGAGGCTCTCAGGAGACACAGCTCCTCCACTTTGCCTTCAGGGGAAAGGGCAGCAGAAGGGATTTATCCTGCTTTGGGGTCAGCAGATTAGCAAGTTCAATCATTTGCTCTTCCTCATGCTCAGGAGCCACAGAACTTCCTTGCCCCGCTCCCGAGGCCGCCCCACTCCTTACCAGACAGTCCCGTTGCAACGTTTTCACCAATGCGCTGAAGGTGTCTGCATCCAACATCAGGCCCTCGGGCATGTCCTGTATGAAGTCTAGGTCCTTGTACGTAGGGCTGGACTTTTCTTTTTCCTTCTTGGATGCCCGGCGTTTATACGTCGAGCCTTTCAGGTCAAATTTCAGGTGCATTTTCACCACACGAGGCAGAATGTTGTTCATCACCACCACCCGGATGTTTTTGCCCCCTGATTGCACACAGTACAGTCCATAAAACTTCGGCAGCAGCGTCCGTGGGTTCTGGTTCAGATTCTGCAGCAGAGTTGGAAAAATAATGGGGAAAGGTCATTTTGGCAGAAGACTCCTGCTGTGTCCCACACCAGGCATGTTAACAGCTGTTGGAGTAGTCATACGAGGAGTTCTTCACCCAGAGATTTCCTGAACTTTACACGAGCGCTCCCTGCACACATCTGAAACTCTCGCATTTCAGCGGCTTTAGGACCTGAAAACACCACTGTGCCTTGAATACAGGGAATGAGATGTTCAGCACTCTCTGGGCAAATAACCAAGTCCGGAAATTCCCTACTTCCCGCACCGACAGCGGCTAAAAAAGGGAAACCTAACTGGAGGAGAAATAAACACAGTAAGTGGGAACTTCAAATTTAAAAATAACGATCTTCATCTCCTCAGAAGTGTCAGAAATCAAGAACCGTTCTCTGACCCAGAATAAACCAGGAACAGGCTTTTTTTTAAACAAAACAACACGCTTTTTCTCCTTCTTCTGCAGAGTTACTTGATAAAACACAGTTGGCCAGAGAGCACGGACATCCGGCTCTGCTATCAGTTTTTTTAAGCAGCAGTATTATTAGGAATGACATGACAGGCACGATTTGCTTGCTCAGCTTTGGGAAAGTTTGGAAAGGAAACAGAACATCTCTGCATGCTATGAAAAAAAAGACCTGACAGATTCTCTGGCAGACAGCAGAAGCGTGTCTGCATTAAAATTTCATGGCCCTCCTCATCTCACCTAACTGGGCACACAAGCAAGCCCTCTTCGTGAGCGTGCTGTTCAACGTAACGCAAGCTAAAAGCAACGGAGGCAGGCAAGGCTGAACGCACACAGCACTCGCCCAGCTTTAAAGTAACTCGGGACAAAACCGCTCTTCTTCCTCTCCACCAACTCCTCCTACACTGGACGAGTTTCCCAAGAGCAGCAGGGAGATCAGGTGTTAGACCACAGTAACCCACAAACGCTGTGATGCTACGAGCAGCACACGACTGCACCAGACGGGCGAGTTCAGTTTAACCCGTTACACCGACTGCCAGCCAGGACAACTGCAGAATTCTGGACAACAGCGCAACTCCATTCCCATCAAAATCCTCCACCTGACCTACCACAAACATTAGGCAACAGACAAAGCTCATCCTGCGCAGGAACTTGACTGTCACTTGCAAAAGCCAGCGCACGGCTGTCGGTTGTACGCAGACACCCAGACTCTGTCCCACTTGTAAACATGGAGTGAGGTAAGTATTTCATAAAAACAGAGTAGATCTCATAAATTAAATCCACTGCAACCTGCGTGCAGATGGGGCAGCGTTAAGTCCTCTGGGTCCCAACACATTGCCTTGCTAGCCCTAGATTTAGCAACAACGAACTGCAGCAGACTGGATGCGCAAAGCCGGCTGGTTCCACAGGAACCTTTGGCGTGGTACTGCAGCCCGTGGGAGCCAGGACAACCAGCAACCACTTCCAGAGTAACTCTGTTAAACAACAGACATGGAAGATAACCAGGGAGAGCAGCGGTTTCTGCACAAAACCAAGGCAGTTGTGTCATTGCACAGCCATCCTCAGAGGCAGGCTGTGGCAGGTGCGTGGGGCCAAGTGAAGAGGAATGAACTAGTGCTGGGAAAGGGACACCCAGAAACACGCATCTGGGAAGCCATTTTCAGGACAGAACATGCCTACGAGCTATGGCACAATTATCTGCCTGAAGTTTACCCACGGAGTTTGCAAATAATTTGCAGAATTTGTGCTTCTGGGACTGGCTTTGTGACACGCTGTTAACATCGTCCCCGGCACAGGGCAGGCATCGCACGCCCTGTGTGATGCTTCGGGCAGAAAAGCTGCCACGACAAACCCAAGTCCAAGGTGCTGGGTGATACGCACCATGTAGTAGCCAGGAAGGAGCTTCTGCAGGAATTCGGCTTCCTTGTGCATCACAGTTTTTATGATGAATTCATCGTCGCTGGTGACATAGAAGAGGGAGCCGCTGGCGCCAGGGTTTGACAGCTCTATCAGAGGCTCATTACATAATGAATACTAGGGAGGAAAAGAGAAAAAGATGATGTTTTCAGCCCCCACTCATCGCACATTGAGTTCTACGCCCTTGAGGGCTTTCCCCAGCATGCTGTCTCCCTGTGAGATTGAGGGGCAGCAAAGCTTAAGTGAGAACTATTTTCATTATAGGTTAGGTCTAAACGGCAAAGCCGATGGACAATTACAATTTACAATTAGAGACCAAGATTACAGTTCAGAGCATCCCAACTGCTCCAAATCAAGCTAATCATCTGCTTTCAGTAACATCCAGGCTTTGTAATGACATCTTATCTTCTCCCACGTGTGCGCATGCACGCATCACGCTCAGGCTCCTTCCAGCACAGTACCACAAGCGCAGATGGAAGGACAGGATTTTAAGAGACACGACAGTCTGCTCAGGGTACCGCAGATCACCATGCTGGAGGGAGCACAGCGCACTGGCTGTTCTCAGCAGCCTCCTCTGGCCTTGCGCCCCCATTACGGAGGATTTTTACAGCCGCATCTCACCCCCTCAATCCTGCTAGAAACACAGGAAAAGTATTACACCGGGTGTGCAGACGAGACGAGGGGTCAGCGCTGCGTACGCACAGCAAGGGGCACTGCGTCGGGAACTGAACTGGGAGGACATCTCTGGATATCAGGCTGCAAACAGCAGGTCCTCAAATGAGGACATGCTTAGCAGCAGGAAAAAAAAAAAAAAAAAAAAAAAAAAAAAAAAAAAAAGAAAAAAAAAGAAAGTGCAAGCACACACGTGCACTTTGCAAGGAGGTACCAACCCCCCGGTAACTGCGCGGGTCGAGCGGGGTCAGGGCAGCATCTCGGCAGAGCTGCCACAGCGAGAGGCAAGGTATGTCAGGGACAATCAGAGCAAAATCAAATGCTCATCATTATGTACTAAAAACAGCTCTCAGTCCTGCACGGATTAATGGTCCAAGACTTTATCAAGTTAATTATCTCATGCATAATTAAATGCATTTGCTGCTGTGGCAGGCAAGAGAGAATCAGGGGAAGCAGAAGCAACAAATCAGAGCCGTGACCTTTGCAGCTGACGCAGGCTCTTTGCCTCACCCGAGTTTTGAGCCAGTCATCAAATCAGCCAGCATTATCTCGGATGGCACAGATGGGGGCCGCTGTTACTGTCAGACCACGCAGCGGCATGAATTTGTTTCTACAGGGAGGTGTTCAGCTACAATTACCCCTGTCTACAGTGGGAGCCAGAAAAAAAAGGCTGTTAAAAGGTGGAGGGCACGCGCTCGTTTGGATGTGTTCCCTTCCCTGGTCCAAAAAAGTGTCCTTTTCTAAAGAGCAGGCCATACATGCAAGGGACCAAATTCAACCCCAGGGTACTCCAAGCCCCGACAGCTTGTACTCCTGGGTATTTAAAAACAGCCTTTCCAGCTCTGAGGAGCTTTTTGAGCACAAGAACAAGCTGTGTTTTATTCTCTTCTTGTAAGATGATTAAAATAACTACACTTGCGCAGCTCTCGAGTGAGTACACAAGGAAAAATTCCCACCTTTGTCCTCAGAGCCCCAGGGGACATTACAGAGTTGCACCCAGCAGAACACAGCTCCTTTTGCTTGTAAACACAGCCAGTCATTGTCACCACAAGCAACAGACGGGAACTCCATCGCACAGCTTACACAGCGCACGCCGTACGCAGATCGCTCCTGTCCCTCCAGTGCCGGCTCGCAGCTGCCTCTTAGCAAACAAGCCTTGGGCTGAGCGGTGGTGCTCTTGCTGCGACCGTCACGGGATCTCCTCCGAAATAGCTCCTCAATCCACAGCCTGTTCCCACTCCTTGCTGGGATCAGAACAGCTCCTCAACTCTCTTCTGTCCCTTTTAGGCAAGAATTGCTGACAGCCTACAGACTACTTGTTTTACTCTAGACCATCTCAAGTAAAGGAGAAAAGAGAGAAAAATCCAAAAAACATCCATACCAAATAATCATCTGGACGAATCCCAAAGAGCTCTCGGAAGTACCGAAACGCCACTGGTGCATAGGTCTTGAACCTGAAGTCAGCATAGTGGTGAGCCGGGGTGAGATTACTTCCTTCGCTGCACGGAACAGACATTACGTGAGCAGGGCTCCGTACCACCGTTCACCAGACACGTACGGTCACATCAAGGCTACTGTATACCTGAGACGAATTGGGGCTTGCAAAAAAGACATCTTAGGAACAACAACAACAAAAATTCTCTCTCTTTTGTGGCAAGACAACGGGAAAATAGATTCTGGCAGGTAATTTAAAACCTGTTTCCAAAGAGTGCTAGGAACAGCCACTTGCCAAGCAGAATATATTTACACAGAGAATACAGCTTTTACAAGATTTGTTTATTCAGAGTTAAGGAGTTCCCAGAATGAGTTTCTCCCATCTCAAACACAGTATGATTTCGTGGAAGAAATTCTAGACAGACAGGTAGAAAGAAAAGCACTTGGGAAGGCTGACAAACTCATAGTGCAGTACATAGTACTGCACCTTACATCGTCCTTCCTTGCAATCCCGCATACTGCAGAATCTAGCACTTCCCACCCTTACGTTTGTAGGTAGTGGGGGCATGTTTAAAACACCCAGAGCATCCAACTCTGGTCTAAGGACAGATGGAAGCTCTTTTGAAAAATTAGAGAGAGGAAAATAAATAACTCATTTGTTCGTTTTGCTTCCCCGTCTCCTTTACCTTGGGAAAAAAATGCTCTCCACCACGTAGAAGTCCTGCATCAGGACATCTCGCTCCGGCTTGGAGCTCAGGTTGCCGACAGTATAGCCAATCCCCAGCTGGATGGCCCCCTTCAGAGTGGATGAGGTGGTCTGGCAGAACGAAAGGAGCAGCCAGTGAGCATTTCACAGCAGATTATCTCAATAACATCCTCTATGTTACAAAAGAGTCACATCTATGACTTCTGTGGGCACCACACACTGCTAAATGAGTTCAAACAGCTGCTGAAGAGATGCACTACGGCCTCCAGGTTTGCTGTTTGCAAGATTATGCAGTACAAGGGTGTGGCACAAAATCTAAGTCAGATTGGCCGCTATTGGGCCCAAACTTCTCTTCACCTACACCCAGCTGCCACTGCCCGCTCCACAAAACCAAACCTTTTTGTAGGTGGTTTCACCAGAAGCATCAACGCCTCGATGACCTATCTTCTTTCCTTGGCCAGGCTGTCCCGGTAGCGACGGTCCCTGCAACGAAAGAACGCGGCTGAAGCCCGGAACAGAAGCCGACCTGCCCGACCAGGACAAGCAGAGCAGCCCAGGCACAACCACGCTGCCACGGCTGGAAAGGACAGAGGGATCACTCCCTACCGCTGGAGAAAAACCTGCAGCGTGCAAACAGGCGTAACCGGCACCGGCAAGCTTTAAACAAGGCAGGCTGGATTATACACCCATTCCTCAAGAGAAGAGGAGTTAGAATACCCACCCACTCCACCCAACACTCCCAGTACTAACTGGGCAGAGCCCTCGGCAAAGACGCTGAGCTCGGGAAAGATCCGCTTGCTTCCCAGCTGCCAGGATTCCCCTCCTGCCTGACTGCAGTTTCTCACTGATTGAAAATAGCGATGTATTAAATCAAACAGGGACTGCAGTTTATTCTTAAAAATCCCCTGCCCTTGGGTGTCACACCAATAGCTCGCGCTGCACTGGAGAGATGGGAGATGGGTAACGGGGACGACACAGCCCCACCCGTGTTCCCGGGGAGATGTCGTCGAGATCTTTGTGTACAGCTCAGCGTGAACTCAAGAGCAGCTCTTCCTGAGCTTTTGCAGAGTTCACAGAAACACTACCGGACTGCCAGCTTCTGAGTGAGAACCAGCCTCCTCCTACCCCATTTTCATCCTCTTCCACCTCGGAGCCTGCCTGGGCCTGTTTTGCCGGCCCAGGAGGAGCGGACTGCGGCTGCACCCGTTAACACGCCGGTGTAATCCCGTCCGCGAAGCTCGACACAGCCCCGTTTGCAAACCCAGGCGCAGGGTCTCCACTCTGCCACGGGGCGACGCATCACCCGCTCCCCCGCACCTCAGCGGACTGCGGAGCCCCGCAGACCGCTGGAACTGCCGGGGGGCCACCACTGACGCTGCGGGGTTTGGGACATTAAGAGCAGCCAGGCTTTGGGTGCTCCTTTAAGCAGCGTTCAGAGAGACCCAAGGTCATTTCCCCAGCAACGACGTTTATCGCTGTCTCTCTCGACCGCTGCACAGACCCATCTCTCAGAACCCATGTCCTCAGCAGACAACGTACAATTTTGTTCAGACTACAGAAGTTCTTTGTGTTTTAGCTTTTAATCAAGAGCTTGCAGCTATGTCTGACCAAACTGCTTGTACTTCTGGTACTAAGGGGCAGTCTGATTTCTCCTTCAAAAATCCTATTTCCTACTCAGTTTTAAACATCCAGGCTTGCTTCCCAGCACTCCTTCTCCAAGCAGCTGCGATTAGCAGTCCAGCTTATCCGCTCCTTGCGGCTTCCAACCACTGACTGCGATCCTACCACACGCACGCTTGAGCTGCATCGTCCTGCCTCGCCACGTGGCTCGGCATCATCCTCTGAAAGCGATTAACAGAGACAGGTCTTGGCTAAGATTGCCACCACAGGAAACGCAGTAACTAAAGTGCTCCCACAGCCTCTTGCTCTACCTGTGGCCATGTTTGCAGGGCCAGAAAAAGCAGAGCTGTTTGTGCACTGAACAAAGCAACCGGCTTTCACAGAAGTTGAGCTTCCTACCACGCGTATTTCTGAGCAGACAAAAAAAAAAGTCCTGGCAGTTTTTTTGGGAAGGTTTTGCTGTTCATGTACACAAATGGTCAGCACCCCAGGTGAGTAACGTAAAGGGGTATGTCAGAAAATTAGATCAAACAAAACTCATTTGAACATGATGCCCTAAACCAGGAGCGTGGGCGTCAGGGAGCAGCTCTGACACAGATCTTCCTGCTGGATTCCCTGCCGCCAGCTGTGACGAGCTCTGCTCCAGGAGGTAACAGCGATTCAGCAACCTCCGACCTGGATTATGTGCGAGAGATCATCCCCTTGATGATCTTGAGATGTTCTCCTGTTTTATGGCTTCACAAATTACAGCCTCCTCGACTCGCTCCCGGGAGCGGGCGAGACCCAGCACAGAGCCCTGGGGACGCCCAGCACACAGGTTCTGCACTCACCACCTTCAGGCTCTGGCGCGGAAGAGGGGCCCTCAGCCCCTTACGGACACCACGGATCACACAGCTCAACTGGCCACAGTGGGCACAACCCCTCCACATCCCCTCTGTGGATGCGGGGATGCCAACGCGGGGACTCCAGAGACCTGCCGCTCATTTTCTTTCTCCCAAATAACAGATATGAAATTTTCAGAGACCTTACATGTATTTTGAAACCCAGCTTTGCTCAAAAAAGGGCAGAGGTGTTTTCTAGAGCTCTGTGTTCTCATTTCTCAACACAGGATTTTCAAGGCCAGCTTTACGCATCTCACCTCGGTGACGGCTGCCTTCTTCGGTGCCAGACCTGCGGAGAGAAGGGAAGAGCATCAGTAAAAGCAGGTACATAAAAACAAAAAGCACCTCGAGAAAACAGCGTAACGCTTTGCTCTTCCAAGCAAGCTGGAAAGCCTTTAAAGCGGTTGGTTTTGTTGTGTTTTCAGTTTCACTGGCGCAGGAGTGTGAACTGACAGGGGTCACCCGAACAATTTCATACTCAGGAGCACAAAGATGCACAACTTTTCCGAGCAGTAATTTTTCCACGAGGCTTCAGGAGAGAGAGCTCCTGTAAACCCCTGCTGTACCACGACACCGCAGAGCCTGTTACACACAGGAGCCCAGAGACGCCTCGGAAGCTGCCTTACAGCCACTCAGAAGGCACTTGACAAACCACATTGATAATTGACTCTATTTATAGACACCGATGTCCAAATATATCCCAGAAATGAATGCATCACTTATCTCTACCGCTGCCTTTGGGAGAAGCCACCATCGCTCCCTTACAGTGAACGGTGAGAAACGAGGACTTTGCCCAAAGCCCTCAGACACGTAATCAGAGCTGGAAACACGGCCCCAAGCCCTCCTCTAACGCGAGGCCATTTTCCGTTTCCTGGCACCACGTTTGCAAGGAGCGACGGCGACAACGGGCTCGGCCGCCGCCGGCCCCAGAGGTGTGTGCTGACCAGCTGAGAGCCTGGGTTTTAACTGGGGCGACTGCTCCACCTCCTCAAATACAGCAGCGATGTTTCAGGGCTTGTTTCAAAAGGAGCAAGATGTTGGGCACAACGGGAGCACTGCAGATGACAAAAGCACTAGGAGAGCATGCAAAATAGCTCAGGGAATACTTCAGACACTGGGAAGTAAAAAAATGACAAACCAAACAAAACACCTTGGAGGCCACAGGGGAGGTGGAACTGCTCTCGATCAGAAGTGCTGAGGTTCTCACTGTCCGGCCTCGGCAAACTGGGGATCCCCTCGTGCACAACGAGTCTCACCGGCGTGGGATTTTGAACTGTTGGCACCACAGAGCCTTTGGCCTAAGACAACACAACTTTACGACAGCTCAAAAAGCACTGCAACGGCCAGGGGAGCAGGAGATATGGCACTGAGCGAGCACTTGGCTAACGAGCTTCCAGGGCAGGAGCTGGAGCAGCAACTCAGGACCACAGAGGAACCCAAAGGGGCAACTGCTGCTCCAGGGTGAACACTGGGAATCAGCGGGAACACAAGGCGGCCAAGAGGAACCCGGGCCAGGGGGCCACGCTCTGCCTGCCACAGCCGTTCTCCTGCTGCACTAATCTCGTTCCTGCACTTTGTCACAATTCCAGAGCAGGAGATTATCTTTAATTTTGTGATAATTACCACAAGCTGCTTTCATTCCCCGCTTTTAAGTGTCTGCTGCTGTACACGTACCAAATGTGGAATCAACACCAGCCACTTGCGCAAGGGAAAGGCAGCGGAGGCGAGGACCTGGATCTCCAGGAGAAGTGGTGCTTTAGGTGGAGAAGGGCACCACCAGCAAACTCCCGACCCCCCCAAATCCGCTTTATAAAATCGACTTGTCTAGGCAGAAAATGGAAAAATCTTCCACTGGCCACTCAGTGCTCGGCTCTTGGCTGTGCTCATCTCAAACAAGCTGACAGATGGCCTTGCAAAAACTGATTTAACTCCAGCTTCGGGGGCTACCCAGCCACGAGAGACAGCGCTTGGTTTGCGGGGAACCCGAGCTCTGCTGCGGGAATTTCCAACACTTAACAAGCTAACGGGAACGATTCTTATCCGACGTGGTGCAGCTCAGGGAGGCTGCATTCAGAAACGGGACGGGCGGCTCTGGAAGGGGACCCGGGATGAATTCCCAGCTTTCCGCCCTGCCTCCAGCTCGTGCCTGGGCTTTGCCGTGTGTTTCATGCACGCTTGACCTGCTGCCTTCAGTTCCTCTTCTCATCTGCGCGTGGCTTTGAGTCAACCCTACCCCGACGCTCCAGCTCCTCTGGAGCACACGGAGAGGCAGATTTTTTCATACGCCTCTGCTCACAGCCACAGCCAGCCTGTCCATCTCTTCCTATAAAGCCAGAGGGCCACACTGAAAAGGAATTTCTGAAAGTTTACAAACACCCAGCAGAAATCTCATTCAAGATCTAATAAAGAAGCCATCTTTATAAGACATGTATACACACACATATATATATTTACAAATTATAGGTATTTGATGCTTTATGATGCTCTAGAGAAGTCAAAGCAAATGTGAATAGCTGGTAGATTTGTCTGGACTCCTGTCTCTGAGCAGAGATGGTGCTGCACCCTCAGCAGAAGCTTCACTTTACTGAAGCTGTTACAAGGATTAGGGTTAGGCTTAGGCTAAAAACACGTGAGAACACAACCACCACATCAGCTCCTCAGCCGGAGGCTGGGCCAGCACAACCCCTCCAAACACACAAGGAGAGGCTTGCCGTTCACCACTCGCTCTCGACCGGTGCGGCAGCGAGCGCAGCCGAACCCAGGTTTTCAAAGGACAGCTCTCCAGAATCGCTGGAGCAGCAGTTCACATTTGTTGTTGTTGGGTGTTTTTATTTGCTCTGTGTTTTTAAGCTACTGAGCTGACAGCACAGCTGACATTGAGTACTAACGCAGTAACCTGCCTCGCGAGCTGTGAAATCCTGACAGGTCACACGCCCCCCCGAAGGAGGCCTGGACCTAATTTTACACTTATTTGATTGAGAACAAGACAACATGACACACCTGAGCAACCCACTTAGACAGTAAGAGGAGGTGAAGACTGCAGCCAGGATGCTACTATTTCTTGTCCGATTGGACCGCTCCAAACGCAGCCTGGCCTGGTCGCTGCGTGGCGTGCAAACGCACGAAGAACCAGAGCGCTGGGACACAAGCTGTGAAAGCCAAAGGCTAGACACGTGTCGCAGACGTGTTGCAGGTAAACACAGAGACGGGCTGGGAATGAAACGCATCCATCAGAAGAGCTGTTACGTCCCGTAAGGGACTGCTGATAAAATAAAGTCACGGGGTAAGTGGGGAAGGCAGGTCAGAGAAGATGACAGAAAAGACATCTCGGCCGAGAAGCAGCCGCTGAACCAGCGCAGGCAGCCAGCCGGGGCTTCCCGAGGAGCCAGAGCCAGCGCCAGGCCCTGTCCGAAGGGAAAACCAGAGAGCAACCTCTGAATTTCTTCTCGCGCTTGGAACGTGCGGCTTCAGCTCCCAGCAGGCAGCACGCGGGATCAGGCGGCCCAGGGCAGCCAGGGGGGAGACAACAGAGCAGGAGCCGGACGCTCAGCAGCCTCCTGGAGAAGGCAGCCATTTGCAAACGGCCCTTCCCAGGCATCCAGCGCGACCTTCTTCCGATCAGTAAACACACCTTCTTCCCACAAAACACCACCACTTGATTAGGTTGAGAAACACCACGTAAGCCACAACACTAAATAAAAAGTTTGGGGTTTTTCCCCTGTTAATGCAGCACGTCTCTGCCGACCGCTCTGCGCCCTGCCTCTGCTGCCGGAGAGCCTGTAGGAATAACAAGGAAATTCTTATATTATAATAATAAGAAAAGCAATCTGAGATAAATTCTGCTTGTTACATAGACTCTACATACAGCTTTCACACCAAAACGTCTCAATCTTTCCCTGGAGCACTTGCTGGCTGAATGAATGATTTTTGGGATCATCTACACAAAGCCTAGAGTCTCTCTCCACCGGTCCGTCCTGCCCAGCCCGGCGCTCGGGTACAGGCTCGCTTACGCGACGGGCAAGCACGGCAAGGGGGGGGACAGCCCCTGCAGCGCAGGCGGCTCCGTGCTCCTCAGGACAGTTCAGTCACCATCCAAAGTCCGGCAGTGAGCCGCAGACAGACAGCAATGCTGGCAGCGCCGGTCAGAATTCAAACTGGACTGCAGGGGCAGCCAGAGGGATGTAATCCCACTTAATCCCACCTTGGCCGCCCTGTCCCCTGCCCGCGCCGGCCGCCCACACCAGTTCCGCGGCCGTTCTGCCGCTCCAAGCACGCGGGAAGCACCTCCGCTCCTGGAGGGAAGACGACATTTACAAACCGTGATGTCCCACGCCAACTCTATGTGCCGTGCTCTTTCCCATGCCCTTTGTCTCGTTGATTTGAGCGTAAACTCGATAAAGAGAGGAACGGCACGGCTTGTACAGATTAAGGGAACGACCTTACCGTACCGGCTGGCACCGCCGTGACCCCCACTCCACCGCAGTGGCACAGCTCGCTCCCTCCTCTTCAATTAACGGGGGCAGGCGGGTGGCAGGAAGCCTCCCAGCTTGCCCTGAGCCCCACAGCCCGTCCTGCCCCAGCCACCTCCTCCAGGTTTCTGCTGGAGGGTTTTGAACTCCAACCCCCCGAAGTGCCGTCACTGCTCCCTGCCAGCACCCTGCAAGGATCGAGGGGTTTCAGCCCTGGGCTGCCCAAAGCACAGCACCCAGCTGCTGGGGCACCAGCGCCGCGAGGGACTCCCTTGACAGGACGAGGGGTGATGGCTGTAATCAAGAAGGAGGCAGATCCAGACTGGAAATAAGGAAGAAATTTTTCACATGAGGGTGGTGGCACACTGGCCCAGGTTGCCCGGAAAGGTGGTGAAGGTCCCTTCCCACTCAAACCCTCCTGTGATTCTGTGAAAAGGATGGTTTGGCAGTAAAGGCATCTAGCAGCCTATTTTATTTTTGTGTTTATGCAGAAACTCTTTCTGCCTCAGCAATAAATCTGTTTATCCCAGCTCAGGAGGAAGGGCAGGAGCTGAAGATGCAGGCAGGGAGTTAACGCGTTCCTCCCTCCGCTGCAGGTGCGGGACCGCATCCCGGGTGCAGCGCTCCGCAGGGAGCCACGCTGCTGAGCCAGGACGCACCACGCTAACACGTCTCCCTGACAACTCACCAGAAAAGCGCTTACGGCACGGAAGCCCGACTACAGCGAGGAAGCAGCAGGACAAGGCCAGGGAAATGAAATTTAAAAAGAACTGATTTGTTTTCTTGTCTTGGATCAGCTGCATAGAAAAAAGACAATTTCGGAGTGCCTAGCCCGAACCGTGTGACACAGCTGACAAAAAAGCAAAACAAAAATCTCATCAAGAGGAGCGCACAATAGCTGACACCCAGCAGCGGAACAGCCTGCAGCCGCTCGGCTCCACATCCAGCCCTGTAATTATGCAATCCAGTGGGATGCGCAGGCGAACATCTGCTAGACGGGAAAGGTGCAGCCTTATCTGAACACAGTGTTCCCGCTCCCTTCCACGCCGCTGGTCACGGGAGGGTTGCGGAGTGGAACAACACGCCCTCCCCGGCACGTCCAGAGCGGCCGAGCGCGCTGCCCGCGTGGGCAGCGGAGGCGGAACGGTGAGATGCTCCCAAGGCCAGGCACCCCGGCAATCCCTGGAGTTAGGACGCCAGCCTCTTCCCAGCCTCCGGCTTCTCTCTTTATTACAACCTTCAAGTCCGAGTCTGTCTATCAGAATTCACAGCAAAGCTTGATTAGGATTAATTAGAGACAGCAAACACTACAGCAGGACGCGCAACCTCTGCAGGACAGAGCCAGCTCTCTGCGCCTGTGACGGCATCCAGCCATAGTGGCACCACACTAAAACCACGACACCGATCCAGAGCAGAGCCGTACAGGGCTGAAGGACCTTGAAGTCACGCTCCTCACAACCATCCAGAGGAGCCAGAGCAACATCCAGTTTCCCCTTGCGTTGGCTCAGGGGTAGAATAGGCTTTGCACCCCCTACCAGCAGGTCCCAGCCCAGCCACCCCGCTCGCTGGAGCATCTCCCGGCTGCT
The DNA here is from genome assembly GCA_009806455.1 of Tetrax tetrax. Lineage (NCBI taxonomy): Eukaryota > Metazoa > Chordata > Aves > Otidiformes > Otididae > Tetrax > Tetrax tetrax. The sequence continues at coordinate 50,510 of WHYT01016552.1, forward strand.
GGGAGAGCTGCGGCTCAGCAGCGAGAAGACGGAGAACCTCCCCTTGCCTTTCTAGTCGCCCCACAGAAACATCAGGGACCCGAGTGCAGTGCACGACCCCAGGCAGCCCCGGGACCCTTTGTGTGTGTTCAGATGGAGTTTTCAGCTGCCACAAAGTCCCACAGAGCCATTTCCCAGCCCCAGGTCAGAGAAGCACAGACAGCTTTGCAAAGGTTTGCTCCAGAATTCACTTCCCTCCTTTGTTTTCCCAGCGTCCCTGTCTCCTCACCCGCAGGCTCCTCTCCAGAAGCAGGATTTGGCACTCAGAACACGCGTGGCGTCCCCGCCGCTGTGCGGGGAAAGGATGCTCACCCCCCGTTACGCTGCTCCCCAGGTGCCACTGACAAAGGGGCAGAAGCGCGAGCTGGCTAATGCCAGGTCAGGCGCCGCTCGCCAGAGCCAGGGCAGTTGTTCTGCCCCAATTACACCGTGGGATACTCGCTCACAGAGCAAGATGGAGGCCATGTTTTGAAGTTACTACAGCCACAGCAGGTGAAGAAATCTACCTGAAGTTTCACAGCACTGCTGCCACAACGCCACGATACGGTTACTACACCAAACTGGGGGAGCTCCGCATCCCAACCCACAGCAAACCAAAACAGTTGTTTTGTCTGCAGGCCACCCTTCACAGCCCATCCTGAAGATGCACCTGGACTGTTAACGAGCAAGGTATTTCCTGATTTACTCCGCAGCCAAAGCTGCTCGGCTAAATCCTCCAAGATTTAATTCCGCTCTTGCTAATGTCGCTTGACAGAGATTTTCCGGGGGTGCTCAAACACCGAAAGGGGATTTCAGAACGGGGTCGTGTACAGTGTGCGTCACTGGATACAAAGTCCTCTTGCCAGGCTGCTCGCATCAGGCTGAGCAAACTCTCCTTCACAGAACACTCCCGGGTTGCCAGGAGTGCTGCTGACAACACCACCACGTCGGCAGCGCAACGCTGAGGACGAGCTCTGGGTGGGAGACGAGGCGGGGACACCTGACCGCAAGCTGCTTCCAAAACAGATGTCAAGGTAAAAGCACCAGGCTGGATTTCTGCACCTGGTTTTCGAGCACGGGTTGTGATCCGGCCCCTCAAAGAGCACGCCATCCACACAATTCACATTTAGTTTTCAAGTTGACGGGGTCCCACTAAAAACACGCAGTCAAGAAGTCACAGCAGGAAAAGCCGGCCAGCGACACATCTTTGTTCAAGATGATCTACTAAATAAACCTGAGCTCTGCTGTAACAACCAGGAATTCAAGCTCCCAGCTGCACACGTGTCTCATCTGAGCTCGTTAGGCTCCAAGCTATCAGAGATTTCTTGGCCTCATTCAAAATTAACGACCCTGGCTCACATGTGGCAGAAGGCCAGCTCTGGCTGGGGTTTCGCTGCGTCCCATCAGCGTGTCCTCTGCCCCCGTCCCTGCCACCCGCGCTCCCTGCGCCCCCGTTCTGCACAAGCACCACAGATCTCACACCACCCATCCAAACCCTACGGCAAGCCACAGCGAAGGCTTGCCAGCTCTTCAGGAGCAGGGTCTGCTTAATCCACCCCAGGTTCTGCAAACTCTTTCCTCCCGATGGATCCCAGCCCTCCCTGGACAGGCCAACACCTCCTCTCTCCCCAGACGGAGACGGCGGGTACCCAGGAGGGGCACTGGGCCTCCAGTGCTCCTCGCCTCCATCTTGCTCTGTGAGCAAGTATCCCACGGAGACAGACCACAGGCCTGCGCTGAGAGAGCGAAGAAGGACTTCTAGGGGGAAAGCTACTGCTGCAAGGCACGGGGCGGGCTGCAGGTTAAGAATAAATTTAAATTATCTCTCACCACTGTGTTCTTTTCCCACCAGCCTTGCTAAGACCCCGTCTGCTCTCTGTGGCTGGAACATTTTGGTCGAGTGCTCCTGCTTTGCTCTGACAAAGGCACCTGAACAGATGGAACAAAACAAGCCACAGCAGAACAAGCTCGAAAGATGAAGCGTGCTGCCAAAAACCGTAACTCAAAGTTTCAGCAAGTAGTGTTTCCTCTCCCTGGGATCCTGGCTGTAGCACGGCAGCTAGTGACTCAGCCATCAGTTGAAGATAACTTACCTAAAAAATAATGACATTTTAAAAACACTTCTAGAGCTCTTAAGTAGGAAATACAAACAGGTGTGACACGAAGAGGTAACTTGGCGTCTGTGCTGGGCTACGAGGGTGTTTCAGTTGCGTTCCAGCGAGGCCCACGGACAGCCTGCTCCAAACCAGGCTGAAGGACTGGCTCCCTCTGGCACTGACCTGCCCAAAAGCTGGGCAGTAAGGCACCGTCCCCAGCCCAGCCTGGAGGATTCGCGCTTGGAGGATGAGCCAGGCGTTTATTAACGCCTTTCTGTTTAACCAAGGGCAGCTGTGTCCATTTATTTACCTACTGGAGAATAAGCTCTGCTCCAGCCTCTGTCCAGGTACGCGTCCCAGCTAAAGATGCAAAAGAACAGAGAGTAAAACCCAAAAGAGCACTCGGGTTCCCACAGTGCTGCGCAGGCAGAACCGAGCCACTGGCTGTCCCCAGATTCCTGGAGGCACTCCGGGTGCCGCGGACACTCCAGATTTCCAGCACTGTTCTCCTCGCACACGTTCACACCCCGCTCAGCCGCAAGCCCCTCTGCGGGCAGCAGCACTGGCTGGGGTTCAGAAGAACGCAGACCACGGTCATCGCTGAGCTGAGCGCCGGACAAGGGTTGCCCTTACCCTCTGCATCCGGCACTTTTACCACTGGCACGGGACACAGGGGCGATCGAGCCTTTCTGCAGTGATTTGTGGTTTCTAGGACGTGTTCAGCAGGCTGTTACTAGGGGAAAGAAAACAAGGTACCGTGGAGCTGAGGCACAGCCAGATGGGTCAGCTCCTTCCGCAGCTTTCAGAGCCCCCAGCTCTTGGGCTGCGGGTTTCAGAGCAGCCCCGCTAACGAGAGGCATTCGTTAAGCATCTCTAGGAGGACGGCCGAGCCCCTCGCTCAGGTTTCTCCTCCCAACTCAGCTGGTGGCTCCCTTTCATGATGGTGGCACACGCTGTGGGGTGGGAGGAGCAGAGACAGACGCATGCGGTAACGCTGCCCAACGGCTCCGTAGCAGCCCTCGATGCGGAACGTAAGATACACAGGGCTGACACGGCAAGTCCCACGGCGTAAACTCAACGCGTCCTGGCTCCCAACCCAATAATCTTCTTCCAGACCAGATGGCTCAAGCCTACAGATCTGCGCCCACCGAGCAGCAGGGCTCCTCCAGCCTCACCAGTGGGAGATTTTAAAGGGTGAGTTATTTTTGCAAAGCACAGCAAAACGGTAACTTCCAGGCTTAGAGCAGTCAGGTTCTGATGGTGTTCCGTGGGAAGAGAGGAGCAGAACCACCTCGTAGACCCTGCGCGCCATTTACGGACGGACCTGCCCAAGCTCTGAAGCTGTGATCTGGCAATGCTTCTGGGCTTCCTCTTCACCAAAACGGGTGTGTTGGTTCTGCCAGAACGCAAAGGCCAGCCATGAGGCAGAGGACGTTTGCAGACCATTATCTTGGCAAGTCAAACAGCCAAAGCAGGAGCTCCCATAGGAAACAAGAAGAACGGGCAGCACTTGCCCTTCTGCCTGTCATATTTTCCTTTTGCCTTTAGAAGAGCAGCTGCCATTCAGGCGCATCTCATCCCTCCCTCCCGCAGCCCTTGGATTAAGTCATTTCTCACCTCACCTCACCCTTACAGATTAAGTTGTTTTTCATCCCCCTCACAGGAAAACTTGCATTTAAATTTTGGTTTTTTCAGATACTGTAAGCACCCACCTCGTTCCTATAGCTTACTGTTTGCTTGTCACTTCCAGCCTTCTTGCTCTCCTAGTTTTCAATTTAGAAAAAAAGGTTCAAAACAAACCCAATCTTTGTGTTTTAAAACCTGGGAACTGGGGAAGCCACAGCATCTCTCCGAGATCCGTTACCAACCTTCAGTCTCAGTACCTCGTGGAAGACCATTGCCACCCTGCCGATGCAAATCCAGAGCTCGCACGCGTTATGTGAAGTTCCTCCCGAACGACCACGTTCGTCGCGGAGAGGGAGCCCTGACAAGCTCTGCCAACACAGACAGACAACCACACGGCAGTGAAACAGGTAACTGCTGTCCGTAACTGAAATGTAACCGTCTCGGCTGACAGAGCACCCGCACTTCTTGCTTTGTTTTAAGGACAGACCCACGTTTACCAGGACTTTGAGGCTCTCTGCAAGATTGCAATTATAGAGAGGAAACGCATGGGGCTGGCCCGTGATGGAGCTGCAGAAGCAATTAGCAGTTTCAGGATGTTTGCTCCTTCAGCTTCTCATTTTCTTTAATAAGCATTTTCTGGCATTACCAGCCTAGAAGCCTCTTTCTCAAAAGAGCGTCCTAGATAGTTAATCCACCAGTGACTCCTGCTTAATACCAAAATGAAGACAAACATCCAGCCCTCTGAGACAAAGGTGGAGAAAGACTGCGTCATCATTTCTTTTCCATCAAAATTAATTTAAGCTTGAAGAGATGTCGGGTTGAGAGGAGCATCCTGGAATTAAAAAAACCCAAC